>JAWQEG010002148.1:0-187500 GCA_033782935.1 Petrolisthes cinctipes | reverse complement strand
GGGGTCCTCATCTACTTCACAACAAACAATCATCACTTCATCACTACCATATCGGCGTCCCTGCGTAAATGCTCTCGTCAGGACAACGCCACGACCTCCATCACCTCCACGCTGACGCCTCGTTACGTAAATGCTCTCGTAAAGGCAAGTCAACGTTCATCATCTTCACTCCAATAACGACTGTTAGTGTGTTAGTGTGCGAGCTAACTAATAATCGCTTCGCCTCTCCACCGACGTCGCCTCTTCACCACATCGTCATCGTCGTTGCAACTAGAGTCAACTAACAGTAGGTACACATTACATGTTACATTACATTATTTTTCACTTGTCCACGAACATGTTAGAATAGATTAGGTTCCTCAATTACAGCCCAGAAAGAAAGAAAAGAAGTGCCAAATTACAACAAAGGTAAAGATATTCTCCCCCATTAATCCAAAGGTATCATAACTAACTTCGAATATCCCTGATAATGAGTCATTAGTCTCCAAACTAGATTTCCCTGCCTCCCTAAACCTCGTTTGTGGTGCCAACACATTCGAGTATATTTTCTGCTTCTACCTTACCCCCATTAAAAACTTAATCTGGTATACTATATTAACCTGTATTTTCTCTAACAATGGCTACTCCTCCACAATCTCCTACTGTCTCTGCTCTTCATACAACTTCTTCTAACCCCACTACCTCTTCTATGCATACAATGACAAGCTTACCCACCCACAAGTATTTAAAGTATTATACGGGAGATAATCCAAGATATGGGATTCATCTCTTCTTGTGTCATTTGGAGGATGTGTTTAATCAAACTAATATAGAGCAGGACGCACATAAGATAAGATTCGTGAGAGTGCATATTGCACCAGATAGTCCAGCCAGCTATATGATAACTACAAGTGCTTTTTCTGATCCAGAGAATTTAACGTCATATGCTACGTTCAGACAGTCACTTATTGATGTTTTTGGGGATGGTAAAATTCATAATTCATTATCATGGGTTCAGAGAATGTTTAAAACAAAGGCAGACAACATAACTACAAGTGAACCAGCAAAAGCACTTGCACTATCAGGGTCTCTAACTTTAAATTCGAAGGAATCTCGTATCATACATCGTGAATTACGGATTACTCAATCCATGGGCACGAAGAATTTTAATTTTGATGCCACACCTACTCAAGGGGAATTACAGGGAAAACGTTGCAAACACTGTAACGGAAATAATAATATTACCAGTGATTGTTATTACTTACATAATACTAAAGGAAATGATCAAGGGAAAAGTAATAATAAATACAGTCATTTACATGAATCAAAGTCGCATTCCTTAGATGAATGCATGATCCTTAACAGAATGAAATGGGACTTGCACAATCGAAATATGATGTATGAAACGAGACCGCCACAATATTAAAACGTCCCGAAAATAAAACTGTAGGCCCTGTCGTCGCATTTACCAATAATATACTATAATTCCCTGTCCTAGTATCACATAGTAACTCCACCTTAATGATAGACACAGGCGCCGCAGTTTCCTTGTTATCGGATAATTCCTTTAACATATTATGCAAATTAGCTCCACAGCGGCATTTATAAACCAAGATTGAACAGGTGACATAGCATTGTCAACCATGACAGGCAATAAATTACAGGTATTAGGGACACTTTAACCCTTCCTGTATGGTTAGACAAGGGAACTAACCATATACATATTGAATTTTATATAATACAAAATTATAAACTAGGTTTATCATACCTTATCAAACAAACCATATTAATTAACCCTAAATATAAAATAATACATTTTAGGAATTAATGTATTCCAATACAGGATTGTCCAGGCCAAGATATAAGTCCATGTAATGTTAATTCTATACATATTGAAAATGAGGGAAACGACCCCATTATCATAAAGGCCATTGCTGCATATAATATTATATTAACTCCAAATTTCGTCCATTAATTGAAGATACATCTTCCATCTCATGTACAGCCACATACTACCGTTCTATTCTCAATAGAACCAGTAAAATAATATATAATCGGGGATTAATTTACTTTACCCAATGTAAACAGTGAAAATATCACTGATATTAATAAACCATCTACCAATATTCATGTAAAGAAAGGAACATATCTATGTGATCTGTACAGATGGAAGTTAGACCAATACCACAAGGAAATATTGTATCGGTTCTTACCGAAGGATAAAGTGATAGTTACATAAGTCAACAACTTAGACATTTTGTCAGTGGACACGATTTTCCACTTTATCGTGATAATCTCATCACCATACTAGCCACATATTGAATACGATTGCCCTACTTGGTGAATCCTTAGGATGAACCAACATTATAAAGCATGCCATTACACTAACATCTCCTCAACCCATTCATTCGAGCATATAGACTACCGTACCTCGTAGTAGGCAGAAAGTTGTAAAGAAAATTATAAATGAAATAATGGATGAATGCATTATTAGGAATTCTAACTCCCCTTTTAACAGCCCAATGTTTTTGGTTTCAATAATAATGGTGAATTTACGCCAGTAATTGATTACGGACATATAAATAATGCTACAATTAAAGATAAATATCCCCTCCCTCCTTTAAGATGTTTTGTCTAACATTGGTAAATCAAAGCCTATGATATTCTCCACCTTAAACTTGGTCAGTGGAAACTGGCAAGTAGCATTAGATGATAAAAGTCAACCCATTACAACATTTAGTACTTCCCATGGTTATTATGAATACATTCGTAGACCATTTGGGTTATGTAATGCTTCATCCACATTTCAGCATATGGTCAATTTCCGTATTGGCGTTATTAATAACGTAGTCATCGTTAATCTCAACGATTTGATTATTTTCTATAGACGTACATTCATAATAAGTAACAATAAAGAAGCTTATCCAGAGATTACATTAGGTAGGCCTCAAACTTTAACTGCCTAGGTGTCATTTTCTTAACCAGGAAATTATAATTTTAGGTTATACATTAACCGCCACGGTGCTCCATACACAATCTGGTAAAAATACGAGCAATGAAAGTATTCACTATTCCTAATAAATGCTACTAACGTAAAATAATTCTTGGGTTTATGTCCTTATTATAGAATCTTTGTAGAGCATTTTTCCCAAGTAGCTAAACCCCTAAATAATCAACTCGAGATTTTGTATGGAGGCCAGAAAAAATAGCTAAGCTTTGAAATATTAAAGGTTCAGTAATGTCAGCTCCAATTTTTGCGTTCCAAGTATTCATTAACTTTTATCAAGTGTACAGATGCTTCTTCAGTAGGCTTAGGCGCTGTACTTATGTAAGAGATAGCTATGGGTCGATATCAGGTATGTGCTTATGCTTAGAGAATATTAAGTGCATAGGGAACTCATTACTCTGTAACAAAACAGGAAATTTAAGCAATATTATGGGCACTTCGTACTTTTAGAGAAATCGTATTAGGCTATCCTTTACAAGTTTTCGCGAATTACCAAACGATCCTTGGCTTACTATAACCTCAACCCCTAACGGGAAAATTAGCCAGATAAAATCTAACAATTCAGGAATTTCTCCCACATATTGATATTAAATACCTTCCAGGACGATTAAATAATGTAGTAGATCCCTTAAACAATTATCTTGTCCTTTTAGTTCCGAGGACACCCATGGACTTTGACATTAATACGGTTCCTAAACATTAGCAAACGGATTCTATGATGAATGTAATAAGATATTCATTAAAAACCCTGAGGATGAAAATAATGGACCATAATTACCCAGTCACTTAAATATCTTTTCCCTTCATGGTGATATTATTTACAGAAAACTAAGGAAACGTGACGTACAAACCAATCACATAGTGATATAACAAATAATAATTCCCTCAGTATTAATTACCCTTATATCATAAGGCAATAGGACATCCTGATAGAGGTAGGTACCTAACCACTCTCTATACAATATACTATTAACATAAACTAAGGGTAGATGATGAAACACATATGTCGCTCAGTGCGAAACATACAATGCAGGTCAAGGCCATACATTTGGACCTCTGTTCCATGACGGGAATCCCTAATCCTGGACGAATCATGGGACATAGTAGGAATAGATCTACTTTCCTTACCAATTTAGAATCAGGACACAGATAAGTTTTTACCTATGGTTAACCATTTTCTAGATATAGTGGCGGCACCACTACGAAAAAAAAAAAAAAAAACCCCGCAAAAGTAAGTGCACATATATTTAAAAACCAAATTCATATGACCATATACATGTCTCGATATTATAAAAGGTATCTGATTTCTACTACATTAAGCAAACGTTTGTATTACCATATTTCCCAGCATCTAATGGGTTAACAAAACGGCAAAACCGTAACACTACTAGAAGTATTTCGTGGCACAGAAACAAGGAAAATCCCTCCATACATGGGAAGACGGCATCGATATGACGGTCAATAACCACTACAAGATACGGAAATAAAAGGAAAAACTCCACATGAAATACTATATGGCGTATGGATACGTCTTTCATATGATATAACAATTGCCACGAAGAAGCCATGCTACAACATGGACAACTATGCTGAACGACAGTGAGTTGCATTTCAACAATTTCATCATGATGAACAAAGCAATTTATCGGCTTGCAAGGAAAATGCGTGATCGCCGACATAACAAAGCAATTTATCGGCTTGCAAGAAAAATGCGTGATCGCCGACATAACAAAGCAATTTATCGGCTTGCAAGAAAAATGCGTGATCGCCGACATAACAAAGCAATTTATCGGCTTGCAAGAAAAATGTGTGATCGCCGACAGAACAAAACAAATTATAGGCTTGCTAGAAAAAAAAAAAATGCGTAATCGCCAACATAATGGGTACCCGATCGAACTTTACACAGTCATGTCTTTAGTAGGCATAACCTTATAATAATGAATAATTTTACCAGGCGGATGATGTTGTTTATGTAAACAGAATAAAGAAATTGGTAAAATGCGCGCAAAAATCCTAACATCCAAAATAAAACCAATCAATATCTCTGCAACAGCAACAATGTCCTCTTCCTCGTAATATTATCCCTACTATTGATGATAATAAAATAAATACTTACAAACACAAACTCCGATCGGTTTCCAACGAAAAATAATATTTCTTCTTACAAATGTGGCCCAAATTAACCTATATAACGGTTTTCATGTCTATACTCGCGGCGGCTACAGGCTCCGACGAGGTGCATAACACAGATAAAGATGACGTCTTACAATCCGAGAGCTCTTGTTTACAATTTTATCAAACAGTTGAAAAGAAAAGGAAAATAAATAAAATATTGGTGATGAACGATATGATCACTATTTCTTACTCCTTACTGGATATATGAATTATTACCAAAATTTCTGCCATTGAGCAGTAATTACAGATAAAATACTTAATGATACACTAGTTTGGTTGACAGGTATCACACAACTGAATTTACCTATGTAAGTGCATTATATTCTATAGTGTCCTTTCACTATTGGGCGCCCTAGGAATGGATTCAGCGACTCAGGTAATATTGCTAGCTTATTATACAAAAAAAAAATATAATGGCTTAGAGCCATCATCACAGCCCAGAGCGTGATTTAGATAATTTTTAAGTGAAATTTCATGAGCACTATTTGGTAATGCTTAGAGGTATAGTGGTATACAAGCATAATACCATACATAAGAGGTTGCAGGACAAGCCTTTGCAAATCAAGGTAAGATAGAGTAACAGGTATATACTGTATTAGAGTGTAAATCATTGCACAGAAATTAAATACGATTTAGATAGTTTATATGAGCAACGAATGAAATGAACTACATATATGAAATAATCACATTATATTTTTAGGCTTCTATTTATTTCTGTGCGTTTGCAGAAAAATGATAGCAGGTGAGGAACTTCAAGAGGAATTACAACCACTTATTAAGAGAATATTTACTGCGGGTAAGTTAAGATCAACTCACAATATTATTACCACTCCAATAGCTACGAGATGCAATGGTACAATCAATGATGAAATCTCATCTTCCTTATTTCTTTCATGAAATATTATTAACCAGTCATGCGTAGTATTTTAATACAAAATCATATACTCATTATTATTCCCATAAAAGGTAAAATGTTATTCACAAGCTACGCACTTCTACAATTCCCTATGAAAATGGAAGTAATCATTTAATATTCAATTTTCATCCAATAAGTATTATACTTAGTGATGATGTCATCAGTGACACACAACACTTCAAGTGCCATGTTGCATATCTTCATATATGTTTGTCTTGCATATTTCTTTGCATTTAAGTTGCATTTAAGTCTCCAAAGGATGCAAAATCTCCACTTGCTTAGAATCATAAGTACTACTAATCAAGCACTATATGCATGTATATTCATATCTATTACTAATCAAACACTCTTTCATCATCAATTTTAATTTCCACTATCTATACTTACCTGCTAATACATAATTAACATTAATTTGCCCTAATCACCCTACATATGGTATGGTTCAAGGCAACTATAAAGAAGCAGACTCATAGGAAATACGATCCAAGGGAATCGTACCTTGCCTAGTAAACATAATTTGCTAGAAAACATAGCACAATCTCTTCCACCTTTTCAACATATTTCATTTAAAGTTGAATTGTTTAACATCTCCTAATTCATTATCAGTTGTATCAGACAAAAATGAAACTATTATGTTACTCAATGAGAATAGGATTCAATCATCCTTGTTATATCATTTGATTCCTCCACATAGTGATCAAAATAAAAATTGGTAACAATGTTTATTATCCCATGTCTTATCTTTCTGGCATGAACTATAAAATTTATGTATTGTATAAGACAGTCTAAAATACTATTTTTGTATTGTATAAGAAAGAACTATCGAAGTATACTGAATTATCTTGTGTTGAAAAGAACAAGACTGTTATTTATTTCACAGCTACAACATAGCAACACGGCTCCCCCCTCATTAATGTGTGAATTTTTAGCATAGGTTAGCTTATATACACACAATAACATGCACCTAGCTAAACACATTAATATTAAGATGAAATTTTATGTAACAATGTATTCATGTTCATGTATTTATATTCATGTATTACCGGTAATGTTAATTTTAAGTATATGGTGTGCCAATGTCTTAATGTCTATTTTTTATTACTATACATGTATTCATTGTTAATATCTTAGTTATCTAGCCCTACCAACATTGTGAACTGGCCTTCTATTAAATAAAGCATAAAGGAAATCGCTGGAGGCCAGTCGAGGGTAGCGGACTGAGCGGTGTACACACCATAAAACCATTTAGAAAAGGTTCACTACTTCTAATCTGTTTACAAATCAGAAACAGGCCACCTGGGCAGGTGGGTCAAACACACACACACACACACACACACTCGCCCATATATTTTTATACCTACCTGCATCCCCCTCAGACAATTGACTTTCCCTATCTTATTGGCATCTCTCCAAACACAGGTGCGGGTCAGGTCATACAAAGACATTATTAACCCTTCCTACCTCCCCTTCGAAGGAGAGGTAGGAAAGAGAGTAAAGGAGAGAGAGAGAGAGAGAGAGATAGAAAAAGGGTTGGCCCACTTTCCCTTTCACACGAGAAGAGAGAAGTAGGTACAGAATCAAACTGACCATTCACAGGCAACACAGTCACACTCTAGCCATTCTGTAAACTATTGAGTTTGAAATGTATATAAGCAGAGGAGGTACACTAGGATTTAGGATACCACACTGACTCCCTAAGGGCTATAAACTGTCTCCATAGAGAGAGACATAATACCACATAAGGCAAGGCACATCACGATAATACCCTGTATAGATAAGTACACATATTAATAAATTAAGCCTTAAGAAACTTGTGAAGTCAATCACCTAAGCAAACTTAAGAAAGCACCCCGTCTTCCACGTTACCTAAAACAACAACAACAACAACAACAACAACTACTACACTACAACTACAAGAATTACATACAAGTAAGTTACCAAGTTCTGCCCAGAGTTCAAGCCTTCAGAACTGGTACAACTGTACATGTGGTAGATAATACCGAAAAAATACTGATCCTGGTAATATGTGATTCAATCGTATATCGTCTTGTGGAAATTGTCCTGATGGTTTTCCTAACCTTAGATAAAAACTCACAAATTATAACATTTAAGATTTCACACCTCGCCAAAATGTTTGAGGCCCATTTCGTAGCTGTAGACATTTAAGGGGGTGCGGAAGTAGGGGACAGGCTTGGAGGGGGGAGAGGGGGGGTTGGGGGGTGTGCGGGAATAGGGGGACAGGCTTGGGGTGGGTAGAAAGCCTGTCCCCTATTCCCGCACCCCCCCCCCAACCTGTCCCCTACTCCCGCACCCCCCCCCCCAAGCCTGTCCCATACTCCCGCACCCCCCCAAGCCTGTCCCCCTATTCCCGCACCCCCCCCAGCCTGTCTCCTACTCCCGCACCCCCCAAAGCCTGCCCCCCTATTCCCGCACCCCCTTAAATCACACCGAACATTCTGATGAAGGTCTTTGACAATATGAAAAGGTGTGTGTGTGTGACTTATAGACCCGTGGAGAATATTTCCAACATATTTTATAGGAAGATGTGTGTGACTACGTGGTCCTTTACTGCACACACAAACTTTTAGGACACCCATTAGATATGTACAGTACAGTTATTATTATTATTATTATTATTATTATTATTATTATGTAACCTGTACATTCGTGATACATAATTTCTGACCAGTGTGTGAGTAGGAGAAAGCTTCAAATCGCCTACTATAGATCATTTCCCCACCCAGTACACCTATAGGGACTGAGTTCGAATGCTGGGTATGTGTGTGTGTGTGGTGCCTGCAATTCGTCTCTGGTCAGAAATTACTTATCACGAGTGTACATACCTTGAAATGAAAGGTGTGTGGGTGAGGATTGAAGGGGAAATATGTAGTGAGAGTAAAGCCATGTGTTCCATTCTCTCTCTCAGGCCTTCTTCTGTTCTGTGCTGTTCCATTATACAACAAAGGTTGAATCAGACCGCTGAACCGAGCCCACCTCACCATCTGCAAAGCCTCTCTGTGGAATATTAAAATGCCATCGTTTTAACTTACCCGGTCTCATATTATCCAAGTCTGGAAGGGTATATGTCAGTGCTTGATTTGGTTAGGTTAAGGTTAGGTCCAGTTTAGGTTAGGTTAGGTTAGGTTAGGTCAGGTTAAGTTATATACGTATTTGGTAAAATAAGCTGGGAAAAAGAATGGAACTATTTCAAAGATTATCCCACGGTTGGTTTTATCGTTATAACCCAAACGTTATTCTCCTTCCAACCTCTGCGATTTTGGCCCAGCAGTAAGTGGTAGCCCGCCAGACTTGGATAATATGCTACCCGGTCTGGGGGTATTGGAAACAAATAATTAGCTTCTGACTTGACTGACTGATATACGTAGTGACTTAACTAACTGTTGATTGACATATTAATTAAACTGATATATTTGCGTTGATGAGAAATGAGCCACGGGGGATGCTGCACCTATCAAATAGTTACCTGTATGAAAATGAAAATAGTGCAGTTGCAACAAGGACAGTCAGTACGTACAGAAACAATCAAATAACCACCAACACTTTCCTTTCATCGCACAAATATATCAGTATCATATCAAAATATAATCAAACTACATTTTACGTCAACTCAACCCCCTCAATTATTATTATTATGAGGTGGTGCAAAATCATACACGTGTTGTTCTTTATTACCAAGATATTTACTACAATCAGTATCATATCAAAATATAATCATACAACAACAACACCTTACGTCAACTCAACCTCCTCAATTATTATTATTATGAGGTGCTGCAAAATCATACACGTGTTGTTCTGTATTACCAAGATATTTACTACGATGGATGAAAAGTGTGGCTGGATATTTGATTGTGCTTGGCTGTACCTGTTGTTATGGTGATGATGTAATGAGAGAAGGAGGAGTGGACCACGATTGAGAGGTTCGTGTAGCCCAGGGAGTAGAGTGGTCACCAGACTAGTGTTGTCATATATTACCATCACTATACCACTGTGTCTATTATGGTTCATCCCGTATCTATACCTCACATCATCTTCACCTTCACCAACATTAGAATATGCCGAGTTGTTCTGGAAAAGACACACAGGAGTGAATGTACTGTACGGTATTCCCTTTTACCTCATGACAACTGTCCCTCTTTACATTCTATTTCCTTCCTGTTTGCTGTCACATCTCTCTATCACCTTTCTCTGGCGCTATATGACCTCGCTGTTGCGGCGCCTAATATCAATCAATTAATCAATTTTACCTCATGAACGACAGGATGTTTCAGTGATATATAATTATATGGCATTCTTGTCCCCACCTGTGAACACTTGGTTTTAAGGGGGTGCGGGAATAGGGGGACAGGCTTGGGGGGAGTTTAGGGGGGTGCGGGGGCTTTTGGGGGCCGGGAGTAGGGGGACAGGCTGGGGGGGGGGGTTAGGGGGGTGCAGGAATAGGGGACAGGCTTTCTACCCCCTTCTAAGCCTGTCCCCCAATTCCCACACCCCCAAACCCCCCCAAGCCTGTCCCCTACTCCCGCACCCCCTTAAAAGATATTTTCGAACAGTTTCTATGCATTAATTAATTGCAAGCTATTTTCATATAGATTGTATACACAGTTAGCGTGTTATTTGTTTTTCATTAAGGGGGTGCGGGAATAGGGGGACAGGCTTGAGAGGGGGGGGGGTTTGGGGGTGCGGGAACAGGGGGACAAGCTTGGGGGGGGGGGTAGAAAGCCTGTCCTCTATTACCGCAACCCCCTAACCCCTCCCCCCCAAGCCTGTCTCCCTACTCCCGCACCCCCCAAAATCCCCCCTTAAGCCTGTCCCCTACTCCAGCAACCCCCTTAACCCCCCCCCAAGCCTGTCCCCCTATTCCCGCACCCCCTTAAGGATGGGAAATAACAGAGTTTGTGTGTGGATGTGGATAAAAAACACGAGCTCCAGTAATTATGAAACCTAACCTAACATAACCTAACCTAACCTAACCTAACCTAACATGACCTAACCTAACATAACCTAACCTAACCTAACCTAACCTAACCTGACATAACCTAACCTAACCTAACCTAACCTAACCTGACATAACCTAACCTAACCTAACCTAACCTAACCTAACCTAACCTAACCTAACCTAACCTAACCTAACCTAACCTAACCTAACCTAACATAACATAACATAACATAACATAACATAACATAACCTAACCTAACCTAACCTAACCTAACCTACCCTAACCTAACCTAACCTAACCTAACCTAACCTAACCTAACATAACATAACATAACATAACATAACATAACATAACATAACATAACATAACATAACATAACATGACCTAACCTAACCTAACCTAACCTAACCTAACATAACATAACATAACATAACATAACATAACATAACATAACATAACATAACATAACATAACATGACCTAACCTAACCTAACCTAACCTGACCTGACCTGATCTGACCTGACCTAACCTAACCTAACCTAACCTAACCTAACCTGAGAAGAGCCGTAATTGTTTCACTGGTTTGTCAGATCATTTCAAACTTCAACAAGACCTGCTAACTTTTTATGGCTCGTGACTGTACTTAATTATTTCAAAAATAATACGTGAACAATCGAATAATAATAACTCGTTTTTTTTTTTTTTTTTTTTTTTACTCTCACAGACACCAACATAACTATAGTGGTAAATTTTTATCTTACGTCTAACTATTCTTTGTACACTCGTGATACATAATTTCTGACCAGAGTGTGAGGAGCAGAAAGTTTCGAATCGCCTGGTATTGTTTATTTCCCCACCCAGTACACCTATAGAGGCTGAGTTTGAATGCAGGATATGTGTGTGTGTGTGTGTGTGTGTTAGTTAAGGTGAAATATGTGTGTGTTTGTGTTTGTGTGTGTGTGTGTGTGTGTGTGTGTGTGTGTGTGTGGTGCCTGTCGTTCGTCTCTGGGTTAATATTACGTCCCACGAGTTTACACGTAGTATTACCCTACATGCCTTACATAACTATCTCTTTTATTTCCTCTATCAAAAGACGTTCCATTATATATTTTTATTATAAAGAGAACCCTCGGTAAATAGAAGTACTAAAGCCGAAGACACACGAGCCAGTCAATGGTATTATAGTCCTTGACAGCAGTAGTAATTTAATAGCTGTATTCAAGATTCCTTTCCTGTCCGATCACAAAATTTAAACATTTTTATCCATATTTCAAAATATTCATGGTGTCAATTCACTTGTCCATCTGTAAAAAGCTGTCTATGATTTTCTTCTACCTACCGTACCTCTCTCTCTCACTAAAACATGAGGTGCCTTAAATATTGTCAGAAACATTGGGCTAGACTAGAGCGATTGTTATTAATTGAATGATAATACTCACAAATATTAGGAGACTAGCCACCTGACGAGGGATGTCAGGAAGGAGGTGCGTGAGGAGGTTGTGGATGAAGGAGAGTGCTCTAGGAGAGTCATCGTGGAGGAGGGAGAGGGACCCCACCTTTTCACACAGGGACGTCACCACATACCCCAGACCCATGTGTTCCACGGTACCAACACCACCAGACAAGGACACCATAAGCTTGGTACTATTGGCACCTGTTACAGAGAAGGTGGGGCCTCAATTGTAATGTCATTAAATATACACACACACTTTTTTTCCATTTTATTTTCTACTGCTTATCAGAAAATGCAAGGTTATACGATTAAATATTTATTAAGGGGGTGCGGGAATAGGAGGACAGGCTTAGGGTGGGAAGAAAGCCTGTCCCCTATTCCTGCGCCCCTCTAACCCCCCCCCCAAGCCTGTCCCCCTACTCCTGCACCCCCCAAAACCCCCCCAAGCCTGTCCCCTACTCCCGCACCCCCCAAAACCCCCCCAAGCCTGTCCCCCTATTCCCGCACCCCCTTAATAAATATTTAATCGTATAACCTTGCATTTTCTGATAAGTAGTGGAAAATAAAATGGAAAAAAGTGTGTGTGTATATTTAGCGACATTACAATTGAGGCCCCACCTTCCGGACACGTGTAAGCATTATGGAAATTCTATGTGTTGTTATGGACGAAAATGATATGTTTGTGGATGGAATTTTCGTCCACACCATGAGGCTCCAAACAGGGGTGCATTTGGACTGTTTCGGAATGCGGGGTGTCAATAATTATGAGTCTGCATGGATGAACTGCAACCTGCTGACGGCGCCAAGTTTATAGACTTATACAAGAGATTTCAAGGGATTTATAGTAAGGTATGTACAGCCACAATCAAATATCCACCCACACTTTCCTTCCATCGTTGTAAATATCTTGGTAATAAAGAACAACACGTGTGTGATAATAATAATAATAATAATAATAATAATAATAATAATAATATCCACCAACACTTTCCTTCCATCGTTGTAAATATCTTGGTAATAAAGAACAACACGTGTGTGATAATAATAATAATAATAATAATAATAATAATAATAATAATAATAATAATAATAATAATAATAATAATAATAATAATAAAAATAATAATAATATCCACCCACACTTTCCTTCCATCGTTGTAAATATCTTGGTAATAAAGAACAACACGTGTGTGATAATAATAATAATAATAATAATAATAATAATAATAATAATAATAATAATAATAATAATAATAATAATATTCACCCACACTTTCCTTCCATCGTTGTAAATATCTTGGTAATAAAGAACAACACGTGTGTGATAATAATAATAATAATAATAATAATAATAATAATACTAATAAAAATAATAATAATATCCACCCACACTTTCCTTCCATCGTTGTAAATATCTTGGTAATAAAGAACAACACGTGTGTGATAATAATAATAATAATAATAATAATAATAATAATAATAATAATAATAATAATATCCACCAACACTTTCCTTCCATCGTTGTAAATATCTTGGTAATAAAGAACAACACGTGTGTGATAATAATAATAATAATAATAATAATAATAATAATAATAATACTAATACTAATAATAATAATAATAATATTCACCCACACTTTCCTTCCATCATTGTAAATATCTTGGTAATAAAGAACAACACGTGTATGATAATAATAATACTAATAATAATACTAATAATAATAATAATAATAATAATAATATCCACCAACACTTTCCTTCCATCGTTGTAAATATCTTGGTGTGTGACTTTGCAGCACCTCATAATAATAATAATAATTGAGGGGGTTGAGTTGACGTAAAGTGTTGTATGATTATATTTCGATATGATACTGATTTATTTGTACGATGGAAAGAAAGTGTCGGTGGATATTTGATTGTGGCTGTACAGTATATCACATAATTCATTGTATCATAGCAAAAAGGGCTATGTGTAATTCTACTTACACTAAAAGGAATTTGATGATTTAAGGGGGTGCGGAAGTAGGGGACAGGCTTGGGAGGGGAGGTTGGGGGGTGCGGGAATATGAGGACAGGCTTGGGGTGGGTAGAAAGCCTGTCCCCTATTCCAGTACCCCCCTAACCCCCCCCCTCCAAGCTTGTCCCCCTACTCCTGCACCCCCTAACCCCCCCAAACCTGTTCCCATACTCTTGCACCCCCCAAAACCCCCCCAAACCTGTCCCCTTCTCCCGCACCCCCCTAAACCCCCCCCCCCCCAAGCCTGTCCGCCTATTCCTGCACCACCTTAAAGGGAGAACAAACTGTAATACGAAAATAATTAAGGGGGTGATAGTATGTACACTAAATACAGTGTTGGTAAATCTGATTCCTCCAATTTATTCCAAGCATCAGACCAACAACAATATTTTTTGCGAATCTGGTCCTGTTTTCTGCATGGCATACTTTGGAAGAATCAGGGAACTCCAATACAAGGCTAATACAGTACTGAATTGGCCTTGCTCCAATATACCGAAAGGACAACCAACCTGTAGATGCTGAGCCAAGTAGAATAGACAGCCACAAGACTCTCCAAGTAGCCTTCCATGCCATCATCTTGTTGGTCTTGTTTGTCTATTTGCTTTTATTTCAATGAGAACTGGCACCAAACCACCCAGAGGAATTATGGGAGTGGCAGAAATATATAGGGTAAAGAGGAGAAATGGGGAAGATTAATTAAACTGCAAAGGAAAGCTGTATCATAATGTAAGCAATATAGACACTCTTAATTAGTTTGACACCTGTGTAGTAACATTGTAAATAGATAGATATGTACACTCGCAATCCAAAATTTGTATCCAGGTCTTGTTGAAGTCCCGAATCATTTGACATACTAGTGAACAAATTACGACGCTTATCCTGTTTTATATTTGCTTGAACTCGCTTAATACTCGATCAGGCTATTCGAAACAAGCCTGGATACATATTTTGGATCGCGAGTGTACACTCGTGATACGTAATCCCTAACCAGAGACGAACGACAGGCACCACACACATACCCTGCATTCGAACTCAGCCTCTATATGTGTACTGGGTAGGGAAATAAACAATACCAGGCGATTCGAAGCTTTCTGCTCCTCACACTCTGGTCAGAAATTATGTGTCACGAGTGTACTGTACAGTAGGTGGCAAAAGTCCTGTCGCCTCACTTGCTCCACCGAGGCACTCGATGTTCATAGACTCCAGCAGATTATTAAGTGTAGAAAACGTGCGTATATCTCGAGTCCATGAATACTGTGTGTCTCTGTGAAACAGGTGAGGCGACAGGACTTTTGCCGCCGACTGTACCATTACTTTTGTTAACCAGGTACTGATTCCTGCCATACATTAGAGGAACAAAGGTTATGTACTGTACTCAAAGTATACTACTACTACTACTACTACTACTACTACTACTACTACTACTACACCTGTAAATTGATCTCTGGTAAATACGGACACGACTCTGTTTCTGATTTGACCTTCACTCAGCCAGGCCACAACACACACTGACTCACTTGATCACTTCCCCTCTGGCTTTATTCACTCACTATCTGGAGAGAAAATGATTACAAGGAACAACAAATCTTATTAATCATTCACCTTCGAGCTTTCAACAATGCGTTTTGATAATTAATTTACCTTCAGTTAGACGTGACCCCCAAGCCTCAAGACGGGAACCAGGAAGTGGGAGTTTAAAGGTGAGATTTTATCGTGTGCAAATTTGATGAAAACTTGACGAGAAGCGTAAGTAAGAAAGGACTCAGGAAATATCGAGATAAATCTTTTTGGTGAAATCTAACGTGAACCGGGAAGTAGTAGGTGGATGTTTCTTATTAGATTATTATAGGTCGGTATGCAAGAACGTCTGGAGTATTAACGATAGCGTGATGGTAGAGATAAGACTAAAGTTAGTGTTATTGGTCTTAGATAATACCATGGCTCTATTTTTTTGTCTATGGAATCATCGTACCGGTACCACATTCCGTAAGGGGGTGCGGGAATAGGGGGACAGGCTTAGGGGGGTTGCGGGGTTTTTTGAGGGGGTCGGTGTGGTTTTTGGGGGTGCGGCAGTAGGGGGACAGGTTTGGGGGGGTGCGGGAATAGAGGACAGGCTTTCTACCCACCCCAAGCCTGTCCCCCTATTCCCGCACCCCCCCAGTCCCCCCCCCCCAAGCCTGTCTCCTACTCCCGCACCCCCTTAAAATTGTGGTTGGTTGGGAAGCTAAAAAACGAATACGACTGTGGAATCAACCCATAGTTTCCGTGGTGGCATGCGACTAGAAAATTATTAAATTGTCACCTGTGAGCTAAGGTGACTAAGATGATCCTAGACCCAATCTAGATGAAGGTCTTGGATCCCATGACTTGTCCTAAAGCAACATTGTCACGTGGTGTGGAATTTATACAAAATCATTGTTACCCTAATAATCGACACAGCCAAAACACTACAGTACCTTTATTTAATTTATACAAAGCATTTAATACAATTTCAAATACTATATAACTGTATATAAGAGAGAGAGAGAGAGAGAGAGAGAGAGAGAGAGAGAGAGAGAGAGAGAGAGAGAGAGATATGTATTGGGACTACGAGCAGGGACAAGTGTCAGGTGATCACAGTCATATTACACTTCCTCACCTGGATTGACTATAAACTAAGCAGTCATTACATTATACTTGTGTAGTGACTGTAGGGTGAGTTTATTCAACATATTTGTGATTAGTTAGGAGGGGTATCATCCACCTTAACCATAAATTTCTTACTAATAGAGTGTCTCCGGTCGGAAAACACAAACTTTATCACAATTTGTTTGCTTGTGGGCATGGGAAGTCTGAAGTAGAAGGGAGGTGAGAATTTGTAGGTGATGTTACAACCACCTCTATAATGCCCGGTGATCCAAGCCCTCGGGAATAGACTAGTATTATCGAGATACATCCACTGGCTTTTAGCCTTAAATGGGAGGAGTTGGAAAGGTAGGTCTAAGATGCTCGATTTCCTGGCATATGCAGTAATGTTGGTAGGCAACCACGTGGGCACATCAGTAACATACTCAAGACCTATACATAACACCTTCAACATGACCATACACTTCTTTTTGTTTTGAGTCTCCGGTACGTCCACTGGAAACGCCTAATATGCTACTGTCACTGCTTCTCCCTTTGCTATATGGACCTCTTCCTGACTCGGCTAGTGTTCTTCCTAATTCGCAGCTTGTTCTTCACAATTTACCGTGTGTTCCTCCGTCTGGGTTTTGGCGCCCCTAAGGAACTAAACTAGCTTCTTTCCCTTCTTCAACCATCTCTCCTTTCCTTCGTTTTCTTTCGTTGTGTTTGCTGTCCTTTCGTTTTCTTTCGTTGTATTTGCCAAGGCCAACTATCTTGCCTGTGTCATCCTCCATTGTTCCACTTGAGGCCAGTTCTATTCCACCCTCTGTTCCATTTGAGGCCAGTTCTGTTCCACCCTCTGTTCCATTTGAGGCCAGTTCTGTTCCACCCTCTGTTCCATTTGAGGCCAGTTCTGTTCCACCCTCTGTTCCACTTGAGGCTAACTCTGTTCTACCTTAGGCCAGTTATGTTCCACCTCCTGTTGTTCCTCGTGATTCACCTTCTGTTCCTCATGATTCTCCTTCTGTTGCAACCAATTCACCAGCTGTTCCAACTAATTCGCCTCCTGTTCCTCCTCATTCGCCTCCTGTTCCTCCTCATTCACCTCCTGTTTTTCGTTTTTCACCTTCTGTTCTTCCTGATTCACCTGCTGTTTTTCCCGATTTACCTGCTGTTCCAACCAATTCACCTTCTGTTCCAACCAATTCATCTTCTGTTCCTCCCAATTCACCTTCTGTTGCTCCTGATTGGCATTTTGTTCTTCCTGATTCACCTGCTGTTCCTCCTGATTCACCAGTTGTTCCTCCTCATTCACCTGCTGTTCCAACCAATTCACCTTCTGTTCCAACAAATTCATCTTCTATTCCTCCCGATTCACCTGCTGTTCCTCCTCATTCACCACCATGGTCTACTCTTGTTCCGCATGAATGATTTGTTCTTCCAAGTCAGTCAACAATTCTGCCAACCAAAGTTCCTTCTCCAACAAGTAACTCAATGGGGACAACTTGCGTCCCATCGTGTGTTTAAATTGTCCCTCGTTATCCTCCATCATGCATGTATCTGGTTGCCTAATAGACGACAACTCTTATCAAATACCTGGTGATGAAAAGTATTATTGTTATTATTTGTAATCGAGCTGGAATAAGGCGTGGTACAATTCCCTCCAAAAATTTCGAGACACTACCTGCTAGACTCTGGCAGGTAGTGTCTCGAAAATTTTGGAGGCAACTGTACAACTACTATAAGGGTTTGTTGTTGCCAATCTCAAAAAATTATTCTTGTACTGTGTGTTTACTCCTTTCTTTCCTTCGTGTTTAGTGTACTCTCTCCTGTACTTTTTCCCTGGCCTCTTACCTCAATCAACCCGACATTCTCGCTATTCTACCACGCTACACACATCTTCACTATCCCCTCCTCCTCTCTGGCACACATCTCCACTATCCCCTCCTCCTCTCTGGCACACATCTAGAGTGGTGATTTACCTATAAGTGTGTGTGTGTGTTTTTTGTTTTTGTTTTTTGTAGGAAGAGGGGTTATGTTGAAGATGTGTGAAGTGTGGTAGTGGTGATGTGTCGATGGTGGATAGTGTAGGTGTTGCGGAGATGTTGGTGTGGTAAGTAGGGATAGAGATGATGTGTAGTGGGTAGGTACTGAAGATGTGGGAAGTGAAATAGGGGTATAGTAATGATGTGTAAAGGGTATTTTTATTGGAGATGTGTCAAGTGGGGGTAATGAATGATGTTTAGTGAGTAGGCTATTGGAGTTGTTACGTAAATGTTGTTGTGGTAAGTGGAACAGAGGGTGGAACAGAACTGGCCTCAAGTGGAACAGAGGGTGGAACAGAACTGGCCTCAAGTGGAAGAAAACTGGCCTCAAGTGGAACAGAACTGGCCTCAAGTGGAACAGAGGGTGGAACAGAACTGGCCTCAAGTGGAACAGAGGGTGGAACAGAACTAGCCTCAAGTGGAACAGAGGGTGGAACAGAACTGGCCTCAAGTGGAACAGAGGGTGGCCTCAAGTGGAACAGAACTGGCCTCAAGTGGAACAGAGGTGATGTGTAGTGGGTAGGTACTAAAGAGGTGTCAAGTGGAAGTAATGGTGATGCGTAGTGAAGGTGTTAGTTAGTTAGGACTGATCGCATAAAGCAGACAACATGTGCAACTCAACCTATTTGAAACTCTATCCACATTTCCATAGAGGCGCATTTTTGTCGTCCACGCTCTAGCTTTGGATGCTATAATTGTCTTGGGCCGCTTGGTTTCCGTCCATAAAAACAGTCCAGGATATACAGTACAGTACACTCGTGATTCGTAATTTCTGACCAGAGACGAACGGCAGGCACCACACACACACACACACACACACACACAACACACATACCCTGCATTCGAACTCAGCCTCTATAGGTGTACTGGGTGGGGAAATGAGCAATACCAGGCGATTCGAAGCTTTCTGCTCCTCACACTCTGGTCAGAAATTATGTATCACGAGTGTACACTCGCCAGCACTGCCGCGTGGACAGGGGCTCACACATATTCAGAGATGTAGCACCACTGTGATTATTTAACTCAAAACAATCCATGTGTGTGAGATGGAGTATCCTCGATACACTAGCACATAAAGTGAACTTTGTTGTTTAAGGAACTAAATCACTTAAATCTCTTAAATATGTGAGCCCCTGTACCACGCGGCAATGTTGGCGACTGTACATCCGATAAATTTGGCTAGCCGAAGTTGCTGATCGAAAAGTAACAACACCAAACATCCTTAAGGGGGTGCGGGAGTCGGGGACAGGCTTGGGGGGGGGGGTGCGGGAATAGGGGGACAGGCTTGGGGGGGGTTGAAAGCCTGTCCCCTATTCCGGCAACCCACTTACCCCCCCTCCCCCAAGCCTGTCCCCCTACTCCCGCACCCCCCAAAACCCCCCCGCACCCCCCTAACCCCCACCCAAGCCTGTCCCCCTATTCCCGCACCCCCTTAATCTAACTTGAACTGGGACATCCTGCGTACCGATATAACCTGAACATAAATATTTTCACTCTTATTTGTAAAAACATCAGAAATTATTGGATTAGCTAAAAAGTCCATTTACCTTAAGGGGGTGCGATAATAGGGGGACAGGCTTGGGGGGGTTTAGGGGGGTGCGGGAGTAGGGGACAGGCTTGGGGGGGTTTAGGGGGGTGCAGGAGTAGGGGACAGGCTTGGGGGGGTTTAGGGGAGTGCAGGAGTAGGGGACAGGCTTGGGGGGGTTAGGGGGGTGCAGGAATAGGTTACAGGCTTTCTACCCATCCCAAGCCTGTCCCTTTATTCCTGCACCCCCCCCCCAAGACTGTCCCCTACTCCCGCACCCCCTTAAATGATACCAAACCTTCCTGTGTTTATAGTGTAGAACTGGAAAAACATCTATTACATTGTAAATTCACTACAACTGTCAGGTGCTTTGATAAGGACAAACACCAAAACACAAATACACACGCCAATAGCTTTACATGGGTACATACAGCCACCCAACACATAACATGACCTTACAAATGATGAAGCAAGATAGAGTACAACGTTCTATGATACTCTGATAACTATAATAGGACATTGAACAGAAGCAAGTAAAGTACATAAATCAGCAGATTTCTATCTTCCCGTTCGTGTGTTTACAAATCGACAACGAATGGCTGTGAAAATTGTCTCGTATTAATATTGATTAACCTCGAGGAGGGGGTGTAGGTTAACCAAAAATTATCAGTCTGTTCAGTATCATCTCGTTCGGATGTCTTTAAATCGACGACGAACGCCAGTAAAACAAACCCAGTGGAGTGAGTGTAGGTGAAGTGTACAGCCACAATCAAATAACCACCGACACCTTCCTTCCATCGTGCAAATAAATCTGTATCATATCAAAATATAATCATACAACAACACCTTACGTCAACTCAACCCCCTCATTTATTACTGTATTATGAGGTGCTGCAAAATCATACACGTGTTGTTCTTTATTACCAACAAGATATTTACTACGATGGAAGGAAAGTATTGGTGGATATTTGATTGTGGCTGTACAATAGCTATAAAGGTTACGTATGCTGTACCATCCTACTCACCATGACCAGGCATTTTATTGATTAAGAAAGATTAAGCTCATGAGCAAGCGTGAGTTGGCATACTAGACTCCCAACCTATACTGTATATACACGTAGTCGTAACCTAACTAGGCCGTACAATTTAATTATGTCTGACCAGAGTTATACAGGCTCCCTCGGTCATAGCCTAACCAGAGTGAAAACAGTTCAAATAATAGTACGAAATTCAGACATTGCCACACACGACCAAAATCTGTAACATAATGCACACACACACACACTCCCATTCACCTTTGTACTTTTATTGTAATTGTGTCATAACTTCATTACTTCCACTTTGTCCCATTATTTGTACAGTCAGCAGCAAAAGTCCTGTCGCCTCACTTTAAGAATACATAAAGGCTAATCATGGAACAAACACATGTACAGCCACAATCAAATAACCACGGACACTTTCCTTTCATCGTGCAAATAAATCAGTATCATATCAAAATATAATCAAACAACACCTTACGTCAACTCAACCCCCTCATTTATTACTGTATTATGAGGTGCTGCAAAATCATACACGTGTTATTATTTATGACTAAGATATTTACTACGATTCCATAAAGAGAGGATAAACAGGGCTTTAAATGAGACCCATGCACCTACCTCTCAACAGGCATTTAAGGGGGTGCGGGAATAGGGGGACAGGCTTGGGGGGTGCGGGAGTAGGGGGACAGGCTTGGGGGGTGCGGGAGTAGGGGGACAGGCTTGGGGGGGGGGGGTAAGAGGGGTGCGGGAATAGGGGACAGGCTTTCTACCCACCCCAAGCCTATCCCCCTATTCCCGCAACCCCCGAACCCTGTCCCCTACTCCAGCACCCCCCGAAGCCTGTCCCCCTATTCCCGCACCCCCCGAAACCCCCCCAAGCCTGTCCCCTACTCCCGCACCCCCCGAAGCCTGTCCCCATATTCCCGCACCCCCCGAAACCCCCCAAGCCTGTCCCCCTATTTCCGCACCCCCCGAAACCCCCCAAGCCTGTCCCCTACTGCCGCACCCCCATCAAGGTTTATCACAGCCAGCCTGCAGTGGACGTAGCGACACCCAGCAGGCGGCAGTAGTATGTCCCTGGCTGTATGTTGGTGAAGGTGTCTGGGAGAGTATTTAGCACTCATCACTCCATTACTCAGGCACAAGTAAGTCCTTCTCCGTCTGTTTTGTTTATTGATTATTCAGATTTAAACTCAGGCATCATAATTATAAACCTAGATGCTACACTGCCATTGGTAATTTATTTATATTTTATTTCTAGTCAGTTGATCATTTGGTCCCAAAACCAATGAAATAGTGCCATTTATCAGACACCGATGTTTTCTCTATTTTTTCCGTAAGTCCAGCTGGCAGGTTTTAATAGGAATTTCTGATCGTTAGAGTTCCTCGTACTACTCGTTGGAGAAAACTATTCAATGTGTTGTTTAATTCAGGTAAAATATGATTAATGTAAGAAAAATATGACTATATGGCAACATCTTCACCACCACTTAATTAAGGGGGTGCGGGAGTAGGGGGACAGGCTTGGGGGATTGGGGGGAGTGGGAATAGGGGGATAGGCTTGGGGTGGGTAGCCCGCACCCCCCCTCTAAGCCTGTCCCCCTACTCCATCACACCCCAACCCCCCCCCCCCCCAAGCCTGTCCCCTACTCCCGCACCCCCTTAAAGTTCAGCCAATCACGTTCCACATTACATTGGCTTTGGGTTCCCAGTGATTCATTCATAAATATACGAGGGCTTTTTTTTACAAAGAACTGCCAGGTGTTGCCATGTACAGCCGTATTTTTCTTTCACTTTTAACTTGCCGAACTGTACACAAGTTAATGATATGCCTCGGTGGCCTTGAGTTGCCGTTGCTCCTACCTTGCTGTTACTGGTGGCGTGGTACAGGTACACACAACAAAAAAAAACTATGGTTACACCCTCTGCACGATACAAAATGACACCACGAATGAAGGTTTTTGATAACAGATGCGGCCGCAACATACATACACAGGGATACCAATGTGATAAGGCTGTTATCAAAAACCTTCATTCGTGGTGTCATTTTGTATCGTGCAGAGGGTGTAACCATTGTTTATTTGTTGTGTGTACAGCCACAATCAAATAACCACCGACACTTTCCTACCATCGTGCAAATAAATCAGTATCCTATCAAAATATAATCATACAACACCTTATATCAACTCAACCCCCTCAATTATTATTATGAGGTGCTGCAAAATCATACACGTGTTGTTCTTTATTACCAAGATATTTACTATGATGCAAGGAAAGTGTCGGTGGATATTTGATTGTGGCTGTACAGACTACAGTGTGTTAGAGCTTGGTGGGTCTCGTACTCCGAGATCTTAGGTTTGATATCAGAGTGGGATATTAATTGCACATGTTATTGTGTGTCTATATCGATGGACAAGATCATAAGATTAATATGACACTAGCTATAGTGACATTATGGTCTGTGTAGGTACATCCACAATCAAATATCCACCAACACTTTCCTTCCATCGTAGTAAATATCTCGTAGCAAATATCTTGGTAATAAAGAACAACACGTGTATGTATTTGCAACACCTCATAATAATAAACGAGGGGGTTGAGTTGACGTAAGGTAATGTATGATTATATTTTGATATGATACTGATTTATTTGCACGATGGAAAGAAAGTGTCGGTGGTTATTTGATTGTGGCTGTACGGTATATCACAAACTACCGACCTTTTTCCTTGATTATATTGCCTCTATGATAGTAATGAGGATTAAAAGTAGAAATTTTCACTCCATGATAGAAAAGATGAGGTAGGGAGATTAACTACACTAGGAATTTTTTGTTGTACCCTCCTCTACACCCGCCTCACTAATCTTAAATCTTCTACCGTCTAATTGATCGATGAAAATACATAGTTTACACGATATAAATAAGGCTATTCATAAGATTCAGTGAACGTATATAATGTGTAGTTATGAGATTAGAAATTAATTGAATGTACGAAAATTGATACTGGCACACACATTACGACAATACCAAGGAAAAACATTTACGGTTTTTTGAGCCAAAATGAATGGATTCTATATCACGTCCACGTACTCTTCAGATCACAACTATCATGAGTGGTACAATACAAGATAGCTATGTGGATCACCAGCATGCATGTGCAACAATATCTGCCGAGGTGTAAACATGAGTTTCTCTTCTTTTTCAGTGTCTGCGGAAGCTACAGGCAAGAGGGATCCCTTGAGCTTTATCACTGAACAACATGTAAAGTCAGCACTGAGAAAGGACAAAGGAGATGAGGCCCAACTACTGACATGGAACATCAACAACTTCACCGAGAAGGGTGACAACGTGGCTACCGTAGTGACCAGTGTTGTGGTCCACTACCATCTGGGTTCTGAGACTCACCAAACGTCTTACATCATCAAATTAAATCCTTGTATCACGGCAGCAGCTTTTTCTGACTCGTTCATGAATATGGTATTTGAGAAAGAAGTGAATTTTTATGAAGAAATACTTCCGGATTTGAATCATATGCTGAAGAATGCAGGTGAAGAGTCGCTAAGGATGCCAGAACTCTTTCACTCCTCACTAGAGGAAAACAATGAACTTTTGTTTTTGAACGATTTACGACAAAAAGGGTTTGTAATGGTCGATAGATATAAAGGACAGGACGAGGCCCACGTTAGGTTGGCGTTAAAGGAATTGTCCAGACTCCACGCATCCTCTATCCTTCTTCAGGCAAAAGCACCAGACACCAACCTGACGGAGAAATATCCATCACTCGATAAAGACTGGCTAAACTGCTCTGAGGAGGAGGAGAAGGAGAAGTTACACCATATGTTTTCTGGTAGTTTCGATAATGCCATTGTGACTCTGAAGGGTTGTGAAAGACACGCAGCTGCAGCCTGGGTGGAAAAGATTAGATCAAACATTGTGGACCTGTTCCAAGAGCAGTTGACAAAAATCCCGCCATTTGAAGTCATCTGTCATGGGGACTTCTGGAATAATAACATGCTATTTAGGTGAGCTTTGTTGATACTGTTTTGGTGTTCCGATTGAGTATGTAAATCAAAATATACTAACGAAGAATTCTATTTTGAACGAACTGGAGGGATAAATATTCCTCCAAAGGGGGAATTCCTTTAAGGGGGTAATTCAATTTAGTTACATTGGAGTGCCTTGATTCCTCCAAAGTATGCCAGGAAACAGGACCAGATGAACAAAAATAATGGTATTCTGTTGCTTGGAATAGTTTGGAGGAATCCTTTGCTCCATATACACCAACACTACACTTCCCCCTTAATTAACTTTGTGGATTCCATAGGCGAGGTGAGGTAGGGTGGGGGGTTGCCTGCAGATACCTATAAGTATTTTGGCACCCCTTCGGACTCGAACCTAATCATTTTCTCTTTCACTGTATTTCCTCTCCTTTTTCTTTCATGGTTCCTATCCCTCCTCTCTGTCTCCTCTTTGTAGTATAAGGTCTCTCTGGCCAAGCACACTCTATTTTCTTCCTCTTTATAGATTAAGGGGGTGCGGGAGTAGGGGACAGGCTTGGGGGGGGGAGGGGGGTGCGGGAATAGGAGGACAGGCTTGGGGTGGGTAGAAAGCCTGTCCCCTATTCCTGCACCCCCCCTACCCCCCCAAGCCTATCCCCCTACTCCCGCACCCCCCAAACCCCCCCCCAAGCCTGTCCCCTACTCCCGCACCCCCTAAACCCCCCCAAGCCTGTCCCCCTATTCCCGCACCCCCTTAATGTAATCTAACTCTGCAAACACACATCGGGGGATAGATCAGTTCAATTTAGACTGTACCAGACTACAAAGACCATACGGCACTATGTTACGATAAAAAGAGACCATCTTATGAGTGAGTAAACTATTGGCCAAAGAATGGTGTGTAATATGCCACTGTGATATTCATATAAAATAATGCATTCCCAATTCTACTCGGCAGGTACAACGAGGTCGGGGATCCATTAGAAGTGATGATTGTAGACAACCAAGTGACCCGAGTCGCCTCACTGGCCACCGACCTTGTCTATTTCCTCTACACAAGCATCCGCGGCGACATCAGGAGGGCCAACCTACAGGAATTCCTCGGGGTATACTACAACACCTTCAGTAGCGTTATTGAGGCGGGCGGGGTGGCTGTGCCTTTCACTCTCTCTCAACTGAAACAAGAATTCCGGAAAAGGATGATGTACGGGTTACTGTTCTGTTGCATTGCGATTCCGTTTTATTTAGGGAAAGACGTGGAGATTCCCAGTCAAGAGGAACTCTTAAGCGAGAATACCAAGGAGAAAATGGAGAAGTGGAGACAAAACTTGAAACAAAAAAGTTTACGTGACAGCCCAACCCTAAAGAATTTCTTTCTCGCCTCAGTGGATGATATGCTAGAGGCTGGAGTCATTTCTTAAAAGGGAATATTTAGTGCCAGTTAGAAATTCATTTACATACTGTCCTTCCTGATCCGAGTTTTTTCAAGGGAAATTAGACTAGTCATTATGGGGAAAATCTTGCGAGAAATGGTCAGAAAGGAGGAGTAGAAGTAGTAGACCGAAAAGAGGAGTTAAATCCTGAGTCTGGTGTAGTTATGTCATCGTTATCATTAGAATCATTAGAAGATGTTTGGCTGGTGATGGGTAGCCTACATAAGCTGGCTTCAGGCGATCAATAGAGACCGAAGTGTTACCCTGAGGAAGCTTGAGAATAAATATTTTGGCCCACGGTCAATAACTTCATAAGGTCCCGAATATGGAGCCTCTAAACTTTTGAGGTTTCGGTCCACACCTTTGAACTAGAGAAAAGATCATAAGGCACACATGGTTTTGGTGTTGAGTGACATTCACCGGACGAGAAGTAAAAAAATTATAGCCTGCATTTCTATTATGAACAGATATATGGTATCCATTTTCGTTAAGACGGTTTGTTCCCTAGTGATTATTGACATTGTTATTGAAATTGTTCCAGAGTTTTCCTTACCTTTCTGCACCTGCTATCTGGGCTGAACACAAAAAGCAAACAAGGACATCACTGAGAAACAATGTACTCTAACCACCTACAGTACTGTACTTAAGTTTTATGACTTCAGCTTAGCAGCATACTGCCAGTCTCTGTGTTATCAGTTGAATTATCCCACGGTTGTTACACAGCCATCTTTCTCTCCAAAGGCACTAGGCTAACAATTCCTCCACATTCTGAGGGACACAACTGTACAGTACAAATAATTATTTACTTTTCATAAACTTCCATCTGCAATGTAGGATATTTATTCAAAGATGGAAGGATATACATATTATTAGTATTAACTTAAGAAACTGTTATATCATATTGTGTCCTAGAATGATTGATTTTAAGATGAAATAAGACTGCCCAAGGGCTGGAAGACCCTGTAGCATAAGAGAGAAGGTGAAAAAGTGGTGGTGGGAAAACAAGCAAGATGGAAATGGAAGAACTGACAGGGAGTGGCTTGGGTCCTAAGATGCACAAAAACTCTTAATGTACAATATTGCCCATATTACTGTAAGCAAAATTTTCCATGGGGATGTCCTAAAATGAAGTCCATTGTTATTTTTACTTTTCATAAACTTAAAGAATCCTTTAATAGGCCCGGGCAATTAGGATATGCCAGCTTAAATATATAAACTTTCTACCATAAAAATTTAATTATATAAAGTAAACCCTCAATACAGTCTGTCCTAACTATTAGTAAGGGTTATATACAGTTGCCTCACCAAGTTCTTTAAGCCCAGAGTGTGTGTATTTTCCAGTCACATGAAGGACATGTAACGTAATGTTGGCACAATTAGGCTATATGGGTGTTGATTATATTGCAAATATTGAATATAGCATATAATATTTCATAGTTTACATTATTACAAAATCTGTGGCCCTATCCGGCACCCTGTTAAGTCTTTACGAACTTTTTCAGGCAACTATACCAGACACAAGCAAATGTTGAAAGTCCGCAAATATTTGCTGCTCCCCTTAACCTATCAAGTACGGGGATATTCACGCGTGTCTGCTCTCCAGTACGGGCATAATTTACAAACTGTAAACAAACCTTGGTGATTAGTAGCTGATAAACCACTAAATCTACATCCTACATGAATACATGATACATGATATTGAAGTACAAACCATTAGCTGTCCTCTGACTATATGGATATTGGTAGGACAGGTAGCTAGTTCAGAATGAACACCACTCAAACCACACTTTACACTCCTTTGACATAAATTCCATCCTCACATTCTCACTACATTAGCTAGACAGAGTGCTTTTGAACCAAGAGAGGGCAGGGACTTGTGGTTTTGTGGCCAGCCGAGTCTGCTATCTACCGTGAGAAAATTAAACTAGTTGGGAGCTGCTCATATTTGCAAATTACGTTGACAATATATGTCGCCCGCAGTTCCCACCACTTTTTTTTTTCTTAAATATGTTCCGACACTGGCCCAGGTTAACTGCTACTCACACACACACGTCACGACTTCTGAACTGGTACCCAGCCACAGAGAGAAGGGAGAGAGGGTTATTCCCAAATACTGCAGCTGTTATGGTACCAGCGAGGGTGTTTTACGATGTTTGGTGGCCTTATAGTTAGTGCCTGAAACTCAAATCAGAAGAGTAAATATTCTCAGGCCCTCATCTGAGAGGATCGATCTCCCGATCTCTAGGTTATGAGTCCAGAACACTTAACCACTCGGCCACCTCCCCTTGATTGTGACACCCGAGGTGACGGTGTATATAATTATTATATAATTATAATATACTCATCTCAACGGGTATATTAGTATATAATTGGCTGGAAATCATACACATATAGTGATTAAAAGGTTTGGAAGTGCCACTGCTGAACCACTTAGAATTATTCCCACTGATTCTTCAATTTCACTAATACCCTTTTTGCTATCACACACATCTACGCTGACCCATTACACATGAAGAGGGAGTGTACATTCCTCTGAACGAGTGACCGAAAAACTTCCTGAATACATCACACTTGGTTGCTACAGGAGACAGAAACATAATGAACTTTTGGATATAATGTTAGCCCCTTCACCACAATTAATTTGTTATATTTATTGAGGGTTTATTGTATAATAAAAAGAACTTAGTTAAAGCTATTAGTGATATATGACCAAATTGTAACTTAAATATATCATAGCTTTTGTAAATATATCACTGTTTTTGTGTCAGGGACTTGGTGAAGAATTTTTTGACATCTTCCTTCTTTTGTCCTTTTTTGTTTTCATCTTTGAAGAGTATCATGTTTTCTCTGAGTTGAGGTAGTTCCTTGATATATTTGTTTTGTTCTTCAGTGGAACTGTTCTTGATGATACTGTCACACATTTTCAGCATCTGGAACAATAACAGGTTATCTGAATATTGTACATGAATACAATACAATGATGAAATAAGACAAGTACCAATTTGATTTAGGGCATTTGGCACTAAGGCATTACATGACAATGGATAAATCAGTATCACATCAAAATATAATCATACAACACCTTATGTCAACTCAACCCCATCAATTATTATCATGAGGCGCTGCAAAATCATACACATGTTGTTCTTTATTACCAAGATATTTACTAAGATGGAAGGAAAGTGTCGGTGGATATTTGATTGTGGCTGTACAGTTGGCAAAATATGAAATGAGACCATTCTTGATGGAACGTTAACTATATTAACATCCACATCTATTTGTAGGGACCATAAGCATGTAATACAAAATTAAATGTATATTTTCTTCTGCACTACATGTCTATTGACATTAATATACTTAATGTTCCATCAAAGGTTGTAGCAATTCACATTTTGCCAACTACTGTATACATGGAACAAAGCAGGACTAGATCTATCTATCTATCTATAGCTCTGACGCCTTGTTCCCTCCGGGAACTCCCCCCAAGGGGGCGGCCACAGCAGAAGTGTCTCCAGTTCTCCCTGTTCCAACACTCCCTCCTTACTTGGTCCATCCCTACTCTACCCCTCACGTTTCTCTCCTTTACATACTCTTCCACTCTGTTCTGCCATCTGACCTCTGGTCAGCAGGACTAGAACAAAGGAGTATGTACACACACACACACAACTGGTTATGGAAACAAGGGTAATAAGGGCTCAGGTCTCATTATGAAATGGAAATAACACCAAGATAATTATACAGTACATACATGGACACAAAACTGGGATATGTACCGGTAATACAATTTCTCTGTAACAAAAGGGTATATATACCGATTGAATATCATTATTATCATCATCTTTCTGTTTAATCCAACCGGAATGTGTTGGGAACTCTATATTGCCACCTCCCTCCCTCCCATCTGAGATAAATGGTTAAAAGTACACTCTCAATCCCTAATCTCTGACTCACCTCAGTAGCAGGGAGTATGGACTTAGGGGTCTTTCAGATGTGTCATGAGAGACAACGTACTAATGAACACACACCGCTCTAAGCAGAAAAGGTTTGAACACCTGTATTTCAATGGATGGTAATATAACTGTTGTTTAGTCAAAATCATATCCTCCATAACTTAACTGTTACAGTAAATATTATATATTTGTTCCATAACTACTACCATATGTAAAATTGTAGGTGATTGAAGAAGCCTCTCCCACTAAGGCTAATAACACCAGGCTTTCCTGTCACCAGGTGAGTGTGATACCACCAATATATTGAATGAGAGAAGTAAAAAAAGTACATTTCATGTATGCAGTCACAGTTTACTGAATACAGAAATCTAATATGACTGCATTCTATTAACTCAGGTATTTCTGAACCCAGATTCAAACTAATTCATGTTAACGAACTAAACACAGATGAATACGAAGTTAATTCCAAACTCAAAGGTACCACTTGACTACAGTGTGAACTCTGATCTCTTGTGAAGGGAAGTATAATGCTCATTCGAGTTATCTTATCAAATTTGCAAATGTTAAAGAGTAATGAATATTTTTTCATATGCACTTTTGCAAAAATAATTATATAATGCAAGAAGGGATAATTAATTATGAATGCAAGGATATATATATGTACTGCATAATGTAAATGGTTAAAGTCATAACTATTTTGCCTTACTGCATATTTTATTGTTTATGGATGTATTCAAAATAATTATCTCTGTATATTTTCAATAATAATAATTATACAGTATATAAGAAGTGGCATAGGGAAGTGGCGTCCCACCATTCTTGTGATGGTGCAGTGAGTCTTGTATCCCCTACAATACAGAGGGGAAGTGATGGTTGGGGACCCCACTCTCTAACAATGACCCCACCAAAGGTTCAAACAGCCTATAAGAGAATGGTGAGGTGATTTCAACATTTCCCTACACAGCACATGAGGGAGGAGGTGAGGGAGGGGAGGAATCTCTCTCCTATGTGGTGGGAGTGAGGGTCGAGTAGTTGGGTGGTAATAGGGTGGGGATAGTGGGGCCTCAAGGACAGACAAGGGCTTCTTGCCAGGGTACAATGCTTACAGTTGGGAGTAGAGGGATACCAGTACACCTAGCCAGTGTTATGGGTGTTTGGCTACATGTGACTCCCTCAGTTTACTGTGATATCTCAACAATGTGGACTTGTTGGTTCTACTGTGTCTCCAAGGAAGTTCACTGCAGTTTACGTGCACCTGACTAAGGGGATAATAAACATTTGGAGTGTATCGCTGCTTACTTTCTGAGACAAAATGGCTGTACAGTATAGTGCAATGTATTCCATAGTCCAATGTATTCTGCAAGAAAAGACACTAATGAAATCTGGCTTGTTGTTGTTGTTGTTGTTGATGTTCTCCCAGGGCAGAATGGCCTCCTGCCCCACAGACCCCTGGTAAACTCTGGTCGCAGTGAAAAAACAAATTAAAATAAAGGAGGGGCTGGCCCTATATGCCTGGGCTACCGAAGCACATCCCAGGGAAATGGGACCAGAGCTTACTGGACCAGGGAGTCCGGGGGCCTCCGACTGCCACGTAGATTGGGGTGGAAGGTCTTTGATTCCACAGCCAGTGCTGTGGGCCCAAGTCCACGTTACCACAAGAGCTACAAGTGGGGCCGCACCTTCCATGAGACCAGCCCTGAAGGGAGCACAAGGGGGTGGGAGTTTACACTGCTGCATGCAAAGGGATAATACACCCCCTTGATCTGGCAGTCCACACAGCAGTGAAAAAAACAAACAATATATATATGTATATATCCTCCAGTTGCAGTACACCTCATGTGGATTTTTAATCCATGTGGGCAGATCTCGTCAAATCCACTAGAAAGTGACCAGATCCTACAACAATCTTTATTCACTCTGTGGAGGATGGTTAGTATTCACAGAGAACAAAGTCAGCCCCCCTGGGGAACATGTGTTAAGTAATTCTGTGAATTTAAAGTGATAGAAACGTACCGTAATAAAGTATTGGTGTTGACCCCAGTGAATGCCACTATTGCACACCAGCCCCTGCAACATAGACACTAGCAGCTGCAATTTGCACTCCCGTTCATGCAGCTTCGTTATTTGTCTGTGAGGAAAACAAATGCTCAGTTTCAAATTAATAATTTGTGCCAATTTTTTTTTTTTTTTTCTCATCAGCAAACACTTTATCAGGGGCAAACATGACAAAATAATAACCATGACACTTCCCTGTTCAATTATCATCAATACCTAACCTAACCTTTCTTTTAAGGGGTGAAGGGACTCCAGGGTCAGAGGTAGAAAAATGAAATCAGAGGTAATAAAGAAAGAGAAAGTTACCCAATGAAATGGGCCACACATACATTCCCCTCCCCTTTCAAGCTCACAAAGTTATAAGCTCCCCTAGACAAGTTTTTGCATCCACAATGAAAGTCCCGGCCAACTATACCAAATAATGCTTCCATACAGTAGTTGATTAAAAATTCATGTAAAAGAAGTTAGGTGTGCTGGACTGATTCCAGGAATATTTTACCCCTATGCAACTGCTGTCTTTGTACAGGGGTCACATCTACCCTTGTAAAAACAGTGACTCCATGTACACACAACAACTAGACAGGGTGGACTCAAAGCCATTTTATTTCATCAACATTTTTCCACTATTGGGCTGGAGAAATCACACTGGTGTGATTGTCAATAATGTGAAACAAAAGTGGCACTGGTAGACGGAAAGTTTAATACCAAACAGTTTTAGTGGACACTGCCACCATCTTCAGTGGTCAAGACAGAGTAGAGAAATGACACTGTACAATAAAATAGGCTCCTTTCAATACACATACGAAAATGTGTGTGTGACCTGATGTCTTGTGGTGAAGGGAAGGACTTATATAAATCCTGACTGAATAGACAAGTCATGAGTTCTCTAGTAGCTAAAAACCTCTCTTCACCACTATGATTTACCCACATCTGACCTCACCTGTCCTTACACATACCACACCAACACCACAAGATATCAGGTTCCACACACACACACACACACACACTCACATATTTTGTTTATAGGAGTCTATTGTATTATAGTGTCATTTCTCTGCTTTGTCTTGACCACTGAAGATGGTGGTAGCGTCCACTGAAACTATCTCCTATTAAACTTTCCGTCTGCTTGTGTGGGTTTTCTTTCATGTTTCTCCCTCACTTACTGATTCACCAGAGCCTATCTCTTTCTCTTCACTCCAAAGTTGCATCATTCTCTCTCTTCTGTCACTATCATAATGGACATTACTCTTCTAAACTCTCTCACTGTACACTGCTTGCCTTCAAGAGTGCATGCAATAATTATCAAATTACTTGGTCTCATCCCTCTTGTGTGCAACTCCCTAATGTATGAACTGACCAGTACAGTACTGTATATTTAATCTTTCATATACCAGAGATGAATTAATGAGCAACTAGGATAATCAGAAGTAATAAGAAGTGGATGCTATAGTCAAACTAATTTGTACTGAGCTCTCGGGTGGAGGTGAGGACAAGGAGCGGTGGTGCCAAATCATCAACAAAACAAACCCACATTATCCACCATGGGCGACACATCTCCCAGACGCGTCGGTATTCTCCACAGCCAAGCAAAGGAAATTATTTATTATGTAAATAGATATTTCCTCCATGAGAAGGCAAACAGAGGACCCATATTGGATCCCTCGCAGGCAGTTGCTCGCACAGCTAAGGCAACCAACGTGTCTGTAGCAACCGTGAAGAGGATTTGTTCGAAATTGAACAAGAAGAACGATACGGTAGAAAATGCCGAGAATCCTACCTTCACCACGCCAGTCAAGCAGCGCTCTTGCACAGTGATAAATTTTGATGATTTCGACAAGTGTGTACTACGGCGAACAATCCTTCAGTTTTATGAGAGGAAGGAACTCCCAACTCTGTTTAAGATAAAGAGGAGGAGCTCAGGGAAAAGATATCCTTTGAAGGATCACTGGAATCCCTGCGCCGAGTAGTGATGAAAATTGGTTTTAGATTTGGAAAAATTAATGGTCGCCGTTATCTGATGGAAAGGAGTGATGTTCTATCAGCCAGATCTACATTTTTACAACAAATGAGACGCCTAAGAGAATCATCCCCCTGTGTAGTTTACCTTGACGAAACGTGGGTAAATCAAAACTACACTGTCTCCAAGTGTTGGATTGATAACACAGCAAACCAAGCTACGGGAATCAAGGCACTCACAGGAAAAGGCAGTCGCCTGATAATATTACATGCCGGGACAAAGAATGGGTTTGTCCCCAACTGTGAGTTGATATTTCAAGCCAAGAATGACGGGGACTATCACAATCAAATGACACCATTTATTTGAGAGTTGGTTTAGGAACCAGTTGCTTCCAAATATACCACCCAACTCTGTGATAGTCATGGACAATGCTTCATATCATTCAGTGCAGGCTGAGAAGCATCCTACTTCATCCTGGCTGAAAGGTGATATCAAAGCCTGGCTCATTGAGAAGGGAGCAAAACCAAGTGAAGAGCTATTGAAAGGGCAGTTGCTTGAGCTTGCCAGGAATTACGGCAGTGGTAGCAAGAAATATGTAATTGATACAATTGCTGCAGACGCTGGTCATAAGGTTGTGCAATTACCACCCTACCACTGCCAGTATAATCCTATTGAGCTAATTTGGGCTCAAGTGAAGAATAACATAGCCAAGAAAAATGATTTCAAAATGGCCAACCTCAAGTTGCTTGTAAAGGAAGCATTATCAACAGTTACACCATTACACTGGGAAAATGCAGTGAAACATGCTGAAAAATTGCAGGAAGAAGACGCAAAGTTAGATATTGCTGTTGATAAAGTAGTTGATTCGTTTGTCATAAATATCTCTGACGAAACTTCAGATGAAGAGTGCCTGGACTGAACGTATTCTTTATCTTGTTATACCAGAGAGAGAGGATTAGGCCTCCTGGGGATACCTCTATAATTAAAATGCACCTGGACTTTTACCTCTATGGTGGTGTGGAAAGAAAGTCGACAATTGCCTGCAATAAATTGTTATATCTTCTACATATAAAGATACTGATACTTTACTTATTTATAATAAATAATTAATTACAAGTAAATCGTAGATACTATCAAAAGAGGAAAAAATTACTGAAGATATATAAAATACAGTACAATAATTTTAGAGGGGTTACCCCATTAAATGTATCATAAAGAATGATGGATACCATGTGGGTTTGTTTTGGTGAAGATTTGGCAACACCGCTCCTTGTCCTCGCCTCCACCCGAGAGCTCAGTACAAATTAGTTTGACACTAATTAAAAATATGATGAGGTACAGTACTTCACAGTACAGTATTACAATAAATACAAAAACATAACTAACTTTTTAACTTGTGGGTTGTGGGTTGAGTCAGTGAGTGTAAGATTATCAATGGCTTTCCACTTGTTGGTGATGTTACTGACCAGGTTGGTATACTTGACACGTTGTTGAAGTATATCCAGGTCCAAGTTCCTCTTCTTTTCCAGTAACCCTGCCAGTTCACTACAGCTCAGTCCATTCCCATACACCTTACCAATCAGTGTTCTGTTAAGGAAGTTAAGAAAATCAACACAGCAATACAACTGTAAGCAATACTGTACAGTAATCCCTCACTAAATCTGACTTCAATACTCCAGAATTCGAATTAATTGAACTTGATGAGCTGGGTCAGAAGGTTCTGTTATTAACTAGAAATAAAATCCAATACAATAATGCAACAGAACAAGTACCAGTGCCAGGTCATATAGGACATTTGGTACTATGGCATTATATGAAAATGGATAAATAATATGGGATGAATACACTAACTTAAAGTATAACAAACTACTGTAGTAATATTAACAAGGAAAAATAGGTACTCAATATGGCCAATTGGGTGCCAAGGTGACAATATTGGATGGACACATAACTGGGACACATACTAATGAAACAATAAAAGAGAACATATATGAGTATACTACACAATAATATACAAAAGACAACAGTGAAGGGAGGCCCAACCCTGCAACACAAGGACCACCTTAACATGAAAGGCAAGCAAACACTTGCTACAGCCTCCACAAACCCACACCATCCACTACACTACATGGCAAAACACCCAGAATTGCCAAGGAACATCAAAACAATACCCAGTACACGATACCATACACAAATACTATCATCTCTCACACCCTGCCCACCCCAAACCAATCTACAGAAACATATCCATACTCAAATCACTCATTAGTCCATCCAAACACTCAAGAATAACACCATGCTGCCTGCACGACCTTATGACATCCACCCATCTGAATCATCCCTCCCCCGTGAGGACAGAGTCCACCTGGCCAGGCTGCGGTGTGGCCACCACCCGGCCCTTCTGACATATATATCAGAAGAAGCTGGATGGAGCCATTGTGGATGCCTGTCCAGGATGCAACACAGCACCCCATTCTATTAAACACATTATGGAAGACTGCAATACACACAACCACACTCGCCAACACAACATACACTCTCTGAGGGCACTGTGGAAAAGCAACGGTTCAAGCCATGTCCTTCCTCAGGAGCAAGGGGCTGCTCGGCCAGACAGCTTGAGGAACAACAACAACAACAACACTCCATGTAATTTTTTTGCAGCCACTGTATGTAACTCTCTAAAGAAGCAATAACGTGAATAAATTTCATGTGAGCCTTATGATCTGGTATAAATGCATAATACTACTGTATATGGCATAAATATGAATTCTGTTTGGCAAGTATCATTACATTTTGGTTTCTGAAATATTCATGGTTTGGGCTGTCTATCTCGACTACTGAATCTAAAAAGAAATTAAGCATCAAGTTATATATCAATAATTATTTTTTATAATTTTTCTTTTACAAACTATATATACAGTACATTATCATAAAAACACCTGTAACATGCTTGAATACAACATAAAAGACCATTACAAGTGCAGTTTAAGGGGGAAAGTTTTGTGTTGGTAATTCTGGAGCAACTGAATCCTCCAAACTATTCCAAGCAACAGAACACCATTATGTTTGCTCTTCTGGTCCTGTTTCCTAGCATACTTTGGAGGAATCAAGGCACTCCAATGTACCAAAAAAGAATTACCACCTTAAGGGTTAACAAGTAGATGGCCTCACCCTGTCACTGGGAAGTTCTCCACAGTGTCAGTCAGGTCCACTTTAGCCAGCTTCTGTGACACTGCCTCCAGCATCTGTAACAACATTTTTCTCAAAGGGGAAGTTCAGTGTTGGTAAGTCTGGAGCAAATGATTCCTCCAAACTATTCCAAGTAACAGAACACCATTAATTTTGTTGATCTGGTCCTGTTTCCTGGCATACTGTGGAGGAATCATGGCACTCCAATGTAACAAAAGTGAATTATCTCCTTAATGGGGTGCGGGAATAGGGAGACAGGCTTGGGGGGGGGGGGTTAGGGGGGTGCGGGAGTAGGGGACAGGCTTGGGGGGGTGCGGGAGTAGGGGGACAGGCTTGGGGGGGGGGAGGTTAGGGGTGTGTGAGAATAGGGGACAGGCTTTCTACCCACTCCAAGCCTGTCCCCCTATTCCCGCACCCCCCAAAACCTGTCCTCAACTCCCGCACCCCCTTAATATCCTTTAGACATTATTATCACACCATGACAATCACCAATGTATAGACCTGTAATAATTCCTCCCTTACAAAATGATGTTAGAATGACATACAGTTGGACACATGAGTGGGTGGTACAGCCCAAGTGAAAGATGGTCAATTTCTCCCAATATCAAGTTCCTTAGTGCCAAATAGGAGACATCAGGGGCAGAAGTCAGTATTGAGGATGGTAATAAAAAGCAAGTACCTGATAATAGACACTGGTTACTCAAATGGGACAAGTATCTTTCACCTGGGCTGTACCACCCATTCATGTGTCCAACTGTACTGGCTGGGCCCAGTGGGACTGACTTTATTCTCTGTGAATATTAGTTATCCCCCACAGGGCTAGAATAAAGATTGTTGTAGGATCTGGTCAATTACTAGTGGATTTGACGAGATCTGCCCACATGGATTAAAAATCCATGTGAGGTGTACTGCAACCGGAGGCCTTTTTTTTTTTTTTTTTTTTTTTTTTCCCACTGCTGTGTGGACCGCCAGCACACGGGGGTGCATTTCCCTTTGCATGCAGCAGTCTAACCTCCCTCCCCTTTATGGTCCCTTCAGGGCTGGTCTCATGGAAGGTACGGCCCCACTTGTAGCTCTTGTGGTAACGTGGACTTGGGCCCACAGCACTGGCTGTGGGATCAAAGCCTTCTCCCCAATCTCCCTGGCGGTCGGAGGCCCCCAGACTCCCTGGTCCCATTTCCTTGGGATGTGCTTTGGTAGCCCAGGCATATAGGGCCAGCCCCTCCTTTATTTTAATTTGTTTTTTCACTGCGACCAGAGTGTACCAGGGGTCTGTGGGGCAGGAGGCCATTCTGCCCCGGGAGAACATCAACAACAACAACTGTACTGGCTAGAGTTACCCATGTTTTCAAGACAGAACCTTAGTGAAACATCCAAGGATGAAATACAGTACCTGTATTTTTAATGAAGCTTGCTGGAGAGAATGTCGAACAAGTTGATGATTAAGGAGAGCATCATGAAGTTCATCAACTTCATCAGCTTTGTTCCTCTCATCAATAGTTTGTAGTTCCTCATCTGTTTTCTCTTCTTCATTAACTAAAAAAAACATCATCAATTCAATAATGCAAAACTAGTACCAGATCATATAGGGCTTTTGGTACTTAGACAGTACAAGGAAATAGACAAATGAAAGGAAAATGGCACATGGAATGAAACAACAAGAGTGTACCGGTACCTTAACCCACAAAGGCCTATAACTAACGATTGTCAGTCTGTGGGCTCTGGCTGTTGAAGCTTATGTTTCACAATTGTACAGTCACAAGTACTAATAAGTATACAGGTGTGACTCGAATACCTGGAGACAGAAAATAAATCCACAATAAGATCTCCATTGGAAATAGTTCGATGGTGAATTGAAATGTTCGAAGCATCAACAAAACCTGTATACTTATTAGTGCTTGTGACTGTACACGTGCTATAACAAAGTACAGGGGCTACTTCTACCCATGATATTGGTACTATTAGTAAGGTCTACATCTAATCTACCCCTGAAGTGTGTAACACTGCACATTTTACCTCAGGCCCCTCCCACCAGAGGAAGGAGCCTATACTTCACCCTCCTTACTCCACCTCATGGATCCTTACTGGGATCTCTACCTTCACCACAACAGACTATACTTCACCTCTCTTTACTCCTAATCATCCCTAACTACTGGGACCTCTCCCTTCACAACAGACTCTATACTTCACCTCTCTTTACTTCTAATCATCCCTAACTACTGGGGCCTCTCCCTTAACCAATACCACCACATACTCTCTGTCCAATCTTCCTTCCTTCTTTTTTCCCTTCCTAGATGTTATCACTCACGAGAAAAGCAATTTATCAGTGTCCTTCCGCCCCACACACTTATATCTATGCACATATACACATATATTCATAAGGAAATTGCATTATACTTTATTATTACAGGTACTATAGTTTTCTTATGATATTTGGTGAAAAAATGCATATACAGTATAGACGTTTTTCCATTGTATGTAGGAGTAACAACTGAATGATACTTTCATCTTTGAATCACTGCTGTACAATCACTAATGGATATGGGAGACTGGGATTTGCATATTTTGTTGCGTAAATTTAAGCTCTTCAAATATGTAATATCGAAGTTGGTCTTAGAAATTGGAGGGAAACTGCAGCTTGGGGGAAAGGCAGAGTGGGGGATTGCGGTGTTTTGGAGTTTATATAGAGACTGGGATTTGCATATTTTGTTGTGTAAATTAAAGCTCTTCAAAAATGTAATAACAAAGTTGGTCTTAGAAATTGGAGGGGAACTGCAACTTGGGGGAAAGGCAGAGCGGGGGACTGTGGTGTTTTGGGGTTTATATAGATGTGAGTCACAGGAGCATAACATATACTGTACTGCTTATGAACATGGTCAACAAAGTCACTAAGGGTTAAGGGGGTGCGGGAGTAGGGGACAGGCTTGGGGGGGTGTGGGAATAGGGGGATAGTACCACTGTACTAGCCCCTGGCTAGTACAGTGGTAACGCGCCTGCCTCGCATCCGTGAGGTCGGCAGATCGAGCCTCGTCCAGGCCCGAGAGTTTAAAACTGTTTACTGGGGGGTTACTGCCATGGCTGGGCACCATGGTGGGGAGTTGGGCTTGCCTGGCTGACGTTCTGGAGAGTCTCATCAGAGATAGATACCAGAACTAAAACCCTGCAACTTTAACTTTAACTTTAAAACCTGTCCCCTATTCCCGCAACTCCCTAACCCCCACCCAAGCCTGTTCCCCTACTCCCGCACCCCCCCCAAGCCTGTCCCCCTATTCCTGCACCCCCTTAATGTGACATAATAGTGTGGGAAGAAAGGCATAAAAGAGAAACAGCCATGTGGGGCACATAATACAAATACAGTATGATCAGTACAACAAGCAGGGGCACACCTGGGGCAAGAAGGGCCAAGGTTATGTGTGAATAGACACATATGGGAACATACACATGGCACATGCAAAATAACCACACAAATATACCAACACTCCAAAAGAAAATAACCACACAAAAGAAAATAACCACAAATACACCAACACTCCAAAAGAAAAATAGAATAGAGATACTGTATTATATAGTACATACTGAACAAAAGGAGAAGACAATGTAAGGAGTCCACTCTATAACATTACAAAACTATCTAACAAAGTGGGCTACCCTCACTATAAAGTCATTTCTCAACATTTATGGTATTACTTATCTGCTGATTATCTCATGTTGTACTTAGAATACTGTATGTACACTCGTGATACATAATTTCTGACCAGAGACGAACGGCAGGCACCACACATACCCAGCATTTGAACTCAGCCTCTATAGGTGTACTGGGTGGGGAAATGAGCTGTAGCAGGTCATTTGAAGCTTTCTGCTCCTCACACTCTGGTCAGAAATTATGTATCATGAGTGTACTGTACTGGTTTATACTTACTGGCTGGCCAAACACATCACCACATTGCTGGCCAAGCTGTGTACCCAGAATAAAATCTTATTTCAATATTCTGTCCTATCACATTTTGTGTAATGCAAACAACTCTTGGCATTACCACACAATTTCTACCGCTGCCCTTAACAAGGAGACTTACAAACCCTACTATCGCCTTCAACCTCAGGAATCTCATACCTCGTATATTTTTGGTCAGAATTGTGCCAAATTTGTGTTTGTTAAAAAATCCAGCAACATTATTGCTTCAACTTTCCCTATCTCATCCTTTCTGATGGAAATATTGCCATCTATTAATTTGATAAAGCAAAACTTTTGTCTCATACCTTTGCCTCTTAACTTACAGGTGTGCCCAGAACCATTCGTCCATCTCCTCTCCTTTCTCACTAACTTATGCCTGTCATTAAAATCTCTTCAAAGGAAATATATCCACACTGGTGGAGAGTGGGATTTTTTGTAATAAATACAATGGATTTAAAAATCATATAGTTACACTGGTATTAGCTGGGTGGCATTTTCAAAAAAACAAAAAACAAAACAGGTATATAACCCATAGTAAATAAAACAAAACAAAAAAACAAAACTGTCATTACAGCAAAAGTTCTAATATATACAAAGTAGATACAAAACAAATATACATGTATTGCATGCATTGTATAATACAAAAATAGTAATAATTAATATATTTTTAGATAGATAAGACGTGCAAGAATTTTTTCTGGAGCCTCATGCATGATGGCAGCCAGATACACACTGAATGAGCTGCTCTGTCCTACTGATACTCTGCAAGTTGTGGCCCAAACACAAAAAATACCTCCCTACTACAGGACCAATAGTTGTTTGGCTAATTATTGTGTACCCCGTTATCTGTTGTTGCTTCAAAATTCTGGCCTCTTGGACTTTATGGTGTAACAGAAAATCGCCAAAATTCTGGCTTCTCAGTCTGAAGGAGTTAAGAGATTTTTCCAACAATTAGTGGTTATGAAATGTTTCACAGGTCTAACAGAAATTCAAAGAACCAGAAAAAATAACTAATCGATCTCCTTGGATGACAACTGGCTAGTTCAGGCAATGGAAGAATCATTGGTTGGTCTAGCCTTGTTACACAGTACAGTTCTGTATAGTATAGGCCTATATAGGCTACATGTCTCACAACAGTCTATCTTTCCAATACATGACCTTCACTTGTTTCTATACAGTAACTAACCAACCCTGAACCTTTTTTCAAAGGTCCTTCTACAGACATCAAAATGGGTATACTTTGTTTCAGTTACAATACACACAGTGTTCCATGATATAGGTACAGTAGGTAACTAACCATATATATGGGCAGCATCAAGGTGGTTGTTATGGTTATCAAGTGTCAATAAGTGTGTTAGGGAGTCATAGAGTTCCAGTTGTTCTAGGCTCAATACACGGTCCATTGCCTCCTTCAGCTCTCTAGGCATCTCCATCATTCTAGAAAAAAAAAAAAAAAAATTTTGTTCATGTTATAATAGCCTTGTTACTTCATTTATCTTGAACATAATAGCTATGGTATTTGCATGAAAATGTGACATGATATGAGAAACTAATTTACAAAGATGTACCATCATGAAAGTAACACAATTACACACCATTCCATTTGTTGCCAGAAGTAAAACAAGTTGTACTGATTTCAATATAGAGTTGGGCCTCAATTCATCATTATTATATACAAGCTTTATTTCCACAACAGAATGAACTAGGGGTAATGTAGCTTGTCAGAACATCAGTTGTAATTCTTATGGTTACTGTTATTTCCATCCTTCACACTAAAATATATTTAAATAAATTATATTTCTATCCAACCAGGGCTTCTTACTACAATAGGACTCTCTTGATTTACAATTAGTGCGATAATCATACGTCATTATTTGTGGCAAATTAATTTAAGGGGGAAGTTCTGTGTTGGTTAATCTGGAGCAACTGAATCCTCCAAACTATTCCAAGCAACAGAACACCATTATTTTTGTTAACTTGGGCCGGAATCAATGTACCATAGTTACACATTAACCTATTCACTAATGTCTACCACCTCATTTTTTAATTAGTACAATTACGAAGCCTCAGGAGAGCAGCAGTATTGAAGTTTCCTCTGCATGAACTGGGTCCAAGTATAATTATTTTGATGTTTCCCATCATATTAAGAAGAACAAGGAAACAGTGAACTCTTTTAGACAACACTGTTTACTACCTACTGTTGTGAAATGTAGTAAATTTACTATAATTTACTGTGTATTTATTGTAAGGACAAAAATCTGTGGGACTGTGGAAGGTCCCTGTTTCTGACTCTCTTTAAGTAAAACTATGGAATTATTCCTCCGTCCATTTGTAGGTTTTTTTGGGGAAATGATCATCTTGGAATGTAAGGTATAGAATTTTATTGATGAATTGATTGTCGGAACTGATGCATTTGTTACTTAGCAAATGCCCCATTTCCATATTCAAATGGGGCATTTTAAAATTAGCCTGACCTTACCTGACCTAACCTAGACCGCATCAGACTACCGGGAAATAACCTGGGCAGACTACCAGGACCTAACCTGGGCAAACTACCGGGACCTAACCTGGGCAAACTACCGGGACCTAACCTGGGCAAACTACCGGGACCTAACCTGGGCAAACTACCGGGACCTAACCTGGCCAAACTACTGGGAAATAACTGTGGTAAAGTACAGGAAATGACCGGGGCAAAATACTGGGACCTAGCCAGATTTGGCAACACTACTATAAAACGGTAATTCTTTCAAAAAATACCCTTGGAAATGGGGCATTTGCGGAGGAAATGCCATAGAAGAAAATAGTCTTAGAATGGTCTAAATAAGTGGATAATGAAGGTAAAAAAACCGTATGCAATAACGGTAATTCTTTCAAAATTTACCAATTAACGTTACACGAAGTTATTTAGGAAAACTTTACAAACATTCTTTATGTATCAAAATAATTATGACAATGTAAGAAAAATATATAACACGTTAGATCCCATATTGGTTGATCCTACTGACCTGCGGCTGCTGCTGCTCTCCATTATTTGGTAATTTTGGTATTTACAGTTCCCGGCTTCCCAAAGTTCCCGCCACTGACACTTGTTGTTGTTATGATACAGATACACACACACACACACAGGACACAATCACACACACACACATACAAAACCAGTGTTGCCAGGTCTACTTGGCGAAATTTTCCCAACTTCAAATTCAGAATTTCCCTTATTACCTCAAAAATGTCCCTGTTTACTCCTGGCTGAAGATACAGAAGATCCCGAGGAGACCTTCAAGATCCTGACAAGAAAGTACGATATAGTGATTGTACCGAGGGGTTATTCGAAATGCGGGCCGACAACACTACTCGAGGTAATAATCTGAAAATATACAAGACGAGAGCAAGACTCGACCTAAGGAAATATTCATTACCTCAAAGAGTGACCTGCCAGAGTGGGTATATAGTAGCGGCTGACCACCTGACTCGGTGCAGTGCTTTGAGGCCAGGTTAGATCGGTACTGGAAAAATCAAGACCAGAGGTTGTACATGGTGTTTCAGGTAAATATACACACTTGTCACTGTATAATCATAATGAATCTTAACTCATTCACCTTATGGACAATTAGAAGCAATTTGCGTTCTTAATTCTTATGTGTAGGCTATTTAAGTAAAAATAGCGAAAACAAGCCCCCAAGAGAAAAATTCCAATACGGTAAGGTATAATACTGGCAGTTGAGTGTATCTGTAGAAACGTGTGTATTTTAAAGAAATTATCTAGTTTATTCTTTTCGTTTCTGTGTTCATGAGTGCCACAGGTATTTGTGATACTGTATTTATCATTACATATCTTGAAGAAGCAGCTATAAGAGGGGATAATTATGTCTAGCATACCATAGCCGGCATCGCTATGGCTAGTGTGTGCCAGTGAAACTCCTGTGGATTTTATATTTCATTGTAATAAAGTGGCTCTCACGTTGCTTTTTCCATTATTATATTCCATATTCTTGTATAGTAGTCTTAAAAATCGAAAAATATAAACAAAATAATTAAATAATTGGAACCAGTATGTTACCATAATGACATAATCTAAAAAAATCCAGGCCTGATTAAGCAGGACACAATTATAAGCTATGATATAGTGCATTTTATTATTGATGTAATTCAGACAATTTAAATACTATCAACCAAAGGCTAGTGAGATAATGGAAACTGACTATAACTAACGTAGTATGTTAACAACTGTTCTCCTAAGTTATGTGTAGGCTACAGTGTATGGTGGGGTAGTTTGAATTTACATTTTACATTTTGCAGTACTGTACTCAGTATACTGGTCTATTTGTTATAGTTCTGAGGTCAGGTCTTTTCGATTTGGTGACAGAATTTCTCCATCAAACCTTCACAATTAATGTAGTTTTGTGTACTGATTACAGATACCAGTATACCATTCATTTTCTGAAGAAATCAAAGGAAGTAACTGAAAAAAGGTTAGGTTAGGAATATTTTCGATTTGGTGATAGCAACATTTTCCTATGAAACTTTCAAAATTAATATAGCTTTGTATGCTAATTACAGATAAAGGATGATGTGCTTTAGGCCTAGGCCAACTAGTTTAGTGTATGGCTGCTGGTACGGTAAATTGACAATCATCTTTCATTTTCAGGTGCCATGCTGCTGCTGCAGATTATGTAGGCTACATTCCAATTGAGTAATTAATAATGAAGGGTGATATAGAGCAGAGTAGAGACCCTATAATTTATATAGGGTCTGTAGAGCAGAGAAGGCCATCGAGTTATTTGTGCGAGCGCGACGAGTCTCGTCTTTTGCTATGACAAATGGTATGACGTCACAACATTCACACTGCGGCCTGTACATTGAGACGGCCTTGACCACTGCCCTCTGGACTATAAGGCCTGAGCGGTCAAAGTATGAGTCATCACGGGTTGGCTGTCAGGTCGCCGCGTCTCCCACTCACAAATAACTATTGTTTGTTATTCGTCATCTTTATACCGAATAAATATCGTTGGTTTAGTAAATAATTATGTATTAGCATCTTTTCCAATATCAGTATCCCTTACTCTTGGCTGATGTAAGTGATCTTGAAGTATAATGGAGGAAAATAAATGCTGAGAGACTTGGGGAGGGTAACAAAGTTTATTCATACATGTTTCTATACTGGTGATTTCAGACCCATGTTATTTTGTTAATGTTCCCAACTTTCTTTTTTTAACAGTTCTGTTATTACTAATTTTGTCGTTGATTCTTGCACAATAATTATTCAATAAGGCATTGGAGGATGAATATATTAACATTTTCTGGATTTTTTCTATGTCGTGCCCCATATCACAGTCATTTAAGGGCAAGAAGGCATCATTATCAGCGAGGGTATTCAGTGAAATGTCTGTAGCTAAATTCTTGATTGATTGATTTAATGAAATCAGGACACTGTACGAGTTTGTTAATGGTTAAATATGTAAACATTACAACATTAACCACTGACTCATGTGGATATATCAGTCCTCCTCTACTAATACCCTGTATATAGATATTGTTATCTGGTAAGTTCTCCTTTGATCCTTGACAACTGAGTAGGTCTTTGCATGCGGTACACTTCATCTTTTTTTCAACACCATAAACACAATAACCAGCCAGGTATGTGATGACTGGCAGGAGATCCATGCATTGGTCAATATCGTCTGGATTTATATCAATATTAAATGACTCTACATTCACTGAGTCCTGGTTTTGCATACAGTCCCAGTTTGTTTCATCAAAATTCCTTAGTTCTATTTCCTTATTGTGAAATGGTAATCTGAGGACAGACATTAACCTAATTTTTTTTTTTCGCACTCAAAAACCTGCCTCAATGAAATATGGTAGTTACACCCAGAAAGTCGACGATATTTACCAAACCTATTTTCAAGTTGATCTGTCTGAAATTTTCCAGGCAAAACATATTTCATACCTAGTTTTTCTAAACAATATTTTGTAACCTCCATTATTGCACTGGTTGTGTGTTTCAAAGCAGTGAAGGTTTCTCTGCTTAACTTTCCTCCCTTTCCAGATAATTTATCCCAAAGTTCTAGCCACACATGAAATTTACTTAAGAAAATGTATTTTTCATCATTTAATGTTAGTGGAGTGGCATACTTGTTTCTATGGCGAATTCCTTTCTCAGGATGCTTAACGTTCATTATGGTCCACCAGTGCAAAATTACTTTAATATAATGGGAAACATCTTCAAAATATGACAAACAGTGTTTTCTTCCAATGGTTACGAGTGCTTCTATAACATACTCATTGAAAATTTGTAAGACAAGACTAACGTTTTGCCTTTCCAGACTCGACGGATTCAAAGCCTTCAATGTTAGTTTGTGTGCATATTTGAGAAGACAATCGCCTTCCAAAATGTGCAGTTCCTTTAGGGTGGTAAATGGAGCATTACATATTTTGATCACACTATCGAATGCAGTCTCAAAGTTAAACTCTGGAAATTTCATACACTTTGCAGTATCTTTTTGGTTGAGCCAGTTATTTCTAATACATTTGAGCAAATGCACAGAGTCAAACATAAAAAAGAGAGGGCGAGAGCCATCTGCTGGGTGTTCATACGTAACTGAAAGTTTTGGAGGCACTGAAAAGTATGACATGGCTTTCTGGTTAATTGCATTATTGTCAGTTGACACACACACTACAGTACTGTAAACCCAATATTTTCTAGGCCAATGATTATCTGCTTTATGTAGGTAAACAGATTTTCTGCTGTTATACTCTTCACTGGAATGATATGAACGACATCTTTAAATTTTGAAAGCACACTGTGCAATACACATGACCCAGGTAGACCTGTTCAGTGGGAACACGCGGCCTATACTGAGTACTTGACAGCCTTTGTCCAGCCAACCTGAGATGACTCATCGTCAAGCCCGCCACCCATCGCTCAGGCCTTATAGTCCAGAGGGCAGTGCCTTGACCGAGGCCCTGGAGCCACAAGCCCTTTAGGGCCTCTTCCAGGGATCGTCTATGTAAGTATTCAAGGATGATAGAGTATAGTCTATTATCCTTGGTTGTATTAGGCTCAGTGGCGCACTGCCCTCTGTACTATATATAATATAATGCCTGAGCCACTGCCCTCTGTACTCTGGAGATGGAAAAATTTGCAGGCCACCGAGTGACCACGTGATGTCCGTGTGTCCACTTGACTTGGCGGAGACCAGTGTGTCCTCACCACAGACACACACACTCCTTGGTGTGTACTGTAAGTTCCTGTATAATACAGTATAAAGGACCTTGGTGTGTACGGGTTCGTTTTAAAACGATGGAAACCTTTGGGAAGCCACGTCCCCACTACCAAGATATAGATCGTGCCTTTGTGTCCTGGGCCTTAGTAATTCCTCATATCTAGTGACAATTTTCCATACTTGGCAACATTGCAGATGAGACGTTTGGTGGTTGTGTTGCCTGTGTCCAACGGCGCCACCTGAGAGGGAAATCTAATAGTAACTGCCCTATTATATTTGCTTTCATATATTCTATAAGCCTATATGAGTGATTATAGATATTGTAAATGTGCATTCTTATTCCTCTCTTTTTGGTAGAATGCATGGGTATTTCATTTCGTTTGAAAACCTCGTTCTATCATTAGCTGCCGCCCAAAACCTGGAAGACCAAATAAAGGACGATCGAGAGAGAATGCGACAGAAAGGAGGAGCAGCAAGCACGAAGGAAAGAATGGAGGGACACTAGAAAATTTTATGAATTATGGAGTTTGACAACATGTTTGTCTGCTATAATATGGCCTTGAGCGAGTGTGTTTACATGCAGCTTACACCACCCTTCCTCTATTACCTCCCTCCCATGTAGGCCTCTTCCCCAGTGTGTTGGTGCCTTCTTGTATCTCGTCTCCCATTTCTAGTGGGAGACAAGATACAACCGAAATTTTATCTCTGTACTGTTCCGCGACTGTCTAGCGACAAATTTAGATTTTCCTGAGACAATCTCGCAACAGTCTAGGGACATTATGGTGCGACTTTTGCTGGATAAAGTATCTTGTTGGTGTGTACAGGACCCAGAGACAGTGTCTGGCGATTTGTTTTGCGCGACTTTGTATCTCAGTGTATATATATATATGATGTGTGTACAGAACAATATTGGCACCAGCAGCACCAGCTGTTTCCACATCCACCAACATGACAGCTATATACCACCGTCGACCGTGACAGCTACTATAGTCACTCGGCTGCTCTTCCCGCCAATTCTTTGCTACAGCTTGGTCTGGACCAAGCCCAATTGGCCTTGGTCTGGACGAGCGACGAAATCGGTAGACTGTCTCTCGATTGTCTAGCAACTGTCCAGCGACAAAGTCGAGAGAAAGTCCTGAGACCATTATGTATCTCGACTTTTGCGAGACAATCCAGATACAAAGTCGCCTTGTCTCCAACGTGTGTTTGCAGACTGTCAGCCTGTCGCCCGCCTGTATCTGGATTGTCATCATTGTCTCGCGACAGTCGAAATACAAAGTCTCGGGACTGACTGTCTCTCGACTTTGTATCTCGGTGTGTATACTAGGCTTAATTACAAGGAGACCCAGTTATTATTTTGCTCTGTGGAACTGCTGAATAATATCAGTACGTACAGTAGGCTACATGTCTGCTGAACCAGTATATTTTCATTCAATGTGACCTACATTAATTAAACTAAACAAAATTAAACAAACATATTTACAATGGGCTTCAGGTCCCATTCCAGCCCCACACTCACTGGCATTCATTTACTTCATTAATTTAAATTTGTATAGTTGACGGTCAGTAAGCAGTAGCACCGTTGAAAAGTTTGCGTCTACAGTATTGCCAAATATAGAGTATCTTCCGAAGACATGGAGAATTAGGGGTAACAATGGGGAAATTATATGAAGATTGTTCAAGAGTAAATGGGAAAATTTCTACCAGACGAAATATTAAGATAATTGATTTGCGATTATCTTGAAGAGTAAACAGGAAATTTTTGAAGTAAAAGGGAAATTCTGATGTTCAAGCTGAGGTAAAAATGGAAATTCTGATGTTCAAGCTGAAGTAAAAAGGAAAATTCTGATGTTGAAGCTGAGGTGAAAAGAAAATTCTGATGTTGAAGCTGAGGTGAAAAGAAAATTCTGATGTTGAAGCTGAGGTAAAAAGAAAATTCTGATGTTGAAGCTGAGGTAAAAAGGAAAATTCTGATCGTTGAAGCTGGGGAAATTTCATCAAGTAAACCTGGCAACACTGCAGAGAGGGAGAACTCGACATCAGCATCAACACCAACAAGGCACCAGGCTCAAAATATCCTCGTGTGTTTTATTGTGATTGATTGCGTTAAAAATAACTAAAGTTATCTACATTATTATAAGGTAATTTATTATAATATGCACATGAGAAATTTATATATACATGCACAGGGTGTTTATAAGCAATATATAGAGAAAAAAAGGAATGGTTTTAGTACAGAAGTGGACCTTACTGTATAATAGATATTTTACTGTCATTACCCACTATTTTGGACCATTCTAAGACACTTTTCTTCTATGGTTTTTCTTCCTCAAATGCCCCATTTTCGAGATATGCCCCATTCCCAATACCCATAGAAACATGGGGGGACCCGATGGGAATCGGGGGTTGACGGTGGGTGGGGGAAACATGAAATACGTATACAAAAACTGTATACCACGCCAACGACGGATTTGCCATTCCCTTGGTCCGGACATATACAAGATTAGTGGTAAATTTTTACAAGTTGCCACAATAGGATTTCATAGGAAAAATGTATAATTCCTAGAAGGTTTTAGTGTGATTTCAGTGATGTTGACCTTCGTTTCTTTAGGAAATGCTTCGTTTTGGAGATAGCCCCCCTCCCCCCCCATCCAACAATCTTGGGGGAGAGCCTGGGAAATCGGGGGTTTTGGGTGGGGGGAAAACTCATAATATAGTATATTTGCCTTTCTAGATTGCACTCATGACATGCCATAAATGTAAAAAAGTGGAAAACCCGAGCCAAGTTTCGGCAAAAGTTGGCTCGGGTTTTCCAATTTTCAACAAGCATAAATCTGGAAAACTGGAAAACCCGAGCCAAGTTTTGCCAAACTTGGCTCGGGTTTTCCAGTTTTCAACGAGCATAAATATTGAAAAATTAAAAACCCGAGCCAACTTTTTTCTGACCCAACCTGGATCGGGCATCCTTCGGTCTTAACCATAGCATCGAGATATTACAGAATTAAAAAGACCTTACCTGACCTGACCTAACCTAACCTAGAAGGGGGCATACTTCGGAACCTAACCCTGTCATCCTTTGGAACCTAACCATGGCATACTTCGGAACCTAACCATGGCATACTTCGGGACCTAACCTTGGTATCCTTCGGGACCTAACCTTGGCATTCTTCGAAACCAAATCATGGCATCCTTCGGGACCTAACCTGGGCAAACTATATTAAAAACATAATAATGTGTCAGATACTTTATTTAAGGCATAATTGATCAAAACATCTGAAATATGAGAAGTTTGGACAGCCAATCACATGTCGCTTAAGTTAGGAGCCCTTGAACAAAAACCCGCTAGGAACCAGATGCACCGATCGTTGGAATAGAGTATAGTACTATTAAATTAATACCATACTTACCATAGTACTATTAAATTAGTACCATACTTACCATAGTACTAGTACTATTAAATTAATACCATACTTACCATAGTACTATTAAATTAATACCATACTTACCATAGTACTAGTACTATTAAATTAATACCATATTTACCATAGTACTAGTACTATTAAATTAGTACCATACTGTTTACAGAATGGATGAGTTGAATGTAATAAATATTTACTATTTACAGAATGGGTGAGTTGGATGAAAATATTTACTGTTTACAGAATGGATGAGCTGAATGTAATTAATAATTACTATTTACAGAATGGAGGAATTAGATGCAATACTGGAACTGACAGATTTGTTGAATGTGGCAGAGGCTGGGGAAATACAAAGATTACAAAATGGACTATCTCAATGTGTGGACCCAATACAATACTACAATCACCATTGTGCAAACTCAAGTTAGTATTGGGTTTTATATTGTAATTCACTTTTATTACATTAAGGTGCCTTTATTCCTCCAAAGTATGCCAGGAAACAGGATCAGATGAACAAAAATAATGGTGTTCTGTTGGTTGGAATAGTTTGGAGGATTCAGTTGCTCCAGATTTACCAACACAAAATTTCCCCCTTAAACCCTGTAGTGCTGATTAATATGTGAGTCTATGGGGACAAAAATATTGTTTTGCCTTCTATGGTGGTAAGGACAAATGTGTGACCTTTTGACATCAACTTGACCAGCTGTATCTGTCAATTTATCATTTGTGTAGGTGTGTCAGTAGGTGCTGTAAATGTCTGAGAGTGAGATGAGAGAATAGAGTGTAATATTCCTACCCTCAGTTGTGTAGGTGTGTCAGTAGGTACTGTAAATGACACAGATAAGTGAGTGTCTGAGAGGGAGATGAGAGAATAGAGTGTAATATTCCTACCCTCAGTTGTGTAGGTGTGTCAGTAGGTGCTGTAAATGTCACAGATAACAACGACGCGTGCAGACAACGTGTGTATCCCATCTTTCACTTTTCTTTGTTATTGATTTATAGTATTGAATTTATATTATTGATGGCGTCTGCTGTGAGTAATTGTGGTGTGTGTGAGGTTGGGGTGACCAACAGGAATAATGGTCTGGCGTGTGAGAGGTGGTTTCACATGTCTTGTGTGGGAGTCCACACAAAAACGAAACTGCTATCTTTGAAGAATGTGGTGTACCTGTGTGACTCTTGCCTAGAACGAGCGAGGAATGAATGGAAGAGTGAGACTGAAGAACGACAAGAGAAGAGTGTGCAGACAGTGAAGGAAGATACAGAGGACCAGAGTGTACAGACAGGGAAGGAAGGTATAGAAGAGCAGAGTGTACGGACGGAGAAGGAGAATACAGACGAAAAAAGGGTAAACAGAATTGAGAATGAAGTGGAGATTGTGGAAGAGAGGGCCGTACAGGTGGACCAGCCCAGGCCAAGAACACCTGTACCTGGACAGAAAATGATGAGGTATGAATGGAGGGAAATGAGTATGTGAATCATCGGGGACAGTATGGTGAGGAATATAGAACTGCACGTGAAGATGAATGCAGGAGGAAGCAGATGCATATGTATTAGTGGAGCACGAGTGAATCAGGTGAGCAAGAGAGTGAAGGAGGAAGCTGGACAAATGAAACATGGCATGCTAATTGTGCAAGGTGGGGGAAACGATCTAGAAAAAGTTGGAGAAGAAGAGACTGTGAAGGAAGTGGTGGAAGCAGTGAAAGCAGTGGAAGGAAAGAATATGAGTGTTGGTGTAGTGGGAGTGATGAGGGAGGCAGGAGAAGAACGGGAACGTCAGCTTCATCGACATGGATGGAGTGTTGCGAGAGGACAGACTGTTTGCGGTGGATGGAGTGCACCTGAACGAGGCAGGGAATGAAAGGATGGGACGACGGTTGTGTGAGTGGGTGAGGGTGAGGGCGAGGTCACTGTCCCCGATCACCAATACTTGACTACCTAGATTTATAAATGTGGAAAGGAGAGGAGTAGACAACAACCAGGCGAGTAAATGCATGAAAATTGGATATATGAATGTTAGTGGGTGGGGAATTGGAAAATATGAGGATATATTCAAAGAACTGAATGAGTGGAATTTTGATGTTGTGGGCCTGACTGAGACACACTTGAGAGATGAGGTATGAATGGAGGGAAATGAGTATGTGATGATTGGAAAAGGACGGAAAAAGCAAGAAAAATTAGTAGGTGGTGTAGCCCTCCTCCACAGGAAAGAAAGGAATCTGAAAGTTGAAGAGCTAGAGGTTGGAAGCAGTGGAAGTAGTGAGGACGTGTTAGCTGTAAGAGTTGAATGCATGAATAATCAGCGAAGGCCTGAAAGAGTTATATTGGTAGTAGTATACATGACGGTGGAAGGTGAGAGAGCAAGGAGAGAGAACGGTGAAAAGTACAGTATATTGAAGAAGATTGTAAGAGAGTATGCAAATGAAAGAGTGATTGTTATGGGAGACATGAATGGACATATTGGTCTACTAGGAGAGCAAATGAACAGGAATGGTGAAATGCTTGTTGAGTTTGGAAATGACATGGATATGGAGAACCTGAATGAAACCCTATCAGAGGGACGTGTGATGTGGAGTGCAAGGAACCAAGACTCGGCAATTGACTATGTGTTAGCAAATGGTAGAATGAGAGAAATTGTAACTCGCATGTGGATAGATGAAGACAGGATGATAGATATTGTGTCTGATCATAATATGCTGGTGGTAGAATGTATGTTGCAGGGGAGAAAGGAGAGAAAAAAATAAAATGGAAGTTGAGGGATGTAAATTGGGAAGATTTCCAGGTTGACTTGAGTGAAAGAAATTGGAGCAATGGATGTCTACATGATGTGAACGAGGTGAATGAAAAATGCAGCAGTCAGCCAGATAGGTTTTGTAAAAGTAAATGGAAGAAAGATAGAACTTAAGCCATGGTGGAATGAAGAGATCAGGAATGCAAGGAGAGAGCAAAAAAGACTAAATAGAACATGTAGACAGCTGAGAAAGAAAAGGCATGAAAGTGACGAAGCTGAGAATGAGTACCTGAATGCATGGACAACATATGTTAAGCAGCAGAGAGTTGCAAAGCAAAAGATTAGAGATGAAAAGGTAAAATGTGAAAGGAGAGTGATTTAGAACCTAAAGGAAAAGGGTTTGGAAGGTGGTCATGAATGGTACAGGTTGATGAGAGGGAAGGGAATGTCCAGTACTGAAAGTGTAGACAGCCTCAAGGTAAATGGGGTATGTATAACTGACAAGGAAGAAATGAGGAAGGCCATAAAAGAGTTCTGGGAGAATATTGGAGGGGTAGGTGAGGTGACTGATGTAAAAGAAGAGAGTGTAACACTGGAATGGAAGGATGCAAAGGAACTGAATGTAAGAATTAGTGGAGAAGAAGTTGAAAGATGTGTGAAAAGGCAGAAAAATTGTTAGGCCGCAGGACCAGATGATATTCCATATGAAATGTACAAGAATGGAGGTGAGTTTATGGTTGAAAAGATGACCGAGTTGTTTAACAAAGTGTGGGAAGAAGAGAGTACCTAAGAGATGGAATGAATGTAGAGTGACGTTGCTGCATAAGGGAGGCTGTAAGAGTAAGAATGAGCTTAATAACTACAGACCAATAGCCCTACTGAACATTCTGGGAAAGATTTTCAGTGCAATGTTGAATGAAAGATTGTGCAGATGGATTGAGAGATTCAGAGTGCTGGGTGAAGAGCAAAATGGCTTCCGTAAAGATAGGAGAGCAGAAGATAATAAGTTTGTGGTGAACGAACTGATTGAAAGAAAGAAAAAGGATGGATGTAAACTATACCTATGTTTCTTAGATATAGAGAAATCTTATGACAGGGTTGTTAGGAAGATGCTATGTAGAGTCTTAGAAAGGATAAGCTTGAGTGATAATTTAGTAAATATTGTGAGAAGTATGTATGAGAACACAAGAGCAATGTACAGGCTAGGAGATCTAGAAACAGAATGGGTAAGAAGTGAGAGAGGAGTTAGGCAAGGATGTATAGTTTCTCCAACCTTATTTAGCTTATACACAGAACTAGCTATGAGAATAAGAAGAATGAATGCAGGAGTAAGGGTTGGAGATGACAAGATATGTATGTTACTGTATGCAGATGCTGTGGTAATTATGAGTGAAACAGCAGAGGAACTCCAAAGGATTTTGGATGTTGTAGGTGGGTATGGGAGAGATTTTGGTGTGAAATTTAGTAATGAAGAAAGCCAAGTAATGATTGTGAATAGAACAGATGATGAGAGAGACCACACATGGAAAGTGGGAGAGAGTGTTCTGAAACAGACTGATGAATATAAGTACTTAAGGGTATGGCTGAGTCCAAATGGAAGTGAAAAGACCAAGAATGAAAAGATTAGCATGACGAACCAATGGGTCGGACGACTGGCAAGTGCAGCGAGGCTGAGAGCAAACAAGTATGATGTCGTGAGAGAAGTATGGAAGAGTGTGGCTGTCCCGAGCATTATGTATGGCATGGAAGTGATTGCATGGAAGGAGAGTGAGATAGACAAGTTAGAGGTGGGGCAGAATCGAGTAGCGAGAATGGCACTGAATGCACCCAGGTATGCAGCAATAGCAGCTTTGAGAGGTGATATGGGATGGAGTACATTCAGAGAAGGACTGGTGAAAGCAACCCTTAGATACAAAGTAAGACTGGAACAAATGGAGGATACAAGACTGGCAAGGAAGGTTTATATGTGGAACATTAGAAATAGCAAATGGGGGAAGAAGTGTGAGAGAATGGTATACATGAATGGTATGGTAGTTAGAGGAAATATGCATGAGTGGAAAATAATGAGCAGAAATAGAGTGGGATGCAAGAAAGTGGAAATGTGAGATTGACAAAGAAGTGAAATGCCTTGGGCTAAGAAAGTGGAAAAATGATATGGACCAAAAGGAAACTCTGGTATGGTATAAGGAGAAAGAATGTCCAGAGTATGTGAAGTGGTATGAGGGAAGTCTGGGTGGTGATCTACTCTTTCGAGCCAGATCTCAATGCATGGAGGTGAATGCAAGAAGTTATAGATGGTCTGAATCCCGAAGCAAGGTATGTCAGGTGTGTGACACAGGAAAGGATGAAACTGTAGAACATGTGATACTGGGATGTGAGAAGTATGACAGAGACAGAACAGAAATGATGCAGATCATCTTGACTGAAATGGGATGTGATGGAATGGAATTCACAGGGACAGAATGGATGGTATTACTGCTAGGTTTGTGTGAGCAAACCACAGATGAGATGATTGGTGCTGTGAAGGAATTCTTGGAGAAAATGTGGTATGCAAGAAGTAGAGAGTGAATAGCTATGCGTGGTATTGTTTTTTTTTTCTGATTTCTATTTACAGGAGCTGCCGATACCGAGGCCAGCCCTGGAATAAACACCCGGAGTACCTGTAACAGCAAGAGCAAGAGTGAGTGTGAGTGTCTGAGAGTGAGATGAGAGAATAGAGTGTAATATTCCTACCCTCAGTTGTGTAGGTGTGTCAGTAGGTGCTGTAAATGACACAGATAAGTGAGTGTGAGTGTCTGAGAGGGAGATGAGAGAATAGAGTGTAATATTCCTACCCTCAGTTGTGTAGGTGTGTCGGTAGGTGCTGTAAATGACACAGGTAAGTGAGTGTGACTGTCTAAGAGGGAGATGAGAGAATAGAGATGTCTTTTTGTCGGCCATCGGATACGTAGATTGCTTTGATGAAACCAAGATTTGGTGCGCTGTACTGTTTCAGTCGGCCAAAGGGATACGAAGACGAGCCAAGCGTACAGTCGCTGAAACCAAGGACCGTCTTCGTATCCAAGCAAGACAGGTCCAGAGCAGTGATTGGGACAGCTTGTCTGTTCTTGGGAAATGTAAATAATGCAAATAGCATTATATTATATATTAATTTTAAGTGCAACAAGCTGTAAAATAGAGCCAATTCAGCACAAAATAAGCTTTCATGAAACTAATTGCAGTTTAGAGTACATTAAACTTTCATCCCTGAAGGCATACGAAAGTGATGTTATTGCATATCAGAATTGTAGGTTTATACTGCTTTTTCTTATGCTCATCGATCAAAATTTATACTCACCATGGTGACACTTATGAAGCATATAAGAGGCAAAATTGATGAGAACTATAGTGAATGGCATCAAGGGTATATTGTCTTCATAAATTCAATAACCTTGCTACCTTTATATAGGGAGAGGTAATTATTGTACTGCATTGCAAATTTAGTTTATTAAGCATGTGTGTTTAAAATGTCAAGTACCACAGATACTGTATTCATTTCATTTTAGCTTCCCAATCCCGCGCTTGACGACAAAAATACATATTATGTATCCATGTCAGTTTTTGTCTGCCGATACCAAGTGTCCCCAAGACGGTCTTCGTATCCCAATCCTTCGCTTGGACGACAAAAAGAAGAGAATAGAGTGTAATATTCCTACCCTCAGTTCATTACCTGAAGCCCATACCTCAGGTTCAGTTCAGGTTCAGGTTAATGGCGGAAGTCTTGCCTTAGAAGCGGCATTTCTTCATGTGGTTTCTCATTTGTTTTGCGGTCTGGATCTTATTTTATTTTGGCTATCCCTTATACTTTTTCCCTTCTTTTCTCTTGTTTGCCAGAATTTGTAGATTGTTATTTTATTAATTTGTGTTAAATTCTTGTCCAAAAGGAACCTGCCAATTATGTTGTTTTCACATTGGTTATATGGGTGTTGTAACATTATGTTTTTACTTCTTTCTTCGTTGTAGGCATCACAATGTAAGAGGAAGTGAACAACATCTTATTTTTCATCATCACACTGATGGTAGATTATTGAATCTTTTTTTGTCCCCCAAGTTCATATTATTTGTACGGCACTTGAACAAAATTGTTGCTGCTTCACTATTATCGTAGATTTCCTCTTGGCCCCCAAGTTCTTTTCTCCACTCCCTGTATAGATGTAGACTTTCTTTTTCTTGTATATCACTTTTCCATTTTTCTGTGTCCCATTTTTTCACTTTTTCACCGATTTCATCATTACTAACTTGTGTTGCCCTGATTCCCACCATTCTTCTGTCATCCAACAGTCCACTCATCCACTTGGTTTTCATCTTTTCCAATCTCATTTCTTCAATCACCCTTGCTAACAATTTATTACTTCCTCCTCACAGTACATAATACAGATATTTTAGTTGCCTGTCCATTATCCTACCTTCATGTTCAAGATTCCAATTTTACCCTGTATTGCAGCTTCTTGCGTATAGCTAGGAGCTCACAAATAGTTTTCTCCCTACACTATTTTCCAATCTTTGCAGCTTCCTTCTATCCTCTTTAGTGAAATCTATAACATTAGCCTTGTATAAAAATCAATGGGAGTGCTATACTTTTCTAATACACTTTTCCTATAGTTAATCTCAATAGTTAAATTTGCCATTTTCACAGCTTTTCTATCATTATCTGTTTCTGCACTTTATATAAGTTTCTGTTGTCATTAATAGTTATCCCTAGGTATTTCATTGTGTTGTTTACTTTAATTCCTGATATTTAAGTTGGCTTTTCCCTCATATTAGATATGACTATGTTGCCCTGTTTCCTTTCCTATTTTAATAACTTGTTCTATAACCTTTTCTGCATCTTACACTGTACTTGCTAATAGCATACCGTCGTCAGCAAAGAATAACAATGTTATGTTGAAGTTCTCATCTTTATATTCTCTATCTAACTCCTCTAATTTTTCCTTAATTGTATAAGTTACTAGTTTAAACAGAGTGGTAGAACCTGTGCATCCCTGTATAATCTCACTGCTAACTGGAACCTCTACCTTTATGTTTTCATTTAACCTTATTTTAGTTAAGTCCCCTTCACATAGTTTTGTTACTACTTCAATAATTTTCTCGTTTATTTTATAGTCCATCAGTGTAGCTCCCATAGAGTCTCTCTTCACACTATTCAACGCTTTTGCAAAGTCAATCAAAATTACAATAAGTGCTTTTTTTTTTCAGGAATGTCTTTTCCACACAATATCTCATAATAAGAATATTCTCTATCCTTGCTTCTGCTGTAAAGTCTGCTTGGTTCTTCTTAACTTAGTTATTTCTATCAAGTTTTTCTTCTATGTTCATCCTTATTACTGCCATAAATACTTTTGTTACAGCAATTGGCATGAATTAGTTTACATGTGTGTTTTTTTTTTTTTTTTTTTTTTTTTTTTTTTTTTTTTATCAATATTGTTTCCCTCTTCTTCCATCCCTCGGGTATTTCCTCTGTACAGTATTTAATATCTGTCTAAATACTTCTACTAGTGTTGTCATCAGTACCTTATTATCTAAAACTACTTTGTACAATTCTGGCTTTATCCCATCAGGCCCTGATGCTTTCTTATTCTGTAATTGTATTAAACACTTTTTAACTCTTTCTTCAGTTATAATTTCCTCTTCAAAGTATATCTCCCCCTTTCATATTTTTTAGAGACATTATCTATATGTTGTCTAATACTTCCACTACATGTCTCTATGTGGTTTGTTATGTCATCTATGTCTCCCCCTTCTCCATTTATAATCCTATATTGTCTCACCCTTACTATGTCTCCCCCTTCTTCTCCATTTATAATCCTATATTGTCTCACCCTTCTTCTCCATTTATAATCCTATATTGTCTCACCCTTCTTCTCCATTTATAATCCTATATTGTCTTACCCTTCTTCTCCATTTATAATCCTATATTGTCTCCACCTTACTATTTCTGTATTTTATAAACTCTCTTCCCTTTATATATTCCTCCTTATTCTCCTCATTCCACACTGTGTTAATTAATGTTATTTTGATGCTTCCCATACACTCCCTTTCAATAAGTCTTAAGGGGGTGCGGGAGTAGGGGACAGGCTTGGGGGGGTGCAGGAATAGGGGGACAGGCTTAAGGCGCGGTCACACGAGTCATTTTTTTGTCAATTTTTTACCTGCAATATCAACTCGGTTAAATTTTGGCTTAAATTGACGAGATTTGGGCAATTTTCACAACACGATCCTGCTCGTCAAGTGTTGACGATATCGAGAACAAATATGGCCGCTGATGATCCATCTGTAATGTTATTAAGCCTAGAAAATTATATTAAAATACATGTGTGCTGTTGAAATGACAAAAATGGACCAAAATGATGCAGCAGAAAGTGGCTGTTGTGGTCCCACTTGGCGGGAAAACAAATAAAGTTCATCAATGACGACGATATATTTACCCCCTCACTTCCCTCAGATCCTACTGCTGTATTGTTCTTGTCGTTACTGTTATGACAAATAACAACAAAGTACTGTGAACCCAGACCTCTGATACCTCTTTGTTCCAACACGGTGAAAAGCCTACAAATAAAGAAACTAACCTAAATAGAGTAAAAAGTTAGAAGGTACTAGGCTAGCCGATGGGAGAGAGAGGTGGTGTTGGTCTTCCCGCCAACACTGTGTTCGTTCTTCCGTCGTAGCTCTGACTTGGTCGTTATCCTTAACTTCTTTAGTTACTTTTTGAGGCTATTGCAGGCTTTAGATTTTCAAATTGTATTGAATCTTGTTAAAAAATAATCAAAATTACAAAAAAATAACATGCTTTAACTTTGCTTATTTTATATTTACGGTGTATCTTGACTTAAAATGAATGGATTCGAATGATACAGCACCTCCGTAGCCTAATGAACAACCTGCCGTATTTCCCTACTATACCCAGTTTTCGCTTGTCATTTGGCAATTATATAATAATATTTGTTATATTAAAAACATAATAACGTGTCAGATATTTTATTTAAGGCAAAATAGATCAAAACATCTGAGATATAAGAAGTTTGGACACGTTGCTTTAAGAGCCAGTATACAGGGTGTATCGCGACGTATAGCAATTAACTTACACCAGAGATATAAAATATAATTTTGAGTATATTTTGTTGTATAAAGTATGCTGTGTGTGATCTCAGTATAGTACAATGAATACTGATAAAAACTATTTTAACTTGTGTTGTCAAATGGCGGTGAGCTTCGGAGGGAATGGTAGCCTAATATGTTTTCGGACCAAAGAGGCCTTATTTATTTCATCATGATAAGTTTTATAATGATTGCAATATTTATGTGATGTTCTATAACGTACATTGAATATTATTTTCAATGCAGAGGGATAATACCAGACCTGTATAAGAAGAAAATCCGTGAAATGTATGGAAATGCTAAGGCTTGCAATTTACCTAACCTCCAAAAGATATTAATCATATTTCGTCAAATATTATTTGTAGGGGCCTGGTATTATCCCTCTGCATTGAAAATATGATTCAATGTACGTTATAGAACATCACATAAATATTGCAATAATTATAAAACTTATTAAGATGAAATAAATAAGGCCTCTTTGGTCCGAAAACATATTAGGCTACCACTCCCTCCGATGCTCACCGCCATTTGACAACACAAGTTAAAATAGTTTTTATCAGTATTCATTGCACTTTACTGAGATCACACACAGCATACTTTATACAACAAAATTATATTTTATATCTCTGGTGTAAGTTAATGCTAAACGTCGAGATACACCCTGTATATTCAGAAAAAATTATTTGTAGGGTGCAGGAGATGAGCTGTACCACAAAACCAACCACCGAATTGCCGAAATATGCTCAAATCTCGATTAGCTCGTGTGACCAGACACAGTTAACCCTTTACGACCGACTTTTTTTTTTTTTTATCTTGACCCCCAGCCGACTTCTGGGGGTCAATTTTCAACTTTCATGTAGGCAAATTTTGTTCTTACAGAATGAAAGAGCCTGAATTTACACACCAGGAACTGAAAACGGGAGCCTCCTAGGTGTACGCGTTTGCGTATGACAGAGCGTCAAAGTCCGAAAATAAATAAAATAGTATCCCCTTAAACGCATGAAAGAAAACCTCTCTAAACATGTAAATAAACACCTAAACAATGCGTCTAACTTCACTAAGAACAGTATGACCTCTCTGCTTGAAAGCTCGGAAGGGAATGATGCCCACTCACTGTCATACCCAAAATTTTGGGAAGAAAGTGACCCATTATCTCTTCAGAGATTAGCACCATAGACCCCTTTGTTGCGGGCAGCCAGCCACCCTGGATATCAGGTGTGAAAAGCCAACAATACAACATACAACGCACGCAGCTACATCTATGCTTCTACGTTTGTGTAAATAGGCTAGAAATAGTCTGGAAAACATAGCCAATATTCTTTCTTGAAAACGCGACATTACTATTACTCCTTGTGTATACACGACTGCATGTATACATTCGTGTAGGCCTATGTATATTTTGGCTTGCGTCTCCATGAAGGCAGCGACCCAGTTTATCAGCTTCTCAGATAAACTGTTCGCCCAGGCAGCCAGCTGCCCTGTATCAGGTGTGACACTGATAGCACACACAAGACAGAGAAACACGTCCCACTTGAGTACAGTGTGCGTATACACAGTACCACGCACTGTACACGGTGTATACAAGGTTGTGTGTGTACGTATTTATGTGTAATATACTGCATGTAAATGCCTAATATCAGGTGTGACACTGATAGCACACACAAGACAGAAAAACACGTCCCACTTGAATACAGTGTGCATATATACACAGTACTACGCACTGTACACGGTGTGTACAAGGTTGTGTGTGTACGTAATTATGTGTAATATACTGCATGTAAATACCTAAAATATTCAATGTAACTCTAAAATACTGTAAAGTCAAAATAAACTACATCAACAAACATATTCCCATGCATATAAGGGGATACATTTGCGTATATACGCGCGTGCGCATGGGGCAATATATCATCCACAAACTTTCCTCTGTGTCTGGACAGAAGAGGAGGAGGGAGGGAGTTCGTGTGTATCAGTAAGGGAGGGCTACCAAGCAGAGGGAAAGGGACTGTAGTGGTGAGATGGGGTCCTTGTTGGTGGGGGTAGTTCTAGGCTCCACCCACCAGCATACGCAGTTGCCAGACACCACTACCACAGTCAAACCTTTTCTCAAGGACTTTAACTTTCCATCGTTACCAACGCCAGCTCGCTAGCTACTCGTTACAGTTTTTTATAGGTACGTCGACATGTCGGTTATTCGGAGCGAACCATTAATTTTTTTATCACCGACATGTCGGTTGATCGGTCTTAAGGGGTTAAAATTGCAGGTGAATAATTGACGAAAAATTGGCTCGTGTGACCGCGCCTTTAGGGTGGGTAGAAAGCCTGTCCCCCTACTCCCGCACCCCCCAAAACCCCCCCGACCCCCTCAAAAACCCCCACACCCCCTCCTAAGCCTGTCCTCCTATTCCCGCACCCCCTTAACCCCTTAAGACCGATCAACCGACATGTCGGTGATAAAAAAATTAATGGTTCGCTCCGAATAACCGACATGTCGACGTACCTATAAAAAACTGTAACGAGTAGCTAGCGAGCTGGCGTTGGTAACGATGGAAAGCTAACGTCCTTGAGAAAAGGTTTGACTGTGGTAGTGGTGTCTGGCAACTGCGTATGCTGGTGGGTGGAGCCTAGACCTACCCCCACCAACAAGGACCCCATCTCACCACTACAGTCCCTTTCCCTCTGCTTGGTAGCCCTCCCTTACTGATACACACGAACTCCCTCCCTCCTCCTCTTCTGTCCAGACACAGAGGAAAGTTTGTGGATGATATATTGCCCCGTGCGCACGCGCGTATATACGCAAATGTATCCCCTTATATGCATGGGAATATGTTTGTTGATGTAGTTTATTTTGACTTTATAGTATTTTAGAGTTACATTGAATATTTTAGGCATTTACATGCAGTATATTACACATAATTACATACACACACAACCTTGTACACACCGTGTACAGTGCGTAGTACTGTGTATATACGCACACTGTACTCAAGTGGGACGTGTTTTTCTGTCTTGTGTGTGCTATCAGTGTCACACCTGATATTAGGCATTTACATGCAGTATATTACACATAAATACGTACACACACAACCTTGTATACACCGTGTACAGTGCGTGGTACTGTGTATACGCACACTGTACTCAAGTGGGACGTGTTTTTCTGTCTTGTGTGTGCTATCAGTGTCACACCTGATACAGGGCAGCTGGCTGCCTGGGCGAACAGTTTATCTGAGAAGCTGATAAACTGGGTCGCTGCCTTCATGGAGACGCAAGCCAAAATATACATAGGCCTACACGAATGTATACATGCAGTCGTGTATACACAAGGAGTAATAGTAATGTCGCGTTTTCAAGAAAGAATATTGGCTATGTTTTCCAGACTATTTCTAGCCTATTTACACAAACGTAGAAGCATAGATGTAGCTGCGTGCGTTGTATGTTGTATTGTTGGCTTTTCACACCTGATATCCAGGGTGGCTGGCTGCCCGCAACAAAGGGGTCTATGGTGCTAATCTCTGAAGAGATAATGGGTCACTTTCTTCCCAAAATTTTGGGTATGACAGTGAGTGGGCATCATTCCCTTCCGAGCTTTCAAGCAGAGAGGTCATACTGTTCTTAGTGAAGTTAGTGTTGCGAACATGGAGAAAGACTTAAGAGTTACCGAGTACCTCTACAGGTCGGCGCGACATTAGAGGGCCACCTACGGTGCCAAGTGTTACACCTGGGTGTCCTGTTCGCCGTCGCCTGGACACGTCGGGTGACATTCGTGCTTGTCTGGACGATCTTGACGCGTACGTGAGCAGCGACAAAGATGACATTACAAATGACGAGTTTATGGTGAGCAGGGAGTGGGCCTCATCCAGTGAGGAGGACGTGGATGACCCACTTCTGCTCGAGGAGGAGGAGGAGGAGGAAGTGGTGGTACAAACACTGCCACCTGACCGTCTCAGTTGCCAAAATTATATTTCGCGTCACTTCATGGAACTGATTCCCTGTGATCCAAGACCCAACCGCAGGAATGTGCAGCGTATCTGTGTGGTATGCGCCCACACAAAGCGCCGCCAAAGAGTCCGCAAGCGTACATCATATCAGTGCCACGAATGCAAGGTAGCACTCTGCCATCCTTGCTTCGTGGATTACCACACCATCAGTGACTACTGAAACAGTAACATTGTGTACAGTGTAAATAGCAGTGTAGAAAATAAGTGTAGAAAATAAGTGCCAGAAACAATAGAAAAAAGCCCCTCGAAACACCCAGTGCGTATACGCAATATCTCTCACACCGCAACACTGCATGATGTCAACAATTGGAAACAATTACTTCGCCATTGGCAATGTAAGTAAACTGTTATTTTTTTATTGTTTTTTATTATTTCATTCACTTCAATTGATTTATTGTAATTTACATGGTTTTTTCTTATGTTTCTCGTATCTCTCTGCTGTCTACTATACTCCAGGAGAGTCTAGACAGACAAAATTACACTGAAATACGTTTTTTATCATTGAAAACCACTTAACGCATTGTTTAGGTGTTTATTTACATGTTTAGAGCGTACGCAGAGCGTATGAGGTTTTCTTTCATGCGTTTCAGGGGATACTATTTTATTTATTTTCGGACTTTGACGCTCTGTCATACGCAAACGCGTACACCTAGGAGGCTCCCGTTTTTAGTTCCTGGTGTGTAAATTCAAGCTCTTTCATTCTGTAAGAACAAAATTTGCCTACATGAAAGTTGAAAATTGACCCCCAGAAGTCGGCTGGGAGTGAAGATAAAAAAAAAGTCGGTCTCAGGGGGTTAACCTCTAATTTGGCTTCCTCCTTTCCTAACTTTTTATTCACACTACCGTACTGTACACACTGTCTAGTAAGTTTTTTGTGGCTCCCTTTCTCTTTCTCCCGTCAACATCTTAATATGTTTCCAGGTGTTTTTACCATTGTTTTTATCCTCTTTTATCTCTTTTTTCTTTCTTTTCCTCATATTCTCATCTATTTAATTATCTTTTGTACTTTTTCTTTTTGTTCTAGGTATAGATTTTTCCATTTATCATTATCCTTTTCACCTGTTTCATTGCTTCTCCTATTACTTCAATTTTCCTGCGTTTTGTCATATCGGGCTCATTAGGACAAGTAGAATAACTGATCCTCGTATCCAAATTAATCAGTTTATCTCTTTTACTCCTGTCAACTATACGTACTGTAAGGTGTTATGTAAGCTAATTTTCAGCTACTTCAGATTATTTAGATATGTCCTTTTCATTGTCAGCCATAATGGGAAATGAGGAATGCATAAAATGCTCGGAGACCCACCCCTGTCCTCGCCATTCACTCTGCTGCATCAGGGGCTCCAGAAGCAAAAAAGAGAAGGGCGAGCGTTATATGACCTACGACCCACTTCGCTGCATGATTTGTAAAGCCTTCATTGCCGAGAGTGAAAACGGAGTCGCTGCTGCGCAAGCTGAATTGAGAAAACACTTCATCGCAATTCGAGGGCACCGGCAGCATTCCCGCTGCCCTATTCCAGAACTAATGAACTTTTTCTCCAGCGAGGAAGAAGCCAATCGGCTACTCAACCTCGCTCATTACATACCTCCATCACCTCGCGCTCACAGTAAGTTCCCCATCTGTGTGATATAACTTACCTGAGCTACTGTAATTTATGTCCCAACATAAAAATTCAATGTTGTTATGTATACTATAGTGAAGCTATTTGATTAGTCTCTATCTGATCTCAAACTTCACACAGCTAACGGCCTGTTTTCTGTCCCTTCCTCAGGCAGAACGGACCCTCTCTCGCAGCTAACCTTACGCTCTCACAGCGAGGCATCGCTGCAACTCCATCGCATCGAGGCAAACCACTCGTTGCAACAAACCTCGCCCACGGCGCTCCCTAGCACTTTGCTTCAGGGGCCTAGCCGTAAGTGTCTTGTTTCTTCAGGAAATAAACCACTTCTATTTGATATGTTTTGGGGATAAAACAATATTACAATACTGCCTTGTCCCCTACTACCTCTTATTACTCCTGTGTTCAGCGAGTCATCTCTAATTGCTCTCCATTTTTCACAGGTGAAGCTGACACCATTACAATGGAGGACTCTGAACCAGCTACCCAGGCAGATGTCCTCAGCCAGGCGGTAGCTTTTATTCCGCCACACCTTGCACCTGAACCTCTTGTGGTACATCAGAGCTCTACTCCCAGAGGAGGTTAGTTATTCTTAGGATTTTATTCCTTCGCTTATCTTACGCACAACCTACATATTTGATATTACTATGTCAAACCTATATGCTGGAACTAACTTACAAGCAGCATCTCAACATGTTGCTCAAGAACCTTGCGAATTGACGCACATCCTCATTTCTCCTTTCTTCTATTCCAGATGGAAGCTTGCCTCGTAAGAGGCCTTGCTCCCACAGCCCAGGTGGAGCTGACACCATTATAATGGAGGACTCTGAACGAGCTACCCAGGCAGTAACTTCTATTCTGCAACACCCTGCACCCAAACTTCTTGTGGTAAAGCAGAGCTCTACTCCCAGAGGAGGTTAGTTGTTCTTAGGATTTTATTCCTTCGCTTATCTTAGGCACAACCTGTTGTTAGGTGATCACTCACTCTAGGTTTAATAAGATGTCTGGTTCTTTTCCTGGTATATATTATGCAAGGTCAAGCACTACAGAATAGGGGACCAGAGAACGTAGACTGTTCTCGTCAGTGGTCGCCGGGACTCTCTCGAGGGGACGCGTGGTCTGGCTGCCTGCAGCAATGTTGCCAAATGTGGCGGAGTTATGTGGCGTTGCCAGATCACATATCCCGTCTCGTTACATAAGCTACATGTATGAGACATGAGAAATATATGTTATATATGTTATTATACTGAGTCATTGTTTCACATATCCACACCTCCCTCCCCCCTCACGCTCGTAGCGGAGTCTTGAGCGGCGTTTCTTAGCCTTTCTGAACGACGTGGGACATTGGAGGAAGTAGCTACTGGGGTAGTTTCATCAAAGCAAGGGACCACAGGGACATTAGGGAGGGGGTCAACACTGGGGTCTGGTATGGGACGTAGGAATCGCCTGTTGCGCCACCAAACACGACCACTAGGTAGCCTGACCTCATAGTGCCTGGGGGTCCTGCCGCTGCCCATCACAATCCCAACCTTGTCCCAGCGGTGAGTCGTCGGGTTCTGGATGCGAACGTTATCACCGACACTTAGCCTGAGAAGTGTGCGTGCATGTTTGTCGTACCGAGCCTTGGCCTGCTCAGCACGGGCGGCAGCTCGTCGGTCACACTCCTCGGTGCTGTCCTGCCACTCTTTGGAGAACGATGCAGGGTGGGCAGGGACACACGAGCGGAGTGGGTGGCTGTACAACACCTGTGCAGGGGACCTTCCGGCGAAGTTAGGGGTGTTACGGAGTTCAAGAAGACCCCTGTCAAACTCCTCCGTGTCGGTATTTCCTGTTGGGGTTGTCTTCATTATCAAGTACTTGACTGACTTGACAGCCGCCTCGGCGTGGCCATTGGACTGGGGGTAGTGTGGCGAAGAAACCACATGGTGAACGCCCCAGCGTTGTAGGAAGTTCTGGAACTCAGAGCTGGTGAACTGGGGTCCGCCGTCGGTCCTCAGACAGAGTGGAACACCAACGTCCCTGAAGTATAGGCAGAACATCCGTGCAGTGTGTGAAGCAGTAGTGTCTTTACCACAGGGGACAACTACTGGCAATCCAGATAGTCGGTCCGCTATCACCAGGAATGACTTTCCAGCGACTGTGAAGTAATCTGCGGATATGGACTCGAATGGCCTGGAAGGGGCTTCCTCACTGAGTAATGGTTCTTGTTGTTGGCTGGGCTGCATGATCTGACATGCCTCACACGCTTGCACAGTGTTTGCAATGTCAGCATCGATGCCAGGCCAGAATACAGTCTGCCGTGCCCGTTGCTTTGGTGCCTCGATCCCTTGGTGGCTGTCATGTAGTCTACTAAGGATGCGGCGTCGGTGGGCAGCAGGGACCACTATCCGTTGACCATAGAGGACCAGCTCCCCGTCTGCATACAGGCTGTCACAAAGCTTCCAGTAAGGGAGTACTGTCTTGTGCAATTCATAGCGGTTACTTGGAAAGCCGGATGTTACGTACTGCAGGAGGTGGGCATACTCTGAGTCTTCTCTGGCTGATTCTCTGATGTCTTGAAGGGTCCTGTCGTTGTCTTGAGGTGCTGACTGTAGAGTGTCTTCTGGGTTGATGGCAGTGTTAGTTACTACACATCTCAGGTACGTTGCTGCTTCGACACACATCGTCTCGTCTTCAGGCGTAGGGTGGCTCATTGGTGCACGTGAGAGGGCATCAGGTATGGAGAGGTTCTTCCCTGCACACCACGATGCTGAAAAGATGTAGGGTGATACCTTTTCTTTCAGGCGTTGGAGACGTGGGTTTTCGACAGCATCTAGGGTGTAGTTGTTGAGGATGGGGATCAAAGGACGATGATCCGTCAACAATGTGAAGTGTGGTAGGCCTGCAAGGTAAAGCCTACACTTAGACATGGCCCAAACAGCGGCTAGAAGTTCTAGTTCAATCGTGGCGTATCGCGTTTCAGCATCTGTGAGAAACCTGGAGCCACATTGCACGAGACACATCTGTCCCTGACCATGGTCTTGTAGCATGGCATAGCCTAAACCATTGAGCCTCGATGCATCTGTCTGAAGGATGACTGGTAAGGCTGGGTCGATGTGTGACAGCACTGGAGGTTGGAGTAGCCTCGACTTAACCCGTTGAAATGCCTCTGAAGGTGATGTGATCTTACAAAGAGGTGTCTCTGTACACCTGTTGATGTGCTGGACATGCACAATAGGCTTGGGGAACTCCTGTGGTATGATGTTCAACTCCTTGCAGTGACTGTACGATAGCAGAGGGGTTGGGACACCCTTGTGCACCTGTATCCTTGCTGTGCACCACTTTTTCCCAAGTTGTAAGGTCGCCTGGAAGTATCCTAGGGCAGGTGACATCTCCGACCCGTCAGCTGTGAGAACAGTGTTGGAAGGTAGAGGTTGGAGGCTGCTCCTAGATACTTGTAATGTGGACATGTGCTTCTCTCCGATGATCGTGACGTCCGCGCCTGTCTCGGGTAGCATGTGAAGACGTGAAGTAGTCTTGCCGTACGTGACGTGTACACAGACAGGAGTAGGAGTGTCAGAAGGAGTCGTGTTGTCTGCACTTATGCAAGCCTGAATCTTGCTTGGTGATGGCTGGTAAGAGTCAGGGGTTGTAACCTCGCTGCTCTTTGACCGGCAATACTTGTCGTAGTGACCAATCTTTCTGCAGGAACGACATTGGGCTTCTCTGGCTGGGCACTTCTCTGCTTTGGCCCAGTGACCCTTACGCCCACAGTTGCGGCAGGTTGCTTCAATTGCAGGGCACTTGCCTGCGCTGTGGCGGCGCCTACAGTACTTGCACTGGTTGACGGGGGCAGAAGTTGGAGACTGGAAACCCAAGTTATGTTTCTGAGGTTGTGTGTGTGTTTTCTCCTGCTTTTTCTGCTTTTTGTATGTAGAGACAGTGCACATCTGGCTGGGTGTTCCGTGGATGGCGGATGCTGCGTTGCGGGCGGCCTCATGAGACCGGCAACAGGTCACAAAGTCTTGCAGGGAGGCCCCCGGGTCGAGAGAGATTAGGCGTTGTACTAAATCTTCGTCTCTGATGCCCATTAACATCACCATTTTGAGCTGAGTCTCTGCACAGGTTACAGAATTACCTGAACAGAGGTCCACTTCTTCAGACAAATTCTTGAGACGTACATGGTAGTCCCCAAATGTCTCACCCTGTGCTTGCTTAAGGGGGTATCACACTAGCACCGCATACGAAGTACACGCGGGACTGGTGGAATAACGTCCCGTGAACGAGGAGCCGCGGCGACATTCGCGGGACAAAGATGGAATGGATCTCTAGCCAAGACCATTCCTCGTATACTGCACCAAGTCAATAAATAATGTATTTATATAAATTAATTCTAAGCAAAAAAGGTGGATTAATATCAGAAAACATTTTGGCAATACAAATATTATCGAAAAACAACAAAAACACACTTAAAGTAGAAAATACGATGTCGATATTTTACTGTGTTTACATCAAGACTCGCGTGAGGCCGTGACCCCGTCCCATTGTCTTTCAAGTCCCGAGACCCAAGTGGCGGCAAGTGTAAACATGGACAATATATCAAGCCTACGGTGGTCAAGAGAAAGTGAACTTTTTGTCATTGAAAAGGTCAGGCAAAATGAGTGTCTGTGGGATCACAGAGATCCCATGTTCTTGAAGAAGACATTCAAGAGGCACTTGTATCAGCGCATCGCAATAGCCATCCAAGAAGAATTTCCAGCACTGGCTGGTGTAACTGCAGGTAATTTCTAATGTTGTCATTACTACCTATTTATTTAGTGACCACCAGGCCCACAGTTTTTGTATTTATCCATAAATATTCAATTACAGTTATTTAAGTACATAATAATCTTCAGAAATGTAATTTTATGGATCGATTTGTTTACTTGTTTTGTTTTGCCCCTGTTTCCCTAAATTTATATAATTTACTGTTTCCTGCCTTCCTTTAAGGCCATACCTCTTGTAATGGTCAGGTACATCCAGTTCATTGTATTGCCTATTAGAAGCAAAAGCAAATTTTTATAATGAATGAGTGAGAGAAAAATATACAAAGTTGTTGTTAGGGTAGGTTAGGTTAGGGTTTCTGGATAAGGGCTGGTTTTGAAGTCCAATACTGTATGATGAATGGTGCAGACTACAATAAAAGAACTGTTGTTAATGATAATAATACCATTTATAATTTAGAAAGAGATTGCATAATGATGATAATAAATAATAAATTAATTTTGGACATTAATTAATACTGCAGAACATTAGTAAGCCGTAAAAACTAGTGTTTCCATATATTAACACTTACTACTATTTCCATAACATTCCTAATAATGGTTTATCATTTACAGATGCGGTGATGCATAAGTGGGGCAATTTGAAAAAATCATTTTCAAGGGAACTCCAGAAAGCAAAAAAACCGAAGAGTGGCTCGGGATATACTTCAAAATGGCACCTCTTTGAAGTACTCCTGTTCCTGACAGACACAGCCTCAGCCGACCAAAGTGTCTGTAATTACAGCGAGCACCAGTCTCAAGACAACAGTCCTGCAAGCATGGCCGAGTCTCGGGTACAGGAATGGCTAGAAATCTCATTATTTCATGTTTATGTCCTCATTTGAAATATGGAAGTAAAAAATATCAAATGGAAACTAAAATATTAGTTATAAAAACTGTAAAAAAAAACAATTACCGTATATCATGATATATCTATATTTAGTCAAGAACATTTTTATTTGCAAAAAACTAAAGTTTAGACTCAGGGTTGGCAAAAAAGCAGGTAACCCTGATTTACCCACCTGGATATATTTGCCCACTTTCCTGGGGTTTTTTCTAAAGAATATATTTAATATATTTTCTGTTTTATAATAACTTATTTCAAATGAGGATGCCTATTTCTTATTTTTTGACAACCATGTTTTTCCTTACTTCAAAGAAGAAGAAAAATTTGTAGGACTCTTCACCATTTTAAAAATATATTTTATATCTTTCCTCCTCTAATTATAATTTGAAATTTCTTTTTTTATTTTGCAACTGAGTTGTACCTCATCACTTATAAACATAATTCTTTTCCTCAATAACACTAAAATAATATGAAAGAAATTAAGATATTTATTGTCAAATTCTGAGGTATTGACCCCACAAATAGCTATACTGGATATATTTGTTTCTTAAAGTTTAGGTAATAGCTATCTCAAGGAATTTTATTTACATTTCTTCATCACTCTCATCATCTGTCATTCATTGTCAGGCGCAAATGCTTGTAAATTTGTACAAGCTTTATGGCCTTCTCTACTTGTTTCTCAGTTTTGACCATACATGGCCAAAAATTGAAAAAAAATTCTCAATGGATGCTGAACTAGGCTACATGATTTTGTTCTTCCCACCCATTCAGTTGATTGCCTGAAACCATTAATTTTAAAGGGGCTCTTCATTATTATGTATACCAGTAACACTGTTTTATTTCCGTTATGGTAAATTTTGAAGAAGAAAAAAAAGCTTTTGCCCAGGTTTTCTTTTTTTTTTTTTGCCAACCCTGAGTTCAGTTATGATTTTACTTCCATAATAATACTTCCATAATAATGCTTAATATTCTCAAGTATCTATGATTCGTTGTTGAGTATAACTGATAATTTCTCTCATGATTTTCAGGACGTTGTTGATGGAACTTCCTTGGTGTACTCTGGATCTGAGGATGTTGATGGGATGCTGACACACTTCTTGCACGATGGAAGTGAAGGCTTTTCACCAGCATCATCATCGTCTCCTCATTCATCCAGCAGTGGGACACAACAGGCAGGCAGCAGCAGGGTAATGCCTGGGTGTAGCACCAATACTGGTGGTGTAAACCTTAGCAGACCTCCACTTTGTTCCCCTGCACCAAAAAGAAGCCGGACAACTCCAAAGCCGGAGACACCAAAAGCATCAAATAAAGTATTGGAAATTTTAGAAAGTACATGTGCTAAATCAAGCGAAAAAAATAAAATAGCTTTTGGATTATATCAAATGATTGAGCAGCATTTTAAGAAAATTTCAGAAAAAAAACAAATGCTACTATCAACACAAGTTATAAATCTATTAATGCAATCAGAGGATGAAAATGATAGACATTGATTTATGCAAGTGTAGGTAATTATTTTTTTATTGTGAAGTGTAGGAAGTATGTAATATTATTGGGCAGAAATAATAAATACTTTATAATAGAACTTGTCATGTTTGTATATTTTTCTCTTCCTCATTCATTACCTTTTTCTTGCTTCTAATAAGTAATACTGTACAATGAACTGGTTGTACCCAAACATTACAAGATAATAAGTAATACTGTACTATGAACTGGTTGTACCCAAACATTACAAGATAATAAGTAATACTGTACAATGAACTGGTTGTACCCAAACATTACAAGATAATAAGTAATACTGTACAATGAACTGGTTGTACCCAAACATTACAAGATAAAAGGAAGATAATGGCTAGTACTGGGAAATAGCAATATATTATCAGAACATGATTGTATAAGCATATAGTACTGTACATTACCTGCAAAATTTTCCTTTTTCTGACTATTGCTCGTCTTATGCTAGTACAGTGGCAGCACGCTTGCCTCGCACCAAGGTTTTATAATTTACATGCAGGAACTCAGTGTTAAGGGTAAATAAAAATTGAACATGCCTTCAGTTTACAAGTTTAATTGTTATGCAAAAGACCAACAATACTGACACACCAGTCATTCTTGAGCTTCAATTGTGGCACATAATTATCATGAGCAGAAAGATAGGAGGGACAGCAAGCATTAATGATACAGAAGGAAATGAAGGGATTAGAATACAAAGTGAGATTCTAGTGTAGCAGAGCCATCTCATTTTGCCATGGTACACTTCCTTCATTATTGAAGTACGTACAAAATAAGTCTCGTACTTGCATGGCATCTCGCTTTGGTCGTCTTGCAATGACCTGCAAGTCACCAAGGGCATTGTGTTGATGGTCATGCCATTGTCCTACCACCATTCTCCGTCTCTGAATATCTTCCTGGTCAAGGAGTTCTGGTAGAGAATATGCCTGCCGAGACTCTATACGAAGCATGTTGTGTAGGACAAGGCAAGCCTGAATCACCTTGTTGGCTCTCTCAGGGCATGTGCGAATAGGTTTGTTGAAGACCTGAAACCTACTGCTCAGAATGCCAAAGGCATTTTCAGAGACCCTCCGGGCTCTGGACAGTCTATAGTTATGAATGTGTTTCTCATTCGACTGATCATTACCGGGATAAGGTTTCATTAGGTATTTCTGCAAAGGGAAAGCATCATCCCCAACAATGACATATGGCACTTGAATGTCAGAATTGGGAAGGTTAGCTGGTGGAGGAATGCCTATTTCTTCATTTTCAATGCCTTCCTTCAATTTGCATTTATTCCAAACACCGCCATCACTGGCTCTCCCATTGGTCCCTACATCAGCATATAAGAATTTATAATCAGCATCAACTAATGCCAAGAGAATGGTGCTAAAATTACCCTTGTAATCATAGTAGTGTGATCCACTATGTGCAGGCTTTTGAAGCAATACCCGCTTCCCATCTAATGCTCCTAAACAGAGGGGATAGTTCCACAGGCTGTGGAAATCTTGAGAGACCTTCCTCCACTCCTCTTGAGATCTAGGCATCCGCATGTAGATGGGTTGGAGGGCTTCATATATTGCACTGCACGTCTCAGGAATGATGAGGGAAATCAGGTTCTGGCTCACCCTGAACTGGTAGCTCAGCGATGTCTGTGTCTCTCCTGAAAAACAAAAGAAAATAATGCATACAGTATGAGTTTTGTCTCAACCTCAATTATCCTAACCTGACCTAACCTAAACTGAACCGGGGCAGACTACCAGGACCTAACTGGGGCCAATTATCCTAAATAATGTGTTTTTCCCCACCCAAAAAAATGAATACAATAAAAATTATGTATAAAAATCTATAAAAAAAATGCAAGAAATTCATACGGAGCTCTCCTAGAGAATTATCGTAATTTTTCCAGAGACTACGGTTTTCTCTAGTGTTTGTTGTACTGGTGTTTCAAGGTAATTGTTAAGTTCAGCCACCAATAAGAATTTAGACTTTCCACTATTCTTTGTTTATATCTACCTAACCTAACCATACAATCCACTAGTTAAAAAAAATACTGTATTTTTATAGGTATAGGGTCTACTATTTAATTGTGCACTTCTAAACATAAACCCTTATTTTTAAAAGGTTGTCAAATCTACCTAAGTTAAAACAATGACTGTTCATTTCTTAACATGAGCATAACATAGGTAAATTTACAGAAGAACTGGGTTCACTATATTGTATATTTTAGTATCATTACCCACTATTTTGGACCATTCTAACACTTTTCATCTATGGTGTTTCTCTCAGAGATGCCCCGTTTTACAAACATAATTTGGAAATTAGTTTTACCTAACCTAACCTAGACCACAGCAGACTACCGGGACCTAACCTGGGAAACTACCGGGATATAACCGGTGTAAACTATCATAAAGTGACTGGGGCAAATTTCAGGGACCTAGCCAGATGTGGTAACACTGCAATCCTAGCCAAACACCCAGTTATTCTGTAATAATACCATAATATATTAGCCTCATAATAATTCCAGATTAATCTTACCTGTAGCCAAGTATCACAGGGTTATTGCCAGTCGCTCCTGGGGTGTTACTGCCTTTCTCAGCCTTGTATCCGTCTTGCTGATGGAAGGCTGAATCATGTCCAGGATCTTGTGAAACTGTGATCTGTTTACACGCATCCAGTTTCGGTAGCTGCCCTGGTCTTCCAATGCCAGTTCCTGGACTAGAGTCTTGTACTGGCCGCCCTCCTCTCTTCGTTGTAGCCATTCTCGACTCCAAAGACGCCGTCTGGCACCTCTGGCTGCTCTTCTGGCTTCTTTCTCCTCCTCTTCTTCAAGAATAATAGTTGTAAGGGCCAATGCAGCCACATACTGGTCATCCTCATCCAAGAAATCCATGTTGATGTTTACGTTTTGTTGTCGTCGTCGTGTGAATCGTCTCGGCGCGCTCAGTGACTCAGTCTTTTTAGCCCCACGTACCCCGCACCAGTGTGATTGCTACTGGCCATCCATTCCTGGTTCCTTATTCCGCCAGTCCCGCGTGTACCTCGTACGCGGTGCTAGTGTGATACCCCCTTTACAACAAAGCAATTCCCGTCTTCGTATGGCTTCATTCCGTTGGCCTTTGAAGTATGCGTGTAGGTTGTCCAGTACCTCATCTACTGTGAGTGATGTGTTAGGTGGAATACCTAAGGTATGTTCAAGAACCCTTTGCACATCCAGTGATATTGACATTCGTAGTTGGATGTGTTGTTTATCTTGAGACATTTTCTGCAGGTCAATCATGGTCGAAAAATCTTGCCACCGACGACGCCACTGTCGAAAAACTTGAAAGGAAGCGTCGGCTTGAAGTGTGGGTGGGCTCTGAGTAACAGGTTTTGCGAGAGAAGGTGGTACTGTCTCTGCAGTAGGCCCTGGTGCTGCCTGTTGTGAAGTTGCAGATGTACTGGTCGGGACAGGAGTAAATGTGGGAGCCGTAGGGTTGAGATTCCGTGGGTGTCCTTTATTTGCTCCTGACGAAGGGGTAGGTGGCAGTGAGACAGACTGTACATTACTCTGTGGTGTGACATCTGTGTGACGAGTTGACATGGCTGTAAATAGCGTAAGGAACCGCTCATTGTCTTCTCTTCTTCTCTCTTGCTCTTCCCTTCTTCTCTCTGCATCTTCCCTTCTTCTCTCAGCCTCTTCCTGCCTCCTCGTATCCTCGAAGTAGCGTAGGAGATGCAAGACTTCGGAACTAGCAGGAGGTCCAGTGTAGTAAGGCGTGAGTTGTGGCGGTGTGTGAGAGGGGCCGGGGCGACGGGGCGATTCCCCCACGGGGCTCGGGGCGAAATCGCTGTCTTCCTCCAGAAGTGTGGGTTGTGTGGGCTCGTCTGAATCCACATTTTCGAGTGGAGTTGTCATGGTGGAGGAGTCTGAAGTGTGTTATACCCAGGAATTAATAACACCAAAAGTTTCCCACTAATAACACCGAGTTACTGTACAAGCGGTGTGTGTGAGTGTGTTCTTACCTATTTGTATCTTTATAGGATTGAGTCAAGCTCGCAATGTCCCGTATTTTAAATCACAATTATCATATTTTTCTTTAAAGTTATGTATGTTTTTGACACACACCACTTCTTCTGGTAATTTGTTCCATTCGTCTATTACTCTATTTGGAAAGCTATATTTCTGTACATCTTTATCTCCTCTTCTTTTAATTAATTTCTTACTGTGTCCTCTCATTGTAGGTATTCCTTGTTGACATAAGTTATCTATATCTATCTTTTCTTTTTCTGTGACACATTTGTAAACCATAATCATATCTCCTCTCTTTCGTCTTTCTTCTAGTTTAGGTAATTTTAGTTTCTTTAGTCTTTCTTCATAGCTTAGTTCTCTTAGACTTGGTAGCCATCTTGTTGCTGCTCTTTGTACTTTTTCTACTTTAGTGATATGCTTCTTTAAATGTGGGTTCCATACTACTGCAGCATATTCTAAGGTAGGCCTTATAAAGGATGTTATTATTTTCTTGACCATTTCTTCATCTATATAAGTGAAGGCCACTCTCATATTTGCTAACAATGCATACATGCTTCTCACTTTTTCATTTATATGATCATCTGGTGTTAATTTCTTATTTATCATTACCCCTAAGTCTCTTTCTTTCTCTGCTTCATTTAATATTTTATTTCCAAGTTTGTATTGCCAATTTGGTCTTTTCTCACTTTTTCCAAACTTTATAACATGACATTTATCTGCATTAAACTCCATCTGCCATTTATTACTCCACTCTACCATTTTGTCCAAGTCATCTTGTAACTTTTTAAAGCAGTCTTCATTTTTAATTGTTCTTTGTACCTTTGCATCATCAGCAAACATATTCATGTAAGTGCCATCTGTATTATTTACTTCTATATCATTTATATATATTAAGAACATTATTGGTGCCAATACTGAGCCTTGAGGAACTCCACTTATCACCTTCAGCCATGGAGAATAGTTCCCTCTTAGTACTGTTCTCATTTTTCTTCCTTCAAGGAAATCTTTCATCCATTTTAGTAGTTTTCCATTCACTCCTCCTTTATGTTGTAATTTCCATATAAGTCTTTTGTGTGGAACTCTGTCAAAGGCTTTTTTAAAGTCTAGGTAAATACTATCCACCCATCCTTCTCTTTCTTGTATTTTTTCTGATATTCTCGTATAGTAACTTAGTAAGTTTGTAACACATGATCTTTCCTTCCTAAACCCAAATTGTCTCTCTGTTATCGTATAATTTTTCTCCAGGTGTTCAACCCAATTTTTTTCCATAATTTTACATACTACACTTGTTAGTGATACCGGTCTATAGTTAAGTGGGTCTTGTCTATTTCCTTTCTTAAATAATGGGACTATATTTGCTTGCTTCCAACTTTCTGGTAATTTTCCTTGTTGTAATGAGTTTTGAAATATTATAAATAATGTTTTACTTAGTTCTTTAGCACATTCTTTTAATACCCAACATGAAATTTCATCAGGTCCATTTGCTTTAGTTTTATCCACAGCTTCTAACTCTTTCTCTATTTCTAATCTGCTCACCTCAAACTCTTTTAGTTCATACGTGTTTGTGTTCGTATTTTCTTCTGGTGTGAATACATTTTCCTTAGTGAGTACCGACTGAAATTTTGTATTTAATATTTCACAAATTTCTTTTTCTTCTGTATATATTTTTCCTTCATCCATAATGTTTTGAATTTTGTCCTTTATTTTTGTTTTGCTTTTGATGTAACTGTAGAATAGTTTTGGTTGTTCCTTACTTTTATTAATAATATCTTTTTGGTATTCCACTTGGGCTTCTCTTCTTATCTTGGTATATTCATTTCTTACACTTTTATATTTATTATATGTTCTTTCATTTCCATGTCTTCTGAATCTGTTCCATAAGGTGTCTCTCTTTTTCTTGGCTTCTATACATTTGCCATTAAACCATTGTTTGATTCTGTTAGGTTGTGGTTTCTTGTTTGGGATGTATTTATTCACTCCATCCTGATATATTTTGCAAAAATTTGAATATTGATCATTTATGTTATCCACGTCTATCATTTCGTTCCAATTAATATTTCTAAAATACTTTTTTAATTCATTGTAGTTTCCTTTTTTAAAGTTTTGTATTTTGTTTGGTTTATCTTGGACTTCTACTATATCATATGATATTATGAAATCCCATTTTATTACAACATGATCACTTTTTCCTAATGGTGGTTTATATTCTATATTATTTATTTTATTTTCATTTCTAGTAAATATTAAGTCTAATAGTGATGGTTCATCCGTGTGTGCGTGTGTGTGTATGTGTCTGGTAACAGTCGTTGTCATGGAGACCGTCGGTGCTTTGTGGTGGTGGTGGTGGCCTGCTGGTCTGAGGCGCCAGTTGCCAATTCTCGCCAGTCACTCAATCTCCTCAGTCACCCGACAGAGATGATGATGGGAGGGTGTGCTGTCTCGCGCTCCCGCTGGTGGTGGTGGGAAGAGGGAACCAGCGCACCATACGTAGGGAGACGCACATAAAAACACCAAATATTGACACTGCACTTCACTGTTACACACGCACTTAACACTTCACTGGGCACTAAACACTGAACACTTCACTTCACTGGGCACTTAACACACGTAAGGAGGAGTTGAAGTAAATCCAGTTGAAGCTGAAGTCGTCTCGTAGCCACTCTGGCCTCTCACAATAATGGCGTCCCGTTGGTCCGACCGGCATAACCCTATAGCTGGCTTGAAGGAACTGTCCTTGCGATACCAGCTGCTCACTGCGCCATGTTGTTAGGTGATCACTCACTCTAGGTTTAATAAGATGTCTGGTTCTTTTCCTGGTATATATTATGCAAGGTCAAGCACTACAGAATAGGGGACCAGAGAACGTAGACTGTTCTCGTCAGTGGTCGCCGGGACTCTCTCGAGGGGACGCGTGGTCTGGCTGCCTGCAGCGATGTTGCCAAATGTGGCGGAGTTATGTGGCGTTGCCAGATCACGTATCCCGTCTCGTTACATAAGCTACATGTATGAGGCATGAGAAATATATGTTATTATACTGAGTCATTGTTTCACATATCCACACAACCTACATAGTTGTTGATGTTCTCCCGGGGCAGAATTGCCTCCTGCCCCACAGACCCCTGGTAAACTCTGGTCACAGTGAAAAAACAAATTAAAATAAAGGAGGGGCTGGCCCTATATGCCTGGGCTACCGAAGCACATCCCAGGGAAATGGGACCAGAGCTTACTGGACCATGGAGTCCGGGGGCCTCCGACTGCCACGTAGATTGGGGGGGAAGGTCTTTGATACCACAGCCAGTGCTGTGGGCCCAAGTCCACGTTACCACAAGAGCTACAAGTGGGGCCGCACCTTCCATGAGACCAGCCCTGAAGGGAGCACAAGGGGGTGGGAGTTTACACTGCTGCATGCAAAGGGATAATACACCCCCTTGATCTGGCAGTCCACACAGCAGTGAAAAAAAAAAGAGCCTCCGGTTGCAGTACACCTCACGTGGATTTTTAATCCATGTGGGCAGATCTCGTCAAATCTACTAGAAAGTGACCAGATCCTACAACAATCTTTATTCTAGCCCTGTGGAGGATGACTAATATTCACAGAGAATAAAGTCAGCCACACTGGGCAGTCCTACATAGTTGATATTACTATGTCAAACCTCTATGCTGGCACTGACTTACCAGCAGCATCTCAACATGTCGCTCAAGGACCTGGCGAATTGACACACATCCTCATTCGTCCTTTCTTCTATTCCAGATGGAAGCTTGCCTCGCTCCCACAGCCCAACCTCCGAGGAAGATTCAGCAACCCCGGCTCCTGCTAAAAAACAAAGCCAGGACGCCACACTGAACAATATTTCCTTTCTACTCCTACAATTCTCCCAATGTTTGATAAACTAGAAAGTGACATGGCCGTTGTGAAGGGCAGCAACTCGCAGCTTCAGCAGGACCCCGCCAACATAAAGGAGGGAAAAAGAAATCTGCCCTTTTCCTCATCTTCCTCTTCCTCTTCTGAAGATGAAGATGACAACCCTCCCCCAGCAGCTCAACCTGCCAGAACACTGCCCCCTCCTCAACGGTCACCCAGCCCACCACCCTATTCACCAGCTACCTACTCACTAGCTCACTCATCAACGCCATCACCAACACCCATACATACTTCTTCACAAGGAACCAGCGAGGAGCGATGCATGCCAGCTACTCCCTCAGCTATACGACATCCAGCGCCGGGGACATCTACACCACCACAACCCCAGCCACAGACAGCTCCTACAACTGCTCCCGCTGCTACCTCTGCGAAGTCAGACTCCCCTCCCGGTCCAGCCACAATTACCTATTATGCACCTCCAGGAGCTAGTTTTATCTTTGATAATGAAACTGAAATTCAAATATCATGGGCAAGAGCTGGCTATGGAAAGTTCGTTTGCGTTAATTACAGCCAACGAGCGTTCAAGTTAGCCTTCCCCAAACAACTAGAACTCTTCGCCATCTTCCTGGATCTGTGTTCCACATCTCCTCAAGCGGCAACCGACCAAAAACAGGCTTATGAATATTACAAATGGTCATTACCCTTATTCTCACAAGAATTCAAGCGGAAAGTCCATATGTGCGCGCATAAAGGCCACCCACAGCTTTCTTCCGATGGCCTTCTACCCCATTCTGAAGATTTTCAGCTATCTCTGGAAAAAGCAAGGCTAGATAAAACTTCTCCAGAAGTATTCACAAGGGAAACAGTCCTCCACACTCAAACATACCCTGAAGGCTCTTAAATCAGACTCACTCAAGGGCCTCCCCAAACTGAACTCATTCACAGACCTGTCGTTCCCGAACGACCCTCTCATTCAGCTTCTCACTGCACCTCCTGCAGTCACCCACAAATCGGTCTGTGAATTGCCCCTCTGCTCAACTTACTGGAATCTATGGCTCCTGACCACCTCCTAAAAAGAGATACACTGAAGCATCTCAGCACTCATACATGCCTCCATGTAGCCTATCAGTCAGCTGAATTCTTCATGGAGAAGCACGGGGATCTGCTCACTAAAGAAGCATGGGAGGAACTCACCGCGCATATGAACTGGCTCCTCCACACACAACAGGGGTGCACAAGAGAAGTACATGCAAACCTTAAAGAACTATCTTTCTGGCAACTCCGCCTAAAAAATGAGGCAATAAGTCACCAATTTAACACTTCTCTCAAACAATCTTTATTATACAAACCTATTATATAAACCTAATAGTGACCATTACAACTATGACAAATAGCTAGTTTGGTAAAGAAAAATGTCAATTAAGTCTAGCTGGACTCGGGGAAGTCTGCAGATTTTTGCTGAATGTGTGTGCACGAATAAAAATTCAATGAGTTTTGGTGATAACTAAACTTACTACCCCACTATCACCCTCACGTTTGCTTGTTACACTCGTGATAAGCCTAACCCCTTGATAGTGAACAACTTCTCGCCCTCCCGCTCCTTCATTACACTTGCGATAAGCCTAACCCCTATATAGTGAACAACTCAAAACGGGCATTTTTCATACTTTTAACACATATCCCGGTACATACATTTGATATGGTGAAAAGTGCAAGTGATTGTAAGAGAAAGTGACCAAGAATAATTAATATAAACTAAGGAAATGTATTAGTATGAGTAGAAACTCATGTATTATTGGTGATAACTGAACTTGTCAACCATCACCCTCACTCTACACTCGTGCTTTTAGGTCTACCCTTTTAGAATGAATAACCATTCAAAACATACATTTTCCATATTTTTGGCTCAAGTTTAGAATTATTTTTAGTCAAGAGAGAGTACGGTAGAGTAAATCCATCGATAATGAGGGAGCACTGTACTGTACAGCAAAAATGACGCAAATGTGAAAGTTACCCTACTGCAAGGTAATGCGAGCAAGATGAGAGGTGCCAAGATGCATGATTTGAGCTACAGAAGTAAGAAAATTATGAGTTAGAAAAGATTACCACAATTGAAAAATGTATTACATAATTATGTTATCACGTTGACTTGGTGACTATAACGTATTCACATCTTGCGCAAGTCTGCCAAATTTCCTGATTCTTCCTCATGGCATTGGGCCTCCCAATAATATTAACTCTAAAAGAGCACTTTGAGGTTATCTTACACAAGAAGGGCAATAACATCTATATACTTTTAGATGGTAATTCTGGAGAGGTCCTTGACAATGCTATGTAATAAATATTATGTGCATAATTTATTACCTTAAAACGTAATTTCTATATAAGTCTCTACAGTTACCTTATGAAATAAATATAGCACAGGGCATATGTTATTGAAGTAAATATTCTGGATTTGAATCCCAATCATAGCATAGAACACTGTAGTTACATTCAGCATTTGTTGCCACTGCCAGATTCTGGTTAATGTAGCATCTATAAAGAACTGTCTGGTCCTTAGTTTTTGTGTTGATTTACTTTTGTCAGACTGTGCAGCTTCAATTTACCTTGTCTGGCAGGATATTGTTATGCTAGCAAATTTTGAAGCCCATTTTGTCTTCCAGGTGACTGCAGTGGTGGACGGGTTCTTGTAAGAAAGGCTGAGCATGCATCAGATATTATTAGCAATGGAGAGTATGGCAGATGGCATAGAAGGTAAGTACACATATCCCTTAAACAATTATGACCAATAAAATTGGAAATTTTATAGTTGAATCAAGTAATAATCATGCAAAATACTGTCATAGGTTATAAGAAATAAATATTAAAGTATTTTTATCCATACTGTAAAAATAATAATATTTCAGTACATGGTAGGATTATCCAACAACTCCACTTTACGGCATTTGGCTAAAGTTATAAAGAATTGGACACTCTATGTCTCTTCTGGCTTCCACATTTCCTTTGTGGCCTTTGTCACTTTCCATTTGTTTTTGAAGCCAGGCCATGCACACTTCTTGTCTTTATCTGTCAGCCATGAGGTGGATATTGATGCCACTTCATTTTCACCATTAGATTCTTAATAGTTAGCAGAAGACAGATGCTAAAGTTACTTATCCCTCCAGCAGTAGTGAGATAAAAGATGAGGTCATCTACACAGCAGAAAATAAAATAAAGGGAGATCCACAGAAGATGCATACACCTGTTGCAAGTTCCCTAACTTCTAACCAGCTTCACACCACCTCCATTACTCTGCCTATGCAATCCACAAGCACACAAGGACAGCTACCATGTGAAGGAAGGGATGCCCAGGTTGACTACCCAGTAACACCAAGACACACGAATGGGAAGAAAAGAAGCCGTTCAACTCACATTCCTCCATCATCCTTCACCACCACTGAATCTGTGCCCACTCCTGCTGTCCCAGGTCCAAGTACTTCCCTCCATGCATCCACACAACAATCGCATCCACGTCAGCATAACCTAACATCATCAAAAAAAATTCTACCGCTTTTGTTTCTGGAGGATGAGGATAGTGGGAGTGAACCTGACATCATTAGCAGGGATGACATGTGGCTAGACGACAGTGCACATAGTTCTAGCAGTGACGAGGACGAAGAAAATGAGAACTATGAGACTACTGTAAATCTGAGTGAAGTGTTTTCTTTTAGCTGGTCAGAGGGGTCAGGCTTTGTACCAGACCAGCACGATTTTCAACCAAACAGTAGTGGTACAACAAGGGACTGGCCCTGCAACGAAGAGGCAAGAGAGAGTGATTTTTTCTGTGCCTTCATCGATAAGGAATTGATGTCATATATAGCTGAGAAAACGAACAAATACTACAATTGGGTGTCTCAGTGTACGGAGTTCATTTCCCCTGGCTCCAGAAGACAGAATTGGGAAGATACAACGGTCAAGGAGCTGTTTGTGTTTTTGGCATTAATGCTGGTTATGCCTCTTTGCATAAAATCCAATCTCGAGTATTACTGGCGCAATAACTCCCTCATCAGCACACCTTTGTTTGGCAAGTATATGCCTCGTGATAGATTTGTATTGCTGTTGAATTATCTTCACTTCTCAGACAATGAAAATCCAAACAATGGAGACAATATCTGGAAAGTGAGAGATATACTTTCGATGATGCTTTCACGGTTCAAAAAATATTTCTATCCATTTCAAAGGCTAGTCATAGACGAGTCACATATGCTATGTAAAGGTCAGCATTTTTTCAAACAATATATTCCCTCTGAAAATCACCGCTTTGACATGAAAATAATTATTTTGTGTGACTGTGACACAGGATTTGTGCTTGACATCATCGTCTACAAAATCACAAATATTTATATACCAGGGGTGAACAAGAAAGACCCTATGGGTATATTTGGTGCTGTTGCCAAGAAAATGATAGCAGACTACCTGGGCAAGGGTCATGTATTGTACACCAGCAACTGGTATACAAGCCCTGCTCTGTGCCAATTCCTGCATGACAACAAAACGGGATCATGTGGAACTGTGCAGCCAAACAGGAAGTTCATGCCAAAATTCATAGGAGAGAAAAATAGAGTTGAAAACCCAAGTTCTAGTGATACTCCAGATTCCGAAGAGGAAGCTCACACCCACCACAAGAGTTGGAGGAAGCGACGCAAGAAGGACCTGTTCATCCAAAGTGAAAAGTCTGGCAAGATTGGCGCATACAAATGGAATGATTGGCAGCCAGAGTACTTCCTTTCAACCATCCATAAGGGTGAACTAGTTCCAACCGGAAGAGTTCGTCCCCCAACAAGAAAACCAGTCATGAAGCCTGATGTTGTGGTGGATTATTATAAAAATCTGCACCTTGTAGACATATCTGAAGGTCAGTTAAATAGTGTTGATTGTTTGAGAAACTCTGTCAAGTGGCACCAGAGGTTTTTCTTCCACTTGATAGACATCACAATGCTTAATGCCTACAATCTCTGGCTGTTCAAAAAGAATTTTGACCGCTCTAAGAAGCCAAAGCTACAAGATTTTGTGTTCAATGTGGCGTACCAGCTTCTACAGGACTTTGGGAAACCTAGTACCAACACCATAAATTGCCTCCCTACTAACCACCTGCCAGATAGGATAGCAGATGCATATACTCTCCATTTCCCAACACATATTGCTGATCTAAAGACGGGAAGAAATAAAATGAGGGATTGCTATGTATGCAAGCACACAACCCTCCGTCCACAGAAACGCACTCGAGGAGTCATCATTTGCAAGGAGTGCAACATTGGACTGTGTATAGGTGACTGCTTCAGGGACTACCACACGCTGAAAATTTTTTAATCCACCAGCGTTCCATGGTGACTGAGACACGAAAATTTAATTTATTAATTCATAGCCTTACTGAGAGAGAGAGAACTTCTTCATGCGATTAGCCTATTAGCGGGAACACCCCTGAGTGTGTGTGTGTAGTCATGCTCGCTCTCTCTCTCTCTCTCTCTCTCTCTCTCTCTCGTGAGGGAAGCCACTTCAAGTTCTGATAAAATTAGTAATCTGTGCACAATCAAGATTAGGGGCATTTAGAGACAATATGACAGATATGGTAAGGAGAGTGTTACTGAGTGATTGTGATGGGAGAGAAAAGAATGATGAATAGACAAAAGAATGATGAGTGAAGATCAAGGGAAGAGAGAATATGCAGCAGTTGGAGACATTTCTTTCTCTTCTGAGCCCGTTCCACTCATTACCGTGTTTCAACTGCCCCTAAAATATTCATTATATAATTTCTAAATTATATGTGTAATGTTTGTACAGTTGGCAAAAAAAGTATCAACACCCTTATGGACAGTGATATATAGTGTTTGTATTCCTGACAACATATACACCACTCACCTCTGGCACCTCAGTAATGCGTTGATAGTCAGAGGGGAATGACGTGTTTGTTTTCCTAAGCACTACTCTTGTCTTTACTGTAAGTTTTCAAAGTTTTCTCTTGTTCTAAAGTACTCAGACACTTTCAGTATTTTTTAATCATTAATTTGTAAATAGTAATTGCTCTTGATCACTTATAATTCCTTCCCAAATGACAGTTGGGCGGCTTCATTTACTCCCGTGGATTAGTGAGCCATGGCACCTCCACCTATGCTACCTCCATGGTCAGTACTCACTACTCAGTGTCTAGTGAGGCGGCAGCAGCCACACCAGAGTTGCCATTTGGTATTTTTCATTACCAAATCAGGCCCAATTTGGTATATATATTATTCTTGCTTTAATAATTTGGTAATAAAGAGTGCAGTTTATTAATAAAAATTGAGGAGTTTGGTAATGAGACCAATTTCAAATCTGGCAACCCTGAGCCACACTTCCTGTCCTGGATGCATATTTGCGTTCTGTGACCCATTCCAGTCACCTCAGCCCCGTCGCCTCCTTCTTGTGGCCTTTCAGCCAATCACACAGCAACGCGCCATATAGGATACCAGCTGTACAAAAATATTTCATCACATTCATTTACATTTTTTATGCATAATAGATAAAAAAAATATATATGACTATCTACATTGTACATGGATTAAAAGAAAAATGAAGACATAGAGGTGATATTATTTTCTTTTATTTACCTCATATAAAAATATATAAATAAATAAAAAATGAGAGAGTGCCAACATGGTCTGTTTACATCATCAGCTGTTTTTCCAGCTTTCCAACTCCAAACAAGTTCCAACAAAAATTACAGCTCAGAGAACTCTAATAATGTGTGCCTGTGTGGTAGATATAAAGGGCTTCTCATGCCTTGTAATTAAACAAGAACTTACTGGTAATAATTACACTCACCTACGGGTGAATGTAATGAACGAGGAAGAGACAGAGACGTGGAAAAACGAGTATATTAAGTTGAACAAAGTTTCCCTAAATGTTACAAGGTTTAGGTAACATTTAGGGTATCTATATTCAACTTACTATACTTGTTTTTCCACATCTCTGCCTCTTCCTGGTTCATTACATGTAATTATGTTATTAGATAGATAGAGAAGCCCTTTATATCTACCACACAGGCACACATTATTAGAGTTCTCTGAGCTGTAACTTCTGTTGGAACTTGTTTGGAGTTGGAAAGCGGGAAAAACAGCTGATGATGTAAACAGACCGTGTTGGCACTCTCATTTATTTATTTATTTATATATTTTTATATGAGGTAAATAAAAGAAAATAATATCACCTCTATGTCTTCAATTTTCTTTTAATCCATGTACAATGTAGATAGTCATATATATTTTTTTTATCTATTTATGCATCAAAAATTTAAATGAATGTGATGAAATATTTTTGTACAGCTGGTATCCTATATGGCGCGTTGCTGTGTGATTGGCTGAAAGGCCACAAGAAGGAGGAGGCGGGGCTGAGGCAACTGGAATGGGTCACAGAACGCGAATTTGCATCCAGGATCAACACCTGAAGAGTACCAAACTTACCGTGCAAAAAATTTTAATTTCAATGTAAGGGTGGTGTTGATACTTTATTTGCCGGATGTACCTTTTCACTACCGAACATTGTGTCTTGCTTAGCTGAAATATTCAATATATGTATTTGTATCATAATTTCTAAATAACAATAAAAACAGTACCAGAAGAGCAAAAATAATAGTGTTCTGTTGCTCGGAATAGTTTGGAGGATTCAGTTGCTCCAAAATTACCAAAACAAAACTTCCCCCTTAAAGAAAGAGAGAGTGACTGATTAACAGAGAACTTACACACGGGTGAGTATAAAATAGTGTAACATAACAATTGAAATTTGTATCCACCACTTCCTGTTTTTACACAACGTAATTTTTCCAATATGTTCAGTTGACCATTGATCTAACAAAAATATCTCTTTTTTTTTTTTTTTTTTTTTTTTTTTTACACTGAAACCCTCATTGAACCGCACCAGAAGTATTCCCATATAGACAGTATACAGTAGAGCCTTGATATAACACGATAAAATACTTCTTAGTACAGTTGGACACATGAATGGATGGTACAGCCCAATGTGAAAGATGGTCAATTTCTCCCAATATCAAGTTCCTTAGTGTTTTTTTTTTTTTTTTTTTTTTTTTTTTTTTTTACACTGAAACCCTCATTGAACCGCACCAGAAGTATTCCCATATAGACAGTATACAGTAGAGCCTTGATATAACACGATAAAATACTTCTTAGTACAGTTGGACACATGAATGGATGGTACAGCCCAATGTGAAAGATGGTCAATTTCTCCCAATATCAAGTTCCTTATTAGTGTTTTTTTTTTTTTTTTTTTTTTTTTTTTTTTTTTTTTTTTTTTTTTTTTTTTTTTTTTTTTTTTTTTTTTAACACTGAAACCCTCATTGAACCGCACCAGAAGTATTCCCATATAGACAGTATACAGTAGAGCCTTGATATAACACGATAAAATACTTCTTAGTACAGTTGGACACATGAATGGATGGTACAGCCCAATGTGAAAGATGGTCAATTTCTCCCAATATCAAGTTCCTTATTAGTGCCAAATAGGAGACATCATCAGGGGCAGAAGTCAGTATTGAGGATGGTAATAAAAAGCAACTACCTGATAACAGACACTGGTTACTCAAATGGGACAAGTATCTTTCACCTGGGCTGTACCACCCATTCATGTGTCCAACTGTACCACTTCCCTATACACTCATCCCCTCAATAAGGACCAATAAATGTTTTACCGTATATTATACAACTGAGAATTTTCGTGGCTTGAAAGGGGGAGTAAGTAATTTGTGTGCTTGATCCATTTCACTTGGTACTTACTCTGTCTTTACTTTCTGTATTTCTGCTTCCCTTTTCTACCCTTCAGGGCCAGAGATAAAATATTGAAAAAGAAATAAGAAGGTGTTGCATCTACTACAGGAAAAAATATACAATATATCTATGCTAGGAATGCCTATTTAAGTGATTTTATTAGTGTGCATGAAATAATTGAGAGCGAGAAAATTAAAGTGGATGAAAGACCGACTGCGTAAAATTGGTGAATGAGTGTGTGTGTGTGTGTTACTGACTTAATATAATTAGTATAAGATTGAGTTAGATGTGAAAGTTAGGTATTGTAGCCTACACTCTGATTACTCTAAAAGTCGGTAGGTGTGTGTGTGTGTGTTAGAACTACACCCTCACGAAAGATCTTAGAGCTTGTAGGGACCAATATATATATATATATATATATATATATATATATATATATATATATGGAGGGGGGGGGGAGCAGGAGTTGAATGCACTACGGTCTCTCTGACTGTCTCAGTGACGAGAGTAGTGGGCGGGTGAGGTTCAAGTTACTGTGTGTGTGTGTGTGTGTGTATTGTGTGTGTTAGGCTTGATATGTAGCTATTCTCTTTCCGTGTCACTCTCCTATCCCGTTCCGTGTCTCTCTTTATTTCTTTGTCTCCTTTCCTGTGTGTCACTAAGTGTTGAGACAATAACTCCTCCACTTCACTACAATGAACCAGTTGTTGATGTCATCCTTCAACACCAAATCACACTGAATCACCAAATGTATCGGTTATGATGAATCACATTAACCAATAGAAACTACAGGGTCCGTAGTTATCAATGTAAAGTTCACTTCCGAGTTAAAAAATTTCTGGTAAGCGTTCATTTATGGCAATGACTATATAGAACCCGGTACAGCTTTGAATCGAAATAATGTTATTATAGACTTGTACTTCAAGAGAAGGAAATTTGTCCACTGCTTCGATATATGTCTCTCCTGCCTGGTCTTCTTCACTGTTTACTAGCATACTTTGGAGGAATGAAGGCACTCCAATGTAACAAAAGTGAATTACCACCTTAACTCATTTATCTTCAAGCCAATTACTCTTTCTTTCACTTGACTCTATAAATGGCATATAACTTGAATTATGGCTTATATATTTATCCAATGCTTTGTTCTCTTGCTTCCTGTGTGTCGTCGTTTCTGGTTTAGCTCCTCCCACAGGCCTCCTCCCAGCACCACCACCACGACCATAGCCATTACCCTACGTACTCACTCGCCAAGGGTATAAAAACATGAGGGTTGTTGTCATGAGGGTCAGTCAGTGTGAGGTGAGGCTAGAGGTGGGGCTCTACAGTAGGTACATACATAATTATTAACCTTTGAATAATTACAGTTTATATCATTTATAATAATCTGTGGGTAGTGTGAGTGTGTTATATATAAGATGTCAGAAGTTATTGGCCTTTTAACTGGAATACTGATTAACCCAGCCCTGTGCAACCTGTGACCCCTTCCTAAACAACTATTGTATGTACAGTGCGACCTTTGGGGCCAAAATTTAGATTCTGGTCAACTTTAGAATGATAATGTTAAGAAACTTTAGATAATTTTCTTGACAAGATTTATAAAATAATAGTTTTGTATTCTATAATACATTCACATATCCTGTGAAGCCTTTTTATACTGTACAATGATTTTAAGGGGTGGGGGAGTAGGGTTGACAGGCTTGGGGGGGGGTGCGGGGATAGGGGGACAGGCTTGGGGGGGGTAGAAAGCCTGTCCTCTGTTCCTGCACCCCCCTAAACCCACCCAAGCCTGTCCCCCTACTCCCGCACCCCCAAAACCCACCCAAGCCTGTCCCCCTACTCCCGCACCCCCCAAAACCCCCCCGAAGCCAGTACCCCTACTCCTGCACCCCCTTAAACCCACCCAAGCCAGTCCCCATACTCCCGCACCCCCAAAACCCCCCCCCCCAAGCCAGTACCCCTACTCCTGCAACCCCCAAACCCCCCCCCCCCCCCAAGCATGTCCCCTACTCCCGCACCCCCCTAAACCCCCCCCCCAAGCCTGTCCCCCTATCCCCGCACCCCCTTAATAAACTGGAAATACAATGCTTTAGAGAAGTCATCATTGTAACACCCTGATGTCCGGCCTTTCATAACATTACAATATTTACTATAAAAAAAAAAAATAGTGTCAATTTATCTGAAAAGGTTACACACAGCTGGATTAACCTGTGATTATCAACAATGCTTCTCTTAAGGGGGTGCGGGAGTAGGGGACAGGCTTGGGGGGGGGGGGGTTGGGGGGTGCGGGAATAGGGGGACAGGCTTTGGGTGGGTAGAAAGCCTGTCCCCTATTCCCACACACCCCTACCCCCCCCCCCAAGCCTGTCCCCCTACTCCTGCACCCCCCAACCCCCCCCAAGCATGTCCCCTCCTCCGGCACCCCCCTAAACCCCCCCGAAGCCTGTCCCCCTATTCCCGCAACCCCTTAATAATTGATTGTGAAAAACGGACAAATAACTAGACATTGTTAAGGGGGTGCGGGAGTAGGGGGACAGGCTTGGGGTGGGTGGGTTTGGGGGGTGCGGGAATAGGGGGACAGGCTTGGGGTGGGTAGAAAGCCTGTCCCTCCCCTCCCCAAGCCTGTCCCCCTACTCCCACACACCCCAAAACCCCCCAAACCTGTCCCCTACTCCCGCACCCCCTTAAACCCCCTCCCCCCAAAGCCTGTCCCCCTATTCCCGCCCCCCCCCCCTTAAGGATAATAACCAAAGTTTTAGGGTTCTCATGTACAATTCATTCATATTAGAGTTTGGTTTTTAGTCCATCACTTTCAGCACTGCAACTATCTTTCTTTTTCTTTTTTTCTAAGCTTGCTGTCTCTGTATTTATATCCTCCATTTATAAGATATGACCACAGCTGATGTATTACTATTATTGTTGTACTGTCAGTCTTTAATCCATCTCCCACATGTGTATTATTTGAATTCTAGCCACTTACAAAACTCCTAAATCTCTTTGTACAGTGGGCAGCATAAGTTGGCTTCATTTCCACCCGTGTATGTATTAGCTATAGTGATGTTGTAATATAAGTTTAATACAGAGATGACAGATATAGTTCTCATATGGTAAATTACTTATGTTGTTGGAATAGAAACTGGTTCAGAATGCAACTACCTGGTCATATTAGCATTATTAACTACATGAGATGGACGCGAATTTATACTGCCGACTGTACAATGACTGACTGAATTCATTAGCACAAACTGATTGACATAAAATTATGGTATACATCTGTGTTAATTAAATTCGAAAACTATGGATGATACATATTTCTTTAGCTTACACCAAAAAATAGCCTTTATCACAGGGAAGGCTACTCCAGTCCTCAGGCTGAGAATCTTTTGTTTAAAATGCTTAACAAGTGTTTGTTTATTATTGAAATAAATGCTGTACTGATTATTATAATATGCTATGGAAAAATGCCTAGTCTGTGTTGTTTAGGCACTTTTGAAATACAATACCAAGGGATAGAAACACGAGAGGGTATTTATGATACGGTATGATGTACAGTCGTGGTAAAAAATAATCATCCATACAGGAGTAACTCACGTAAAATTATGACTGCTTCCTCTGTTCCTTAGCTGATATACTTTCCAATAAATAGATTAAGTACCATCTTTTAATTTACTACAAGCAGCTACACACTACATAAAACAATAACATCATATAATATGAACGTGAAAACATTAGACAGTAAGTTGTTTGAGATACCCATATGTGGATGATTATTATTGACCACGACTGTACATGTCAGGTGACTAGGCTATGCACATGAGCTTCAACTCTTACGTGTCAGGTAATAGATAACTCACAGCTAAATACTCCCATTAACATTAGTCAAAAATAACTCCCATGATCCTTAGTCTACTTCAACTAAATAGCATTATCTCATATTAACAAAAATGAATCGATGTGCATAGGAATACTAAACAAGTGACATAGGTTGCAGCTAAAGTGTGTGAGTGGAACAAGGACGTATCTACAACTTGTGGCAAACAACACAACAGCATCAGTGAAGCGGTGTGACGGTAATATAACACCATTAGTGAAGTGGTGTGGTGTGACGGTAATATAACACCATTAGTGACATGGTGTGACAGTAATGGGTCCAAGGTTCATACTGACGGCTGTGTTGGTGGCCACTCACCTTACTTTAATAATTGCTGGTAAGTATATATTTTATATTCAGGCATAAGTATCTCTCTCTCTCTCTATATATATATATATATATATATATATATTCTGCAAGTGTCACAGCATCACTATATATATATATATATATATATATATATATATATATATATATATATATATATATATATATATATATATATACACACACACATATGGAACCACAACTCAAGGGTACGAAAAAACAGACAAACAACACAAAGAAACAACAACACCCAAACAATAACGCAGAGACAACAGTGAAAGGCATAAAGCCAGAGGAAGTCTGCACAGTGTGCACACCACCAAGGTTGGGGTGAGACTAAAACAGTCCTTAACCACAACTGTACAATGACTCCAAAATATACTGATTGGCAAGGTTGTCATCTTTTGTGTAATAGCCAAGACTTCAGAAAAAAGGAAAATTATTGAATGAACATGTATCAAAAAATATGATATTCTTAACCTCTGTGATGATGTTTACAAGTTAGATCCAATTATGAACTCCTTTGTGGGCAAATCACTACCTTCACATCGGAGCTCAGAATTGTTGTAACTTCAACTATACTATATTCAGTCCAGGCATAGGCTGTAGGGCCAGCCCTTTCTTTATTTTAATTTGTTTTTTCACTGTGACCAGAGCGTACCAACAAGGGTCTGTAGGGCAGGAGGTCATTCTGCCCCATCAACAACAACAACAACAACCCTGTAAACACATACCCACCCACCCAATCGGATCTGTTTTCACACTAAGGCCGTAGGATTGTGTATCCCCTTGTGTCACCTTTCTCTCACACACACACGTCTGTATAAATCATCACAGATAGGATAGGATATCTTAAGAGATGACTGACCAGATGCCCCCCACCCCCCACCCGCACACACACTCCGTCTCTCTCTCTCTCTCTCTCTCTCTCTCTCTCTCTCTCTCTCTCTCTCTCTCTCTCTCTCTCTCTCTCTCTCTTACACACACACACACACACATCAGTATATATTTGAGCCTTTTGTACCACTCATTGTCATCTCATTATTTCGTGTTGACCACTGAGGATGGTGACAGTGTTCCCCTAAACTGTTTAAATAATAAACTTCCGTCTGCCAGTGTGGGTTTTCTTCTCGTCATAGACAATCACGCCAGTGTGATTCTTCCAGCCCACTGTAAACTCGTGATACATTATTTCTGACCAGAGTGTGAGGAGCAGAAAGCTTCGAATCGCCTGGTATTGCTCATTTCCCCACCCAGTACACCTATAGAGGCTGAGTTGGAATGCAAGGGGTGTGTGTGTGTGTGTGTGTGTGGTGCCTGCCGTTCGTCTCTGGTCAGGGATTACGTATCACGAGTATACTTATTGTTTTCAGTTCATGTCCTGTAACTCTTAAAAGTGGCTCATCAATTTTATTCTCATATTTCTATAGAATAATGTAGATTGAATAACTTATTTCAAAATTTGGACGGTGAAGTTTAGCTCCAAGGAGTGTAGAGCGGAATAAACAAACAAACAGAAGATAGATTAATTATTGAGAGGAATGACCCTTCAATGCAGATGAGAGCAACAATGATTGGTGGAGCCTGAACCAGCGTGTGAAGGAAACTCTACTGGAAAACTATGATCGGAGTATTCTACCACGACGCACTGACAACGGTACTGTTAGAGTGTGGATTGACGTGGCTATCAGGGGAGTATGGCTTCAAGATACTACACAAGTTCTCCATGTTAATATGTGGATCTTTATGGTGAGTATATTGGTAAAACTCAAAACCTATTTTTTATGACACTATATCTCGCTTAAGGGGGTGCGGGAATAGGGGGACAGGCTTGGGGTGGGGGGGGGGGAATAGGGGGACAGGTTTGGGGTGGGGGGGGGGGTTTGGGGTGTGTGGGAATAGGGGGACAGGCTTGCGGTGGGTAGAAAGCCTCTCCCTTATTCCCGCACCCCCCTAACCCCCTCCCCCAAGCCTGTCTCCCTACTCCCACACACCCCAAAGCCCCCCCCCCCAACCCTGTCCCCTACTCCCGCACCCCCCTAAACCCCTATTATTAATGATAGAATGCTTGTATTCTCTTCCAGCTTTGTGTCTCTGGTCTATTTTTAATAATAATAATAATAATAATATAAGTAGCGTTTTTTCTCTTTCCTACTATCAGGAGCATTTCGGCAAATATTAAAAATCAAGATCACCATTTTCTTTGGCCAAGTATAATTGTGCAGCTGAAAAATAGTGTAGGCATATACAAGATAGTTCACCGTGGATACTGTATCTGTTACAACCCATAGTCTATTCTGGTATTATATATGTGGTGAAGGGTGAGAGAAATCTTTATAAGGCTAATAGTATAATTGTGAGGAATGTCTGTTCGATAAACCACTAGTCACAGTCCTTGTCACATTCATGGTTCAACAAGACATGGATGGTAAAATACGGGAACTAGGGACAATTTTAACCGTCTGGAACATTGTCTATCAATATTATTTACAAAAAGTGTCAAGAAATAGAGAAGAGTGGTGACTGATATTACTTTGATTACTCTTAGGTTTGGCATGACACAAGGTTGGCATGGGACCCCAAGGACTACGGTGGTCTGGAAATGTTACACTTTGGGGAAGATGAAATTTGGAAGCCTGACATTACAGTATATAACAAGTGAGTAGTTGTTCTTCATTGACTGTAACGTGTTGTTGTGGAACAAGGTATTTGTACACCATTGGCGTCTTCTGGTTACAGCAACCAGTTGGAGTAAACACTTTAGTAATAGACAAAATTCATGCATTACTTACATAACGATAACAGATACTGGAAGACGTTGACCAACTACACACTGTGGAACAAGAGTTATCCTCAAACTCGTATCTGATTTTTCTCACTGCTATGTTTACTGTTGGAGTTATTGCCGGAAGCTGCCAACAGTGTTCACATACTTTATTCCCCAACTGTGATGCCAGATAATATCCTTTCAAATTTTCATACTACACTTTTGGATGCCTGGCAAAGATGGTAATTTTTTCAACCTGGTACCAAAAAAATTTGTTCCATTGGATGCAAAAGTAGATCTGAGTGCATGTTTGAAATGGAGTGCTGTATTTTAGATTACGCCCATGGTGTGGTGAACTGTATGAGTATTATTGTAGGGTCTAAACACATCTTACATTTCTATCCCTGTTTAGTGCTGACATCACAGAGGTAGATCACTACGGCAAAACTCATGCTATAGTGTACCAGGGTTCGGTGATCTGGGTACCACCGGCCCAGGTACGTGTTGAGTGTCCCATGGACCTTACATATTGGCCCTATGACTCACAACACTGTCACATCTATCTTGGCTCTTGGACTTCACACGGTTGGCAGATTGAACTGAACTATGAGAACTTTACTCAGAAGGTGAGATTGGTATTGTTCTAAATTATCCTTTTCTATATAATAATCTAACTACTATAAAGCCAGGTATATATGGTCATGATGTCATCGAGTGATAAGGCTTCATAGTTAAGTGAGTTACTTCATCTGTGTATTGTATTGTGAGTGAGTCAGTGTGGATTGAGTCAGTGTGTCATTAGTGTTCGCAGTGGAAAATATTCCAAGGTATTTTTAAATTTAATTTGCATGAATCTGTTATCAAGAAAATTACAAAGGTATTTCTGAATCAAAATGGGGAAGTTACTGTATATTGCGTGCAGATTTTGTACTTCAGACCTTCGTGCCATACTTTGTCAAATCTAACTCCTTTGTTTATAGAGCAAACGACCAGGGGAGGGGGATAGCATGGAGCACCAGGAGGGGGGGGGGGGGAAGTAGCAACAAAATCAAATATCAAACAAAACACAATAGGCAGTTGACCCTTCGAGCGTTAGTGAATGGCTAAAATCTTGAAAAAGCTGAAGAGGCATCAAAGTAGTGTGGTGTCTGACTGGTAACTTGGGAACGGAAGAGTTACATATACCATACTAGTACGTGGTAAAGATTAATTGGAAAACATACAGTACAACACGGTATACATAACAGTAAATATATATAAAACATACAGTACAACACGGTATACATAACAGTAAATGTATATATTAACAGATCTGAGGATATCATACCACTCCCCACATCCACACAACCTCCTACTCTATCTATTCTTTAATTTCATTTCTCTATTCCCTTTTCTTTTTCAGTGTTCCCAATTCTGAAGTTTTCCTTAGCCTTTGTTCTATCCTTGTTGATTAATGATTTGTAAAATACGAACTGAATAAAATTCGATTTTCTGTATACAGTATCAAAATGGATAGCGCACCAGGATATCAGAAAACAGAAACTCACAAAGTCAGTATAGCTTGATTGTCAACAGTAGACTGATGGCTGAATCTTGGATGAACTAATCACTTTCACTTCACCCTACGTTATGTGCAAACCGGACACATTTTGGTCAAGTGCCGAGTAGACCTTGTATATCTGGACCGAGCTTGAATGTGTGAAAGCTCCTTTACTTATACAAACACCGAAAAATTTAGTTTTATGGATTTTCTTATACAGTACCTGGTATGTCGGTGGGTGGAAGCATCATGTCCTTAACTTTCACCCACAGCTGCACAATGGGTTCAACTTGAAGGGTTCACACCACTGGCAGGTGGACGGGGGCTCACTACACCGACATGATACCTACTACGATTGTTGTCCAGAACCATACATCACAATGGACGTTGAACTTGACATCACCAGAGTCTCACCTTCCTTCATCTCAATCGTCATCCTCCCAGCCTGTGGTGAGGTGGTAGTGTGTCAGGCGATAGAATGATCGAGTTAGAGTAGTATTACAGTATTATTATACATATATATAGGAACAACAAAATAACACCCAACACAAGCTATCAAACACAAAAACTATCATATCTTCCTACCTCAAACCAGGTTCCAGAAGCACACTCATACTGAAATGATGCACCCTTCCATCCAGTCACTATAGTACAATACTTAGTTGCTTGTATAGCATCCTGAAATGTAACCTTCAGAGTCCCCCCCTTCCCCGTGAGGACAGAGTCCATCCAAAGTTTCCACACTCTTAAACACATTATGAACTGCTACTATCACCACTATCCATAACCATTACAATACTATTCACATCCACTCCGTAGGGACATTCTTCCCTGCAATAATGTGGGCAGAACTTTAAGGGGTTTGTTGCCTCCGGCCCCAGTCATTTCCTTTCAATTTTTAATTGTCCCTCCATTCCTTCTATTTCCTTCGTACTTGCTGTCCAACCTCTCCATTGCCGTCTCCCTCTTCCTACAGGGTCTTCTAGGCCTAGGGCAGTCTTCGTTCATCTTCAAATCAACCCTGTAGGGAGGGGGGTATTATCTGTAGTGATGTGGGCAATACTTTAAGGGTTTTGGCGCCCTTTTCAGTTCTTCAACTGTCCCTCTTTTCTTTCTATTTTCTTCCTGCTTGCTGTCTCACCTCTCTATCACCTTCTTCTGACGCTATATAACCTCGCTGTTGCGGCGTCTAATATCAATCAATCAATCCAATCCATCATCAACTCAAATCTTCTACATTACTGTTACCACCAACTACAACCACTTTTACTCCCATCTACTACCTTCATCTCCTCAGATCACTACTGCCACCACTAACACAACCTTTCTTCCCTACAGTGATATCATTCCTGACCTTACTACAGTTTGTACTACCACTAACACACCCAAAGAGAGTGAGTGTAGGATGTTGTGCTCTCCTCTTGACACTACTGGAACTGCTCTGGCTTGGCTACACACTCCCACCACTTGCTACATCACTCCCAATAATAGGTTAGTTTTATTGGAATCGAGTTTATGTACTATTGGCCACAAGAATTCGTACACACGCAGTTGTTTTCGAGGGTTTACAAGATACAGAAAATGTAAGACTATGTAACTGTAATACAACATTATTATTAGGTTTGTTATTTAGCAATCACTGAGTCTCTTGGTAGAACATTCATTGCAGTACTTCCAGAATAATGACCTCTCTTTTTATATAGCCTGTGTAAGAATTCCTGTGGCCGACTGTACTGTACATGTGTGTGTGTTTGGGCTGTACAACCTTGGCGTCATACTCCCAGCTGTTGCTACTTTACTATAGTCACTATTATTGGGTTAATTTATTTATCTAGTTTTGTGATTGACTTTGCACACAATATCAGGAATTACCAAAGCTAAAGCAAAAGTGATCGATGATGCGAGATGGAATTGTAGGAAGGATTGCTTAGACTTAGAGGGATTCCCTGAAATGGTACCAATGGGTAGGTGTGGCAAAACACTTGCTAAGTATACAGTATGTTCTCACATGATTAAGTATGTGTATTTAAAGTAGGCCTACATGCTTACCTATATGTATATGTGCATGTGTTTGTGAATATGGATGTAAACCTGTAATTGTATTGATTATGTTATTGTTTTCTTTCAGATCTATACACATTTCGTAATTTTGCTGTTCGTTCCTAAGATAAGATAAGATAAGATAATTTATTTGTCACATTGTTATACAGGGATGCATACAAGTGAAAATCTTTATGGCAAAAACAGGCTCCAAAGTTAAAAGAGTACCCAGGTTAGTACTAGTTTAAAAACATCAGTCACATAATAGCATTCATAGACAACATGATTTCTATGAATGGACATGGTTAAAAAGTACTATACTGCTGCTGGGAACAAAGGTTTTTTTTTTGTAGCGTTCAGTCTTCATCATGGGTAGTGCCAGTTTTCTTCCTGATCTTAAAAACATAAAAGAGTTATTTAGAGGGTGAGTTTTGTCCTGCATTATTTTCCTTACTTGTTTTAATGCAGCCTCTTGATATAATGAGTCTATACTTTTTGTATCTATACCTAACTTTTTAGCCTTTCAAACTATCTTCTTAAGCTTATTTTTGTCTGCTGACCTTAATTTTTTATACCAGGTGGTGATTGAAAAATTTAGAATAGACTCTAAGGTGGATTTATAAAACAGGCTGATTATTTTCTTATCTACATGAATGTTATTTAGAATTCTGATAAAATAAAGTCTTTGGTTACATTTTTTCATGACTAGACTTGTGTTTGCATTACCTTTAAGTTCATCATCAATTACAATCCCGAGATATTTATATTGTTTTACCCGCTCCACAGGTTCCCCCTCAATACTCATTATATCTGGAACATGTAGAAATTTGCTTCTAAAATCAATGATCATTTCTTTTGTTTTATTTACGTTTAGAACTAAATAATTTTCTTTACACCACTCGACAAATTTTTGTACTTGAGCTACATAGTTTGTGGAGTCATCGTTCAGTATCTTTCCTGTAATTACTGTATCATCGGCATATTTTATTATGGTACAGTTGTCGAAGACGCTCCTACAATCATTTGTGTACAGGCTAAATAAGACTGGGGATAACACACATCCCTGAGGCGCACCTGTGTTGGTAATGATTTTATTGGACAGTTCACTACCGATTTTGGTGTACTGGGACCTTTTTGTTAAAAAACTAAAGATCCAGCTTAAAAGGTTACTGTTATAACCCATTTCTAGCAGTTTGTTTAAAAGCATATGGGGTTGTATAGTGTTGAAGGCTGAGCTAAAATCGATGAATAACATTCTTGTTGATGAATTCCTTTTATCCAAGTGTTTGCTAAGTTCATTTATAAAAGTTAAACTTGCGTCTTGGACACTTCTGTTCCTACAATAAGCAAATTGCATCTGATCTCTAAAATTATCCATTTTATCACATAAAAGGTTCCTAACAATATTTTCCAGGCATTTCATTATATTTGATGTAAGAGCAACAGGTCTAAAATCGTTAAGATGTTTGGGGAGGGGAATTTTGGCAATAGGTTTTATTTCGGTCAATTTCCACATCTGAGGCACTTTCCCTTGGGTAATGGAATCCTGGAACAGATGTTGCAGCACTGGTGCCAATTCTTCCGCACAGCACCTGAGTGCCCGAGCTGGCACCCCATCAGGCCCTGTCTGAGTTTGCGTTCATGTGTCTGTATGTGAACATTAAACCTCATTAGAAAATATTGTAATTTTTGTGCAAAAGTGTGTGTGTCTGTAGAAGCTAAGAAGAACCTCTTCCCCAAAACAGTGAAGTTCTACGGTCAGACGCTTGTGGTGGTGTTTGTGAGTGTGTTTGTGAGCACCGGACTACTACGACTCACAGACACTCAGCAGGCCAATAATTACCCTCCACCTCAGCTACTGAAGACTCTGCTAACGGGGCCACTTGCTATTGTACTCATGCTCAGCAAGTATACCAAGAAGGTGAGTCATTCTATTGATACGTACACTTGTGATACGTAATCCCTGACCAGAGACGAACGGCAGGCACCACACACACACACACACATACCCTGCATTCGAACTCAGCCTCTATAGGTGTACTGGGTGGGAAAATGAGCAATACCAGGCGATTCGAAGCTTTCTGCTCCTCACACTCTGGTCAGAAATTATGTATCACGAGTGTACAGTGACGAGCCATATTAAGCATCCAGGTCTGCTTCGAAGAGACAGAGAATGTGTGTCCATAGTTATCACAACACACTAAAGTACATATAATGAAGAGGTACATTTTGTAGGACAATTAATGGGCTAATGATTGCACCAAACTATGCCAAGAAACAAACCACTCCAGTATTAGTTTCTTGTATTAATGAAAAGGACTACGAGCTGACATCCTGCTTCTTGTCTTCACCTGTGAGATAGAACAACAGGAGAGGTCTATAATCAATGTGGATTTAGGCAGAGTATTATAGAGTTCAAGAGTTGACTACATCCCTTGAATGGCTACTAATTCTTGCAAACAAGACCGTAAAGCAAAACCCCCTTGTATTTCCGTGGTTGGTAATCTAGTCTATTCCCTGCATGTCATGGCTTTGTGGAATCAGTAACCCACCAATTTGCCCGCAACAGACAATCACCTATAAACCACTAAATTCTTTCTCACATCTGTTCCCAGCCTCCTATATCCCTGTTCACCTAGCAGTAAGTAGGTACCCGGCTGTAAAAACAAGGATAGCAATATTGTAGGCTGGGGGAAGATATGTTGATGTAACAAGACTGACTGTCTTGGAGGGGGGGGGGGTTTGGGGGGTGCGGGAATAAGGGGACAGGCTTGGGGTGGGTAGAAAGCCTGTCCCCCTACTCCCGCACCCCCAAAAAGCCTGTCCCCCTACTCCCCCAAACCCCCCCCCCAAGCCTGTTCCACTACTCCCGCACCTCCTAAAACCCCCCCGACTCACCCAAAACCCCCCGCACCCCTTTAAACCCCCCCCCTCCCAAGCCTATCCCCCTATTCCCGCACCCCCTTGATTGATTAATGACCAACACCATGAGTCGATAGGCATAAAAAAAAAACCTAAATCATCTTCTTTTCACATCTATATAAACACTCGTCAGGTTGGTCTCAGTGGTGGTGGTGAGGAGGATGGAGAGGTGTTGGACGAAGCTGGACCACCTAACTACAGGGATGAGTGGTTCCTCTTGGCTGCTGCTCTGGATCGTCTGGCCGCCTGTACTTTCCTGGCCATCTTTGTCATCACACTCATTGCTTTCGTTGCTACGCTCTGAGGAGTCGATTTTTTTTTTTTTTTTTTTTTTTTTTTTTTTTTTTTTTTTTTTTTCTTGCTATGAAATAAATCTTCCAATAATATTTTAAATTGTTTTCTCCATAACTTCATACTCTTTTATTACATATTTTTGGTTGATTTTTGTTCTAATTTCCATAATTTCATTCAGTTTAATTTTGTTTTTTCTATAATTTATTGCTACATTTTTGGAATCTCCTCGTCAGACTATCTTAAAAATCATACTATAAAAATTACACGAGAAAAAAATGTTTAGCGACAGGCAGAAGAAAATGCAGATGTCAAATAATTGTTGTGTTTGTCTGTTAACGAAGAACAGCTGTGAGTGATGCTGGTACACTCGTGATACATAATTTCTGACCAGAGTGTGAGGAGCAGAAAGCTTCGAATCGCCTGGTATTGCTCATTTCCCCACCCAGTACACATATAGAGGCTGAGTTCGAATGTAGGGTGTGTGTGTGTGTGTGTGTGTGGTGCCTGCCGTTCGTCTCTGGTCAGGGATTACGTATCACGAGTGTACAGTGACCACCACAACCCAGAAGGTCAGGCAGTGAGGGAGAGATATTGGTTGGTGTTGGAAATGTGACACCATATTTACACATTGTGCCAATAACTCAGATATTATACAACCCCGGTAGGCCTATACGTAAGTAATAAAGTATAAACTGATATTAAATGAATGAGTAAGGTGACTAAACCGAGATATTGATATGGATAATGAGTGGATATTGATATGGATATTAAGTAGATAATTTATAGATATGATACTGAGCTGACCTTTTTGTCTCATTGGATTGCCTTTATTCCTTCTAAGTATGCCAGGAAACAGGACCAGATGAACAAAAATAATGATCTTCTGTTGCTTGGAATAGTTTGGAGGAATCATTTGCTCCAGATTTACCAACACTGTAGTAGGCTACTTTCCCGTTAAGTTGATATTAATTACATGTTAATAGAGAATAAATAGAAGACGATAATAAGTAAAGGATGTTGGTATTAGCTGTTTTGTTTGAGAGGTTTTGACCCAATTCCAATAAACACAAGATTGGTATCAACGTGACGGGTTTCATTCTATACCTCATCAAAGCCTACTTCATCTTATCACATTGGTGGTGGTGGTGGTGGTGGTGGTGGTTATAATAATAGTTTGTTTTGTGTTTTAGGATTGACAGCAGCTTTCCATCCTATCCTGGTCAGAGTTGGAGCAGAATGAAGTGATCTCGTACAGTCGCGTGAGGTTAAGGGGGTGCAGGAATAGGGGGACAGGCTTGGGGAGGGAACTGGAGGGTGCGGGAATAGGGGGACAGACTTGAGGGGGACTGGGAGGGTGCGGGAATAGGGGGACAGGCTTGGGGGGAAATGGGGGGGGTGCGGCAATAGGAGGACAGGTTTGGAGGAGACTGGGGGGGTGCGGGAATAGGGGGACAGGCTTAGGGTGGGTAGAAAGCCTGTCCCCTATTCCCGCACCCCCCTAATCCTCCCAAACCTGTCCCCCTACTCCCGCACCCCCCAAAACCCCCCCGACCCCCCAAAAAATCCCCCGCAACCTCCTAAACCCCCCCCCCAAGCCTGTCCCCCTATTCCCGCACCCCCTTAAATGGCGTAAATATTATGTTGCCACTGTAGGCTGTAGATGGCACGGAAAAATCACACTCTGGAAGAAATACCTACATGACAACTGTGTTAGGTATTGTACTCGGCTGCTTGCTTTATCTTGGCTGATAAGTTGGCTTGGCAGTCTTACATTACTGTCAGTTAATATATCGCCTGGCTCGGGGAAGCAGTACTTACTCATTCAATGATTCATTACCACCGCCCATACCTCCATCCCTCTGCTCGTTTGTGTAACCATACAAATTTTCATTTACAAATTTTCCAAGATGTCAAAGGCATATTATAGTGAGGCTAATATATATATATATATATTCAATACAACATGCGACTGTATTTTACACCAATATGCAGCACATAATGCAGTATGTCGTTACAACACTGTGTATCATCGGATTTTTGTAAGAAAATGTCTATCAGGACGATAACACATCGCAGTGGTCTGTCAGCTGCTATGTGTGTGTGCAGGGTCCCTGTGTGTGTGTGTGTGTGTGTGTGTGTGTGTGTGTGTGTGTGTACATAACATCTCTATCGTAATATATTATTTTTATATCTCATTTAATACAGTATACGTTTAGAGACATCCGTTAATGTCATGTGTTTTGGTTAGGTAGGTTAGCCTAGGCTGATTTTCATAAATTGTTGGCAACTAGAGTGAAGTTGATTCATCCAATGTGTTAGACAAACCTCACGTTATTGGTTATTGTATCTTTATTAAAAACCTCAGAGCAGCAGGTCAATCAAGCAAGGAAAAATATCAATTTTGTGTAACAGTTAGGCAACTAAAATTATACCACGCAAGGAAAATAATAATGATAAATTGTTACCACCTTACATACCCTAATGGGTTAATGCCAGTCCAAGAAAAGAAAACATTAAACCAGAACCTGTAGAATGGGACACAGCTTTATGAAGACATGGATAACACAAGGAAAAGACTACCAACTGTAGTGAGTTTTGCCAACACCCACTGCAGTGATAAGAAGCCAGACAGAAAGTACGAAGAAAGTAGAAGGGATATTAATTAGGCTAATGATTTTATTTTATTTACGGTGACTTACTGTAGGAAACAAAGCATAATTATTGCCACACAATATTAAAGGTATATTATTCCACATTATTAATTTCACTCGTGGACACCTCTGGTGTAAACAGGAGAGACAGTTGAAGAAATAAAAGGGTGGCTAGGGTCCGAAGGGGCGCCAAAACACTTTTTTTTTATTTATTTTTTTTATTTTTTTTTAATGGATTCCTCGTCTCCTATATTTTAAAATAAATATATACAACCGTTATTATGTCCCCACAAAAAAATGCACGCATACATACAGACCATAGAATTTATGAGCATCATAATATAATGAGTAAAGAAATTAATTTGATATGATTTTAGGGTGGAAGATAAAGATCATCACGACCATTTGTATTGTCATCAAGTCTTTTAAGAATTCAGTTAAGTCAGTCATTAAGATAGAAGATAGTAAAAATATTGTTTCCTTATTTCAGTTTAATTACATTGATAATTATGGCGTATTGACTATCTGTGCTCAAACGTGTTCCATCACCTTCATGTCGACTCCTTTGCTGGGCAGTTACAGATGCTGGATGTTTTCTTGTTTTTGTCAAACCATCTCCGTGCAATGCAAGCTGTGTGTACAGGGCATCTATCCTGTATAAACAGGATGGGTCCAGGTGGAAATGGGAATTCTTTTTCCCGAAGGGATGGCAAGAATGACTTTTGAAGTAGCTCTACGGATTATTCTGTCGTGAAATGTCCCTCGATCTGGAACACGTCACCTGCCCCATGCAGAGATACCCAGCCCCACGGTCCTGCCCAGCCCCACACATTGCAGGTGACGTGTTCTGAACCACCTACCTCAATGATGTTTCGATTATCGTATCTGCAAGAAGGACATTATCGTGTGCTGAGTTGTTAAATTTGTGCACTGTTTTCGTATAAAACATGGCATTTTACATAACTTAAATAGGTTCTCTAAAATAAAGATTAATAAATCCTCTTTTTCCTGAACATCAGTGTGGTATTCAAATGTAAATTACCAAACCCCACATAATTTAGACTACGTCTATCTATCATAGAGAGCAATATATGTCAGCTTACCTTAACTTCAGATCTTCCAGTATAAACTGAAGATAAGAAAGGGACTAGCTTGGTTTCGAAGGTGGGCAAAAGCCCTTAAAGTAATACCCGCATTGTTTGCACTCAATAATCCCTTTCGTCGTCAAAAATCATAACGCATAATTCATCATCTGAAAAGTTGGGTGAATTTAATATTAACTTACTGTCGTTGTATTTCAGCAAGCAATAAAACTGTTGACATTTCGTCGAGAGAAATTGTACGAACTCGTACATAATCTCTTCATTCTCTATGGGTTTTGAAAGTGCAGCCAGCTTTGATGATTATAAATTCTGTCTGGTTTGGAGCACGGAGCAGTACGGTCGTGTGAAAGTGGTGCTACGGTTATCACCCACATTTCATAAGGAACATCCTGCAGTGTACAGCTCAGTGGGAAAGAGTCGAGTAATTATCATGAGTAGAGAAATGAAGATGTGATATTTCGTTACAGTAAGAATTCGAGACAAGAGATAATTTTATTCCGTAATACCTTTGTGACACTGGGAGACCATCAATACAACCCAAGATACACTGTCAATGAAGTAGGTACCGTTTTAACATTTTTTTTTTTTCCATAATAATTTCCAAACCTGGACATACTGTACTTGTGGTTTCTGACTTTGTTATAATTTTTAATATGGATATAGATGTTCTTACTCCGAATTCTCCCTGGACTGTTGGCCCTTTCTAGTTTTTCAATGGGAGTTTAATTTATATCTTGCTCTTACCTCAGGCCTCTAATGTCTACTAGTGCTTTGGTATTTTAATCAGAACAACGTTAAGGGGGAAGTACAGTGTTGGCAAATCTGGAGCAACTGATTCCTCCTAACTATTCCAAGCAACAGAACACCATTATTTTTGTTCCTCTGGTTCTGTTTTCTGGCATACTTTGGAGGAATCAAGGCACTCCAATGTACCAAAATTATACTCTCCCCTTAAGGGCCCACGTGATGTAGTCTGAAAATTGGAGGTAAGCTAGTCCTTCAATTATTGCCAAGAAACACCACCTATATGGAAGGAGCTTGTTTCGTGGCATTGTCAGGAGGAATTAGAAGCCTTCAAGTTTCATACACGATCACAGGGTCCTTAATTAAAGGAGTTGTCTCGGCAAACTCCATTCTAGGCCCAGAATCAGATTGCATATAATATTATACACACGGGAATGTGTGATGATTTGGATGCATTTATAGGATATGTGTGCAGAACATAATGTTGATATTTGTGTTTGTACTTTATATTCTGTACATCTCTGAGGTGTTTGTGTGGTACCCCCCCCCCCCCACCCCACCCTCTCCAATATATAAAGCAACTCTTCCTTTACTTAGAAACATCACATAAGGTACCAAATGGAACGCACAACATGGTCGAAAATTGCTCTAAGTCAAAGCAGCATTTCTGCCTACTCCCACGTACCCTCACTCCAGATCGAGAATTTTTTTCCCAGCCACTTGCGTCAAATGTGTTATGTGACAGCGGTGTTATAGTTGACGTTTGACAGAACTGCAACTTGCCATTAGCTGTGTTTATAGTTCCTAGGTGTAGTTCCGATGGCATTTCCCTAGGAAATGGGAAAATTGGGAATTAGCCAATATTAGCCTACCTATCTATCTCTATCGATCATTATATCAATTTTTACAAAATGGTGAGAACTATTTTTTCCGAACGAGAGACTTGCTGATTAAAACATGTAACACATGTGATACACTCCACACTTGACCATACACCTGTAGGCCAATGTATTCATTTGCATATACAGTACTAACGGAGGTACTGTACCCGGCGTTGACCGGGAAAGATGCCTATATGAATAAGGACTTTAGAGCCTGCTTGCCAGTTGTCATACGTACTGTACATACGTCATTTCAGCTTGTAGGCCAGAGACTGGCTGAATTTCCAAATAGCGGAAAGTTTCCGTTCAAGCTGTACATTTGGCACGCGTTTTTAGCGGCTCGAACGGAAAATTTCCGTTCGAGCTCTTCTTTATGGTTTTAACCGATAAATAGAAAATTTGACATTTCAACGTAATTTTTACGTCAAGTTACGTCATAAAAACCTTTGCCAATGTTGCTGATTCAGATTATATAGTTTTGGGAGTGTAACCCTTTTTTTTTATCGGATTTATAGTAGATGACGTAATTTTTACGCCGAGTTAGGTCATGTTCCGTCATGCCAAAATCTTCGCCTGGTGATGGTGATTCAGAATATATATGGGTTTTGGATGTAGGTGTAAACGTTTTGGAGTTATAAGCGGACAAACAGAGACAGTTTGCCATTTATAGTATGCTATAGACTAGCGGAGGTACCCAGCGTTGCCCGGAGAAGATGACTATATGAATAAGGACTAAGGAGACATTTTATAGTTTAGCGAGCAACTTTATTAAATTATTATCTTAGTGAGAGGTGTTTTCATTGATATACAGTCAGGATCATTATAACAGTTAGAGTATGGCTTAAAAAAGTTGGTGCCATTTTCAAAAAATATTTGCTTCATACCTTTTTGAAGCAAAAAAGTTTAAAAACTTGAAAAATCTCAACCCGATTTTGTACAGGTATGTTTTTTGACACACACACACACACAGTCAGAAAACACACACAGATACATACAGTCAGAAAGTGCACACACACACAAAGTACACACACACATGAACACAGAGATAGGGAGAACACACACTCACACAGAGTATGAGAGAGAACACACACACACACACACACACACAAATAGAGAGAACATACACAAAGGACACACACACACACTCAATGAGGTACAGCTCCGACCTGAATTCCCTGGTACAGTCAGCATTGCCAACGTTCTTTCTTCCCTGAGGCTCAGATGAACTTTTGATCGACTCACATGTCTGAAGCAGTGGATGAGAGAGAGAGAGAGAGAGAGAGAGAGAGAGAGAGAGAGAGAGAGAGAGAGAGAGAGAGAGAGTGTGTGTGTGTGTGGCTAACGTTAAGAACTTAATAAATATATTTTCATTAAAATGACAATCATGCCGTAGCCTACACTTGTGATAAATGCTATACTATAATCATATCTCGACATTTAGTCATCAAGGGTAATTTGTTATTAACTTAACTAACTCGCAACACGTCAGTGAAGTGATACCAATATAAACTCAACTATCAATATTATACGTAAAATAAGTTTACGATAATGTGGATATAGGGGAAAGCTAACACATCCAAAGTTAATATGTTTTCCACAGTAACTCTCCAGTTGATGAAATAACCTTAGCAAAGTAAGGAAAAAAAAGGTAAAAAAAAAAAAAAGGAAAATTGAGAAATCAAAATTAAATAAACTTATCAAAATGAAGCAGAGATGAAATATATACGAAAAATAAACCCATATCACATAAACATAATAACTGATTATAACTATAAGTAAGTCTGTACAGATGTGACTATAAGTATGTCTGTGTAGATGTAACTATAAGTCTGTGTAGATGTAACTATAAGTAAGTCTGTGTAGATGTAACTATAAGTAAGTCTGTGTAGATGTAACTATAAGTAAGTCTGTGTAGATGTAACTATAAGTAAGTCTGTGTAGATGTAACTATAAGTAAGTCTGTGTAGATGTAACTATAAGTAAGTCTGTGTAGATGTAACTATAAGTAAGTCTGTGTAGATGTAACTATAAGTCTGTGTAGATGTGACTATAAGTATGTCTGTGTAGATGTAACTATAAGTAAGTCTGTGTAGATGTGACTATAAGTAAGTCTGTGTAGATGTAACTATAAGTAAGTCTGTGTAGATGTAACTATAAGTAAGTCTGTGTAGATGTAACTATAAGTAAGTCTGTGTAGATGTAACTATAAGTACAGTAAGGCTGTACAGATGTAACTATAAGTACAGTAAGTCTGTGTAGATGTAACTATAAGTACAGTAAGTCTGTACAGATGTAACTATAAGTACGGCTGTACAGATGTAACTATAAGTACAGTAAGGCTGTACACATGTAACTATAAGTACAATAAGGCTGTACAGATGTAACTGTAAGTACAGTAAGTCTGTACACATGTAACTATAAGTACGGCTGTACAGATGTAACTATAAGTACAGTAAGGCTGTACAGATGTAACTATAAGTACAGTAAGGCTGTACAGATGTAACTATAAGTACAATAAGGCTGTACAGATGTAACTATAAGTACAGTAAGTCTGTACACATGTAACTATAAGTACGGCTGTACAGATGTAACTATAAGTACAGTAAGGCTGTGTAGATGTGGAGTGGAATTGTCAACAAATGTCCACTCTTCAATATTTTTTACTTTCCATTTTTATCGAATTAACTGTGTGGAGGTTACAATATTCGTCCCTATTCATTAGGAACTATGAATTATATTGAAACCTAATGACTCCCAAACACCATTTACTCTGAACAATTCTTAATATAAGTGTAAAACAGGAAAAAAAAAAATTATAACAGTTGTCCAATGTTTCAGGGTGACCAGGACTATCTGATTGGAACTGTACATCAGCTATATACCAGTAGCCTACCTAGTACTAACATGGGAGTGACAACCATACTTGCACGTCGTGGAGGACCAGGCAAACTAGTACTACAGCTGCTGTTGTTTGTCATTTGTCTGAGTTTGCTGCATCTCTACCTTTCCCCTTTGGTGGACACATCATATTCACAAACAGGTAATATCACAGTTTAAGCATAACAAGCAAGCAATCACCGTATTGAAAGTAGTCCCTGTGATTATTTTAATAAAAATAATTCCCCTCAATAGCATAAACCTCAGTGAATATCTAATTTGTAAGGAGATAGAAAACAACAATAGTGTTCAACCTTTCTAACTTCTCGGACCCCATTTGCCAGAACATATTATAAGGACAGTGATGAGTGTTCAGTACAGTTCCCGAAGGTTTGAGCATAAGGAGTCATATTATGAGGTTGAATTGTAATCCTTGAATAACACACTTTTGAATTCACCGCGTACAAATATCATGAAAAAGCTGGCACAGTAAATGCTTAAGCTTGAAATTAAGTGTAGGTCTAATGATAGAATTCAGATGAGGCCACAATTAACTCTTCTCATTTCAAATCATACCCTAAAACAATCGTTCATCACAAGACGTTACAGTTACATAGTTGTTGTTGAAGTTCCTCAAGCTGTCTGGCCGAGCAGCCCCGAGCTCTTGAGGAAGGCTATGGCTTGAACCGGGCTTTCCCACAGTGCCCTCAGTGAGTGTATGTTGTGTTGTTGGCGAGTGTCGTTGTGTGCGTTGCAGTCTTCCATAATGTGTTTAATAAAATGGGGTGTTGTGTTGCATCCTGGGCAGGTATCTGTGATGGTTCCATCTAGTTTCTTTTGATATGTCATAAGAGCCGGATGATGGCTGCTTCTCAGCCTGGCCAGGTGGACTCTGTCCTTACGGGGAAGGGATGATTCTGATGGGTGGATGTCAGGGGGACAGTCACATAGTAGTGACTACTGCTGTATCTGCAACTTCAATGGCATCAGTCATTGACAAAGATACAGCAATTGTCGGATTCTCTTGCCATGCCTTTGGGGAGGTAAGACATGAAGGACCCTGCTACCACACACACAAAAATATAATAAATAAAAAAATTAAACAAAAAATTAATAAAAGATAAAATAAATCAGACAATTGTTTAGCGGTGATGTCCATATAATATTGAGCATGTCGCTCGGGTTGACCTTTACACACAGGTACGGACACGCCAACAGAATATCGGATTGTAAGAAGACCGTGTTTCTCGACAAAGATACGCGTAACAACGTGTTGAAATGTTCAATTCGTAGCCGAACTTTGTCGTGTTTGAAGTTTCATGTGTTTGACTCTACAAAGTCATCAGAGTCAACACGTGGTTTTAGTGGCCATGACCACTCTACCATTTGCTATGCTTACATACAATATCATACAGTGAAAAAGAGAAAAGAAAGGAGATGATGGCGGTCATAGATATCTCTAAAGGACTGGGACACAGTGGTCGTGACTATTAATTACTCACAGCCTTGAAATTCCATTAAATTTCTGGCCACAACAAAAATTTCACCAGAATGTCTTTGACAAATTTTGAGAGTATCATCTAATTGGTAGCACCTGAAGATATGAAAAATAACATACATATGAGACTAGCTATTGCAGTTCAAGAAAAGGTTGCAATTATTCTCAGGTTTTTACAATCGGGAGATTCGGTGTAGCCAATTGATACACGTCCAACACACGTCCCGTCCATAGGCTACACTGTGTAATATCTACCTGTAACATTCTCTGATACGAACTGGAAAAACCTACAATTGATGGGACGTGAACGAACCCCGATGACATAATGAGGTACTGTACTGTACTGTCTGCACACACTGGTGTCTTTGTTATTGAAGCTGACTTAGTGAATGCCACGGTGATGTAGGGCAATAAAGGTTTGTGTATGTGTGTGGAGAGATGGCTCCCAACATACTTCTGACTTATAATAATTAATGTTGCCATCTTTGCTCAATCTGTCAGTGACCACATAGTAATGTGAACACTGGAGGCTGTCAAAGTTCACGATGAAATTATCAATCTATAGGTTATTATATTACCCTTGGTCACAGCTGAAAGGAAACTACTATGATAATTGTCGAGACACAACCACCACTATACATTTTACGAAAAAAAATCTGGAAAGTAATATTATTGACAAATCTTGTCATCGTCACAGACTAATAAATATATTACAATAATAAACATTTCGGGGTGAGCATATAGTAAATTATGGTCAACTGTGGTTGCGTGTCATGTTCTAGCAACATGTTACGTGCTCAGACATTATACTTGAGATAATATACTTTACGTAAAGTAACTATAAGTAACTTTATTATGCAGAATATAACTACCTTCATTCCCAGAGGATGAATTGCTACTACTTTTACTTTACTTCACAAGTATAGTAGTGAATTATTTCAAGGTTTTAACATACAATATTTTTTTAGAGTCTCTTATTAAGCCTCTTTCGATACCCACAGATAATTATTACTGGGTTGATGCCTGGCCTGTACCCATACACTAAATGCGTTGTCAGATGGGATTATCGTCCTTTGTTTTCGGGTACCCACTTCAGAAATGCATGTGTGTGTCTTTTTCCCAACATTATTCAATACTTGTATGGAATGAGTCCTCTGATAAACATTGGGCCAGAATACCTAAATACAAAGCAATAATAATGAGCAAAGAAACGTCTACCCAATTTATGATACATGCCAAACTCTGTGACATCTCTTGCGATTTAAGGGGGTGCGGGAATAGGGGGACAGGCATGGGGGGTGTTTTGGGAGGTGCGGGAGTAGGGGGACAGGCTTGGGGGGGGGGGGGGGTTAGGGGGGTGCGGGAATAGGGGACAGGCTTTCTACCCACCCCAAGCCTGTCCCCCTACTCCCGCACCTCCCCAATCCCCCCCCCCCAAGCCTGTCCCCCTACTCCCGCACCCCCCCCCAAGCCTGTCCCCCTACTCCCGCACCTCCCCAATCCCCCCCCCCAAGCCTGTCCCCCTACTCCCGCACCCCCCCCCCCCAAGCTTGTCCCCTACTCCTACACCCCCCTTAAGTTATAGTATCTGTTGGGTTTATCTGCTTCATAGACCAAGCTAATAATAATATCAAGGAATCTAGGAAGTTGCTGGGTGACTTTATCTACTCTGTTTAATTATGTATATTGAGAGTGTAATGTGATTTTAGATTCTTACCATATCAATAGTTAGCAGTATACAGAGTAGCTATGTAAGTCGCTCGATTCAGTTATTTTTGGCAAATTATGTTCCTTTGACTCAACCGTACTCGAAAAAAAAAAAAAAAAAAAAAAAAAAAAAAAACAGCTATGGTATGTGTAGACTAGGAAGTGATTTTCCCCCAGAGGATAATATTATCATGAAGCTAAAGTAATGTCAGTGTCAAAGGATATGAAGCAAGTACAACCGGCAGTATAAATTCGCGTCCATCTCATGTACTTAATATTGCTAATATGACCAGGTAGTTGCATTCTGAACCAGTTTCTATTCCAACAACATACGTAATTTACCATAGGAGAACTATATCTGTCATCTCTGTATTAAAATTGTATTACAACATCACTATAGCTAATACATACACAGGTGGAAATGAAGCCAACTTAGGCTGCCCACTGTACTTGAATGGGCCATACTCCCCACCTGAGTTATACACAATGACAAGCCTTGAATGAGGAGATAATAGGGCTCATGCTATAGATCACTTCATCTACTATTCATATTTTTGTTGTATCCCAGGTGAGTTGGAGAAACTTAAGAAACAGATAAGAGTGCAGGAGTGGAAGATTGCTGCTGTATTCTCACAACTTGAGGACACGATTAACAATACAGATGTTGTTCCGAGGTGAGTCACTTCATTATTTAGACGATTAGTTGATTGTACTGTAAATTTATATTTGTTTGATCAACTACTCAGGAATTAATTCATCACGGGTATTTATTCAGTAAATTTGTATGATACTTTAAATGTCTACATGAGTTCTATTACTGTTTTTGGAAAATTAAGATAGCCCTGTGATTAAAGTCACCGAATACAGTAGCTAATTAATTTTTGCAACTTCAGAAATTATTAAAAGTTAATCCCACCAAATTGGTTTATTTCTCTAATGAACTACTCAAATTCAATGCCTACAGGAACATTAGTATCGCTAAGAAGGATTCAAGCTGGGATGATGATGGCAGTGAAAGAAATATACTGCTAGTGGGATCAACAGCTCGTAGTGGTACATCCTTCATCGGTGAGATGTTGGCCAAACTGGAGCCCTCCATCTACTTCTTCGAGCCAGAACTCTACTTAAGAGTCGTTACCCAAGAAAAGGTAAGAGAAATTTATCAAAATAAGTGAATACTCATAGATGAACCTGTTTACCTTTGCTGTATATCAAGTTTTAAAATAATATTAAATACATCCCGTTTTCAAGCTGATAGTTTTGGTAAAGCTACTCGTATTTAACACTGAATAGAGAAACTTCAACTGTGACACAGTAGTTATAACTAGGAGACTTGTTCAAGGACCTTAATTCAAATTCCGCTGAATACATGAGAGCATGTTGCTTAGTTGGAGAGTTATAGGAGTTATTAATATATTTTCTTTTTTATATATTAGTAAAGAGAACAAAGAAACCACATCTTCAGAACTAAGCACAATCATTGGTGTTGCAGGTAGGCCTACTGCTACAAAACTCAGGTGTTGTATATAAGATTCCTTGCAAACAATGTGATAAAAACTACATTGGTCAGACTGTAAAATACATGGATAGCAAAACAAAAGTACGATGTAAGGAAGACACATTCATGTAGGGGTTGTTTTTAACACAACGCCATACAGAGTTTCAGACCCAGAATTTTCAGAGGAAAAACAAATATAGATAAATATCATTTGGAAGAAACTAAAATTCATAACCAGTGTATTTAAACAATGTCATTATAAAGCACAGAAACGTTTTCTCGTAGGTAAAAATGAAAACCTTGATCGTCATTCATGAATATGTTCTTAATATTAATTTCATACTTCAGAAGCTTTATGTACAGTACATGTAGTTTTGAACATCCTACCAAGCAACTCAGGTGTTGTATCGAAGATTTCGTTCATACAATGTAAGAAATTATACATTGGTCAAGCCACAAAAGACCAGGATACGGTGTATACGAAAGCCAGACTGGGACGGAAACAGGAGACCATAATATTATACCGTTCCAGAAAGTACACCAGTCTGGTATTTACCATCTTCTCAAATAGTTTACAGGGACAGGAGGTCAAGGCAATAGGTCGGTAATTGAGGGCGACACTCGAGTCTTTGCCTGGCTTTGGGAAAGGAAGGAAAAAAAGGGAAGAGGCTCTCCAGCCAGATTCTGTTATATAAAGCTAGAAGGAATGAGATCGCCTCCTCACCCAAGTGTTGCAACATGGCAAACGGGATGTTGTCTGGCCCAGAAAAAGTATCTCAGCAGAAAGAGAAAGAGCAGAGTGCAGATCTCTCAGTGTGGACTTCTACCACATTAACACCTTTAGTTAAAGCTTGAGAATTGTCATCAGAGGAAGGGTCTCCGGACTGAATATCTGATATAGTTTCCAAGATAAAGAAGCTATTACATAACGAAACCGGAGACATTTTCTCACCAGAATAAGAAGCAGCTGTTGGTTGGGAGAGGGGAGAGGATGCTGCTACTAAATTAAATGTTGTCAACTTGGAATCATGAGGGTGAAGGGAGAAGACGTATGTCCTCACTACCATCCATCTGCCACCTCAAGTTTAGTTGTCGTCTGGCTCTACCAATGCTGAGGAATTGGGAGTTAGCCAAGTGGAAGATATCTTATTCGAGAATGTACGTCATATATTGGCGAGAACGTAGGGAGTGAGCATCCCTGCAGTAAAAGCAGTAACTCTCTGACTGACACTTAGAAGTAGGATGTGAGTTAAGAGCAGAACAATTACCATACCGGGAACGGTTTGTACAGTTCTTTCTCCCATGACCAAACTCATAAGGCTCAACAAAAGGCTTCACCTCTAGAGATATAGGGTTAAGGGGAAAGTTTTGTGTTGGTAAATCTGGAGCAACTGAATCCTCCAAACTATTCCAAGCAACAGAACACCATTATTTTTGCTCTTCTGGTCCTGTTTCCAGGCATATTTTGGAGGAATCAAGGCACTCCAATGTACCAAAAAAGAATTACCACCTTAACATTAATGCGGTCTGGGATATGCAAGCAATAGAAAGTGAGGATAATCATGTTCCTATTGCAGTTCATCTTTGTTACCCATTGGACACTATCAGAGCACATAGCAAGAATGTCTTCTTCTGAGAATTCATACAGGTCCTCATTGTATACGCGCCCTTTGCTATGATTAAATATCCGATGAGGTTTGGTGGATTCAAACATGCCATCAGAAGGACAGCGGAGTTTGAGGAGCATCATGGCTCTGTGTAAGATCTTTGGCTCTGATTAAAACACCCTTAGGCCTACCGGTAACATATTTTTTTATATGGTCCATAGGTAGTAATCCATTTTCTTTATACAGATACCTAGAAACGTGAATGAAGTTACCCCGCCCCTCCCTGTAGTAAGTCACAAACCAAATGAGTGTAGGAATGGAAAGCTCCTTATGGATATGTTCTACTGAGTCATTAAAGATGTTGGGACAGTAGTCATTGTCACCGTCATTACAGTTATGTCACTACATTTATTGACCTCATCATCTGAACAGTACAATGAGCATCCCCTACAGACAAAGTCTCTTTTACCTCAAAAGCTGCTGAGGCAGCAGTATTAGGATTAAAAGTAATATAGCACTAATTGGATCGGCAGTCAATGTCATAACTGAGACGGATACGGAAAACTACCGTACTCTAAAACGTTTAAAAATGGAGTGAATGGCACCATAAGAGAGATGTAAATATATCAGACAACATTAAATTATCCAGACTGCTTATAGGAAGCTTTGACGACACAACACCTGACCTGCCGGGTTTCCTTGTGTTCGTAATCTTTTCTAATATGACCAGAGAGTGTCGCCTCAAGGGCCAGGTCGACCACTGCTCCAGGAAGAGGGGGTTTATTGTTATCCATATAACTATTATTATTGTAGGAAGGGTCCCAGGAGCCAAGAGCTACCGGGCAGATGAGGGAATCGAGCGTTGATCGCCGTGGGCGGGGGGGGGGGGGGGGGGTACCTCATCCCCCACGGGGCCACTCATATTTAAAAGCAGCCCCAATGGCTCGAATATTTTCCCAGGACGGTGCTGAGACCACCTTCCCCAACATCTCCCGGTCCAGACAACCAACCCTCCAACACAGGACGGCCCCAAGAGAGTGATCCTTCTGGTGGGCAGCACTGTTGGCTCATACTGGCAGCCTATTACATGGCAACCATTAAGTCTGGTCTCTCATTGGCGACCTTTCTAGCATGTGAAGCCCTCTTTCCCTAAAATAGTGGCAGAGCAGAGGCCGGAGCCCCTGTCTAGTTTAGCTCACCAGGTTTCAGAGACACACAAGCCCCTCACTATGACAAGACGGTTCCCACTGACGGGGTTCTAAGATATAGTATTTGTTTGTGGGGCCACACATTAAAGGTTTGGTTAAATTAGTGTTACAACAAAGTGGACAACAGTATACTATATAGTACTGCCAAAAGTAACCCAAACAGTAAAGTTCTAATGTAATTCAATTCCTAATGTAATTCAAGAATATTGTCATCCCTCAGGTGAAGGAGGAGGAAGGCATCAATCTAATGGAGGACGTCTTTGCTTGTAATTTTCCAAACAACTTTACCTCGTGGCTACTAACGCGTAGCAGAAGTAACATTATCCGCCACCCAGTGACATGGAAGTGTGAGGGTGGCGAGCCAACTTGTCTATCCACACCAGTCATCACACAGGCTTGTCAACAGGAGCATGTGAGGATTATCAAAGTGAGTGCTACAAACCTTCCATCACACTATTTATTACCCATAGCAATCACAACTGTTACTTTCATCACTTCTTTTGTTTCATACTGAATAATATCGTTGGCGTGTGAAGGGGGAAAGTGTCTGAAAATCGGTAACGGGCAGTTTTGAAGTAAGGTGACGGAACTTTTAATGGTAACTAACGAAGAATACCGTAATATGAACATTATATGCACCATAATTAGGACATACCGGTAGGCCTTTAGTTCAAACTCTAGAATATCCCTATGTAACCAGAAGACATTATAATTCCCTATACAGTTTATGTGTAACTTTTACAGCCCATAAAGTCATTCTGAAATATCATAGCTCTATCATAGTGAAACATGTGTCTGTGTGTATAGAAAATAAATACCAAAGTAAGACGAAAGGATATCGACATTTTCCAGAATACAAAGCCATACATCGGTGGAATATATTAAGTATGTACAGTTGGCTCCGAAACTTTCGAGACACTACCTGCTACAGTCTAGCAGGTAGTGTCTCGAAATTTTTGGAGGCAATTGTACCAGAGGATGTTTCATATAATAATACTGTAGTAGCATATTAAGGGGGTGCGGGAGTAGGGGACAGGCTTGGGGGGGGGGGCTGAAGGGTGCGGGAATTGGGGGGACAGGGTTGGGGTGGGTAGAAAGCCTGTCCGGAAATATTATACACACACCATGCAGATATATCAATAAATCCCTTTAATCAATTATATTATACACACACCAGTTATATCAATAAATTCCTTTAATCAATTATATTATACACACACCAGTTATATCAATAAATTCCTTTAATCAATAATATTATACACACACCAGTTATCACAATCATCAAGAGTTCCACATAATTATGTCTGGATCAAAAGGTTCAATGATTCCATCTGGTATAATAATAATGACAATCTTTTTATAAAGCTATGTTCCATCAGGCAATTCGACTTCGTATGAGTTGGATGCGTCGACTTCTAGAAAATGATGCGGTGGACAACCTTAAGATCATCCACCTGGTTAGGGACCCACGAGGATCTCTCTACTCCATGGACAAGAATCATCTCCACAAGCTGGACACTGCTTACTTTTGTCCTCGGATTCATGATGACCTCACACACCTGCCCCAACTGTTGGCTCAGTACCCTAAACGAGTGTTCAGTTTGGTGTACGAAAAATTCTGTCTTGATCCCTTTGGTAGGTGGATGAGATATTACAAGTATACATGCAATAGATTAAGGGGGACAGGCTTGGGGGGGGGGGGGGTTAGGGGGGTGCGGGAGTAGGGGGACAGGCTTGGGGGGAGGGTTTAGGGGGTTTAGGGGGGTGCGGGGGACAGGCTTGGGGGGTTTAGGGGGGTGCGGGAGTAGGGAGACAGACTTGGAGGGGATTTTAGGGGGTGCGGGAGTAGGGGACAGGCTTGGGGGGGTTTAGGGGGGTGCGGGAGTAGGGGACAGGCTTTGGGGGGGATTAGGGGGGTGCGGGAGTAGGGGACAGGCTTGGGTTTTTTGGGGGTGTGTGTGTGGGAGTAGGGGGACAAGCCTGTCTCTACTCCGGCATCCCCTTAAAAAAAAAAAAAAAAAAAAAAAAAAAAAAAAAAAAAAAAATTAGGAGAGTTTGAGGTTGTAGACAAGTGCTGGACGTTCTTTCTATTCCTGTCATATCAATCAATTAAGACACAACAGTCATAAGCAGAACTACATAACAAGTCAGTCTGAGCGTGAGCCAGTAGATTATATAATTACTGTTCACTGCCTTTAAGGGGGTGCGGGTGTAGGGGGATAGGCTTGGGGGGGGGGGAGGGGGGGTAGAAAGCCTGTCCCCCTATTCCCGCACCCCTCCCTAACCCCCCCCCAAGCCTGTCCCCCTACTCCCGCACCCCCCAAAACCCCCCTTGACCCCCCCAAAACCCACCGCACCCCCCTAAACCCCCCTATTCATATTTACTACGTCATAATTATAATCCTATAGGTGGTTGTATATCTAGATGCAATATAGCTTTAACAAAACACTCTGCTGTTCACTGCCTTTAAGGGGGTGCGGGTGTAGGGGACAGGGTGGGGGGTGCGGGGGGTGCGGGAATAGGGGACAGGCTTGGGGGGGGGTTGCTGGAATAGGGGGACAGGCTTGGGGGGTGCGGGAGTAGGGGACAGGCTTAGGGGGGGTTTGGGTGGTGCGGGAATAGGGGGACAGGCTTGGGGGGGGGTAGAAAGCCTGTCCCCTATTCCCGCACCCCCTTAACCCCCCCCCCAAGCCTGTCCCCCTACTCCTGCACCCCCCAAAACCCCCCATGACCCCCCCAAAACCCACCGCACCCCCCTAAACCCCCTTATTCCCGCACCCCCTTAAAACTATTGTTATGATTCAGTGGTTATTGCAGTTCCCTTCAGATCAGCTGCCTGTTATCAAGCTTCATAAATCTAGGACCACTTCTCTTTCTATATGTGTAGATGAACAACGAGTGCTAATGTAATCTGACGTGTCGCTAAATATCTTCTGTGAGCGAATACTAGCCTGTCAGACGGTGGGTAAAAGGTTTGGCCCATGGAGGTAAGATCTATTATATCCTACCTCCATGGTTTGGCCTATTACTTTTAGATTACCCAGAACCGACGTTACTCGCTTTGCCATCAATAGAGTCTGGTTTCTATTTTGCCGCTAGTCACACAATATTTTTTAGGTGGAACAAGGGGCCAGAGAAATAGGAAAGAAGAGAATCTATCTCCCTTCTTGGGTTACCCTGATTACTTCTTATTACCTTGTCTATTTCCAAGTGTCCCGTCTATGATATGATCCAGGGAGGCTTACAAAAAGGTGATTTTAGTAGTCAGCAGGTATCGGTGGTACTTGCCTGATGAGTTACCACACAATGAAGCCACAGTTTACCTTGGCATAAGTTGTTACTCATTACATAACTGTTAACATTTTCCAACATTGTCATTTAATCAACTGTCTCACTTCCTCAGGTATGCTGAATGTGCATGTCATTTTTCAGTAGCGTGTTTGTTTTACCTAATTAGAATTACTATGTTGTAATTTTAAAATATTTGGGAGCGAACATTTCCCTATACATTAAGATTTTTATTATTACAATAAGATCTAACACCAAGCCCAGATAGATTATTTGGTACCAAGACAAGCATGGTAGTGATGAAAAGAAGCTAAGTAGAAAAAAGAGTGGATATCATACTACAAATACCGGTAATATAATATAATAAAAGAAGCATAAGGTGTGGGAGGAAGATTTTAAGGGGGTGCGGGAGTAGGGGACAGGCTTGGGGGGGGGGGGGTTTGGGGGGTGCGGGAATAGGGGGACAGGCTTGGAGTGGGTAGAAAGCCTGTCCCCTATTCCCGTACCCCTCTAAACCCCCCTCCCCACCCCCCAAGCCTGTCTCCCTACTCCCGCACCCCTCAAAACCCCCCTCAAGCCTGTCCCCTACTCCCGCACCTCCCTAAACCCCCCCCCCAAGCCTGTCCCCCTATTCCCGTACCCCCTTAAGAAAGTCACTAAGAAGTTCTGTTAAAAATGTGAAGGTGTCCATAGGAAAAAAAGGGACAGGAAGGACAGCCCACCAGAGACTTGGTACACAACTTTAAATTTCTGTTTTTATTGCTTCAATTATCCTCGATTCGTCTATATGTTAGAAATTAGAATATTTGAGATGTTATTCTTAAATTCAATGCATACTACTTACAATGCCTAACTTTCTTGTGTTGGATTTTTAATATTTAAACAGGAGAAGCAAGGCGGCTGTGGCGTTTCCTGATGGACAATTCCAGTGCAACATTACCCTCAATCTGGACACAGTATCTTACCAAGAAGACAAACGATGAGAACAACGGTAAAAAAACGAAAGTATACACCACGAGACGTAACAGCAGCACCCAGTACCAGGAATGGAGGAACACAATACCTGACCATACATTTACCTCCATTGAAAGAGATTGTGCCAACGCCATCACCGCTCTTGGATACAATTTATTTGGCAATATCGAGAATACAAGAAATCTCGCTATCCCTCTCTTTATGGATGACAAGACTCTAAAATCTTAATCGAAAAGCTACGAGTATTTGTTCTTTATGTCAGTCTTAAGGTGGTAATTCTTTTTTGTTACATTGAAGTGCCTTTGATTCCTCCAAAGTATGCTAGGAAACAGGACCAGAAAGACGAGCGAAAATAATGGTGTTCTGTTGCTTGGAATAGCTTGGAGGATTCAGTTGCTCCAGATTTACCAACACAAAACTTCCCCCATTAAGGTATAAATAAGTTCACTTGGCTAATCCTAAACTCAAATCACAACCCATATCAAGATAGAAAGGGATCGGTTGGGGGTCCTAAAAAGTTCTGTCTGATAACTTGTGAATATATACCGGTAATATTTTATACACCGTTGTGATTTGTTCCTCTTACAAAAGGGTGTTAAGGGACCCTGTGATGTAGTCAGAAAATTGTAGTCATACGAGTCCTTCAAATATTGCCACGAAACGCCACCTATATGGAAGGAGCTTGTTTCATGGCGTTGTTACGAGGAATCAGAAGCCTTCAGTTGTCATACACGATCACAGGGTCCTTAATTAAAGTGTAACTGCAGTATACATTAGTAGACTATACACTACAAAATCGATCTGGAATGGTACTCTATAAGTGGGCCTTGTTGTTTTGGTTTTCAGAGTCTGCCAACCTCATACCTGCCAACTACAAACTCTTTCCCATAAGGGGGTGCGGGAGTAGGGGACAGGCTTGGGGTGGGACTAGGGGGGGCGGGAATAGGGGGACAGGCTTGGGGTGGGTAGAAAGCCTGTCCCCTATTCCCGCACTTCCCCTAACCCCCCCCCCCCAAGCCTGTCCCCCTATTCCCGCACCCCCTTAAGGTGATAATTCTTTTGTGGTACATTGTAGTGCCTTGATTCCTCCAAAGTATGTCAGGAAACAGGACCACATGAACAAAAATAATGGTGTCCTATTGTTTAGAATAGTTTGGAGGATTCAGTTGCTCCAGATTTACCAACACAAAACTTCCCCCTTATTAACCTCTTATTACTCTCAAATGGTCAACCTCTAATCATCTTAGTACGAAACCCGAATGATGAACATGAGTGTGTGATGTCCATAGAATGTAAAACACTGCCAAGCATCCATGGTGGTGAATTTTATTAGAGTTTTTGTCGAGCCTGAAGTAGCCTATATAAAGCATGGTGGTGAATTTTATTAGAGTTTTTGTCGAGCCTGAAGTAGCCTATATAAAGCATGGAGGTGATTTTATTAGAGTGTTTGTCGACCCTGAAGTAGCCTATATACACCCACCCCAACAGCCTCAATAAAAACAAACCAACGCCACCCATAATATATTTTTCCCCATACTGAATTAGTCTTATAACCTGATCTTAATTAAACCTCCCATAAGGCCTGGTATAAAATTAAAGCAAAGTTAAAGAAGTAGGCCTATACATGCAGTGTCACTTTGTTTGAGAATATTTGCATTAATGGGGTGCAGGAATAGGGGGACAGGCTGGGGGGGTGGGGGGTCGGGAGGGTTTTGGGGGGTGCGGGAGTAGGGGGACAGGCTTGGTGGGGGGGGGGGGTTAGGGTTTTGGGGGGTGCGGGAGTAGGGGGACAGGCTTGGGGGTGGGGGGGTTAGGGGGTTGCGGGAATAGGGTACATGCAGGCTTTCTACCCCCCCCAAGCCTGTCCCCCTATTCCCGCACCCCCCCAGTCTACTACTACTACTACTACTACTACTACTACTACTACTACTACTACTACTACTACTGTCCCCTATTCCCACACTCCCCCCCCAAGCCTGTCCCCCTACTCCCGCAACCCCCAAACCCCCCCCTAAACTCCTCCAAGCCTGTCCCCCTACTCTCGCACCCCCCCAAAAAAACCCAACCCACCCCCCTCCTATAGGCTAGATGAAACCGAAATGCTTAATTAAGGGGAAAGTTTTGTGTTGGTAAATCTGGAGCAACTGAATCCCCCAAACTATTCCAAGCATACAGAACACCATTATTTTTGTTTATGTGGTCTTGATTCATGACATATAGGCTATAATTGGGAGGAATGAAGACACTCACTCCTATGTACATACCAAAAAAAAGAATTAGCCTACCACCTTAATTAACTTGCAGGTGTAGTAAATGGATAAGACAATAACTACTTTCTATAATTATATCCTTCGTTACATTGAATTCTGAGTCTGTGTGTAGGCTAAATAAATAGTATTGACGTTTTATCTATGAACCATTGGAAAATTATATATCCTAAAACCATTAGATGAAATAATTGTAACAGACATTATTACAGTACAAATAAAAATATTAGTCTTAGATGGGGCAGAGTTAATTAAGGGGGTGCGGGAATAGGGGGACAGGCTTAGGGGGGGGGCTTAGGGGGATGCGGGGGTTTAGGGGGGTGCGAGGGGTTTTTGGGGGGGTGTTGGGTTTAGGGGGGTGCGGGGGGTTTAGGGGGGTTCGGTGGGTTTAGGGGGGTGAGATGGGTTTAGGGGGGTGCGAGGGGTTTAGGGGGGGTGCGAGGGGTTTATGGGGGTGCGGGAGTAGGGGGACAGGCTTAAGGGGGGTAGGTTAGGGGGGTGCGGGAATAGGTTACAGGCTTTCTACCCACCCCAAGCCTGTCCCCCTATTCCCGCACCCCCCCCCCCAGTCCCCCCCCCCAAGCCTGTCCCCCTACTCCCACACCCCCATAATACTGTATAACTAAGGGGGAAGTTTTGTGTTGGTAATTTTGGAGCAACTGAATCCTCCAAACTATTCCAAAGCAACAGGACACCAACCATTATTTTTGCTCTTCTGGTCCTGTTTCCTAGCATACTTTGGAGGAATCAAGGTAGCCTACTCCAATGTACCAAAAAAAAAAAAATTCCACCTTAATAATATCAATATCATTACCACCAAAATTAATACTGTATAACAATCACAATAAGTCGTCTGTACTTTGTAGCTTGCTAAAGAATAAGATATCATCAACTAACACCAGTCAATATCAAATTAATACTTTATAACTATCACAATGAGTCCAATCTGTACTCCATAATAATATAAGGGGGTGCGGAAATAGGGGGACAGGCTTGGGGTGGGTAGAAAGCCTGTCCCCTATTCCCGCACCCCCCTAACCCCCTCCCAAGCCTGTCCCCCTACTCCTGCACCCCCAAAAAGGTATGTAAAATTACTCGTTTCAATACTAAAATTTAGATTAGCTATACTTGCTACTTTTTGGGCTACTTTTAATTTCCTTTGGGCTCTTTCTTATATGATTGGGCTACTTCCATCCTAAGCCTAATAATAATACAATGAAACAAGTAATGGAAACTCTCATATGTACCCATGGATCAGTAATGTTTAGTTTTGAGTATCAGCATATATTAATTATCAGTTAATGTTATTTTACACGTGTTTCACTTTTAGTATTTACATAATGAGGTGTGTGTGTGTGTGTTTGTCATGTAGTCAGATAATTGGATAAAAGAGTACTGCAAATATTGCCACGAAACACACACACACACACACACACACACACATATACTCTCTCTCTCTCTCTCTCTCTCTCTCTCTCTCTCTCTCTCTCTCTCTCTCTCTCTCTCTCTCTCTCTCTATGAATATGTTTTGTTTTGGTTCAAAGAGAAAAGTGATTAGTTCATTAAGGGGGTGCGGGAATAGGGGGTCAGGCATGGGGGGGGGTTTAGGGGGGTGCAGGGTCTTTTTGGGGGTGCGGGAGTAGGGGGACAGGCTTGGGAGGGGGTTAGGGGGGTGCGGGAATAGGGGACAGGCTTTCTACCCACCCCAAGCCTGTCCCCCTATTCCCGCACTCCCCCCAGTCCCCCCCCCAAGCCTGTCCCCTACTCCCGCACCCCCTTAAGTAAAAAAAAAAAAAAAAAGTTATGTAAACATGAGATGAAAACTGTGAATTAAGAAAATTTAAAGAAAAACTATATTTGCTCTTAAGTTAAAAAAAACTCTGTTGCCGTAAGTGAAAAAATAAATAAAAATAGTTTAGAAACAAGTAGAGAATACGTAGGTAAATGTGATGTCAACATGTAGTTTGGAATATCAGGGAAGTTTGCCAGCAGTACAAGTATATATGGAAACCAAGAGGAACAACTGCTAAATTTAAGGGTAAATTTGATTCTCGAATAAATATTTTACTTCTTGAAATCCGCTAGTTTTGGGGCCGTATATTCCGCCAACTTTGGACAGAAAATCTGGCAACTCTGTCCAATCACTCCAATGGTGTGCGTGTTTCAGTTTGTTACTTAGGTTTGGAGGACGGAGAGGCACAGTTGTGTGAAAGTGTTGGTGCTGATATCACCCACACTACATGAAGAACATACTGCAGTGTACAGCTCACAGGGGTTGAAAGAGGAGTAGAGTCATTGCCACAAGTAAAGAAATATACACGTAATAATATCACGTCACAGTAAAATTTGGAAAGACTTGGAATTAATCTATTCCAAAACACCTCTGCGACACTCGGAGACTAATAATTTTTCTTTTTTTTATGTTCCGACACTGGAAATAGGCTTCATCAAGCCCATTACCTTGGTCCAGGTCAACTGCCACACACACACACACACACACACATACATTACGACTTCCGAACTGGTACCCAGATACATAGGGAGGGAAGTGAGGGTAATTCCCAAATACTGCAGCTGTTATGGTACCAGTGAGTGTGTTTTACGACGTTCGGCGGCCTTATTGTTAGTGCCTGAAACCCGATTTAGAAGAGTAAATATTCTAAGCCCCTCACCTGGGAGGATTCGATCTCCAGAAGTATAGGTTACGAGTCCAGAACACTAAGCACTCAGCCACCTCTTCTACAATACAACTGAGCCTACAATACACTGTCAAATACAGAAGGTAGGGGAAAAATAATGTTTTTTACCTTTTCAAAACGATTCTAGGCAGAAATATACAGAGCACGAAATTCATTAGTTTGAAGGCGTTGACACCGTCTGTGAACAGCTGAAAACAAGAGTGATTAATCCAAGAGTAATTAAACCAAGAGCATTTTGTATTAAAAAGATGTTACGGGTCTGTAAGTGCATTAACTTACTCCCCCACAGGGTAGAAAGGAGTTCAGGTTAACCCTCCTTTTTATGAGCTCAACACTCCAATCGTTAGTAAAACGATTGCTGACTGATGGATCCGAAAGGGAAATTAAAACGAAACATAAAAACAACAACACTTATATTAAAATCCTTAACACATACCGGTATTCTACTTCTGCCCTTCATCAAATAGTTTCACTTCCACTCCTTACCGCCTATTAACAAAAATACAATTTCACTTTATATCACTCTGATTAAATAAATAATTACACCATCGCAACCCAAATGTGATCCCCTCCTGTTTGGGGTGACTCGCTCTTGAGGGTCTGTCCATCAGTCCTCAACAGTGGATGGGTGACACAAGGTCGTGTAGGCTACTGTACTGTACCATCATTACACCGTCTTGGGCCACACTTCACTAAACCCCTTGCTCCAGCTACCACACCGACCTCGTTCCACCTTACACTACAAATGTAGGAACCAGGGAGTGTCCACCTTCTGGCCAGCCGGCTGGTATGTTAGTGACATATACTATACCTTCTGATGAATTACCACAGTCCATAGTACAACATACACAAACACGGAACTCCTTCATCCTCTAAGTTGTCAGTTATGGCAATAGTGATGGCATTTACTTTCCTGAAGTCTGTGCAAAATCTATACATACTATCGGCCACAAGTATTCGTACCCACCTCTGATCTGCCTTAACAAGAATTCATCTGGTAACACTGAACCCCATCCCTCATGTCCAGATGTATGATATCCTCTATTTCCTACCTCACTTTCCTTTCACATTCTCGTAGTTATTTACTGTATATACCTTGAAGTAATATTCTGTGAATATTGTGGTTTATCCATCTATTCAGTCAAACTGTATTTACTGGGAAATTAGAATGATTTTATTGATGAATATTAAGGTTTCTGTTTCCTATCCCCCTCTTCCTCTCCCTCTCTGTCTCCTGCTCCTTCCCTCCCCCCTCTCCGTCTCCCGTGCTACCTCCCTCCCTCTCCGTCTCCCGTGCTACCTCCCTCCCTCTCTGTCTCCCGTGCTACCTCCCTCCCTCTCTGTCTCCCGTGCTACCTCCCTCCCTCTCTGTCTCCCGTGCTACCAAGGATGAGAGACTATATACCAAGGCCGCTGCTATATACTGTCTCTCATCCTTGCGTGCTACCTCCCTCGCTCCCCCTGCCTGTCTCTCCTTGCTCCCTACCTCCCTCCCTCCCTCGATTACTCTCTCTCTCTCTCTCTCTCTCTCTCTCTCTCTCTCTCTCTCTCTCGTGTGTGTGGACGTACAGTTGCCTCCACTCGTAGCGACCCCAGTCTCAGGTGTGCTTGGCGAAATGTGGCAGCACTGGGTTTGTTTACTCGTGGTCAGAGTCAGTGAATGGACTCGACTAACCCTCGCTTTAGTCTCCATATGGACGCTGTGTAAGCAAAATTGTCTATCTAAAAATGCATACGTTTCCCACATAAATTCAAATACAATAGATACTAGAAAATACAAAATACAAAACTCAATTTCCGTTGTTTGGTGCGAAAAAACGGCGTAGCGAGGTGTAGCTTGTGAGAGAAAGGAAGGGAGAGGGTATGGGGAAACGGGGGATATGGGGATGTACGGGTTGGTGTTAAGTAGTGATGCTTCGAGACTTCTTATTCAGTGAAACAATCCACAAAACCGCATATTTTAGCAGACATTTAATAAATTTGTATTGACCAATATTTAAGTGTTTTCCAATTAAAGTTAGAAGGCTCATTGTTCATGTTTAATTAAGTCAGTCATAATGTCATTGTCGTAGGGATGTGGCGACCCCATCACCCACTGCTTACGGTGCAATGGCCACGGGGTGAGGGGCACAGGGAACCCCTCCCTTGTAAGATTTCTCTAGCAAAGGGATACCTCCAGCAACAAGATAAATGTCTGGTGTATATATATATATATATATATATATATATATATGCCTAGTAGTGAGTATTTACTCGTAGTCGTAGTAAGGGAAATAGTGCAAATTGGATATGGAGCAGACTCGGCCCGGCTGCATTTTACCCAAATTTCGCCCAGCTGGGAGAAGTGAGCGCCAAATTAAAGGATAATTGCGCATGAGCTATAGCGATAAAAGTCACCATAGGATGTTCATAAAAATAGTCTCATGATCTGTCCTGGCTCATTTAACTTACCTTAAAACTCAAATCGACTCTAACCTAACCGAGCCACGCGGGTTCCCGGTACCGGGTGAGACTTGAGAAATATGGTGCGTGGCTCTAGTGGTTCAGCTGTGATGGTGGGGTGAGGTTGCTGCTTTGATGGATGAGGTGTATAGGGGAAGCCAGTCGCCTGGTGATGGGAACAAGGGGTCAACCCTTTTGTGATTGTAATCATGCAAATACAATGATATATAAATTATATATTCAATATGAATGTCTCTCTGTTACAAAATAAATATATCAGTTTGCATTCATTCTGAATTAAACTTGGCATCGGTGTTAGTGTTAATGAAGGGAAAGTTCATTTTGAAGGTTTGGAAAGGGAGAAAATTCGATTAGATTAGACTAACTTTTATAAGGAACGGGGAAAAACACGTTATATTACTTCTGCCAAGGAGATTGTGGTTTTTTTTTTTGAGTTGCTTGTTTATCTGCAGAATTGTGCCATACGTTTGGCTGATTCTCATACTACTGTAGTTTCCGGTGTGATAGACCTTAGGACAGAAAACATTCGAATATGAATAGGAAATTTTTCCCATACGAATCTGGATCCTCTATTTATTTTATTGGATTTTTCACCACAGTGATTGATTGTGTGTTAGAAGGAGGAAGACCGTCCAAGGCCAGTAAGACCCTGTAGAACGTGATAGTGAACACAGACAACAACAAAGTAAGAAGGAAAGGAGGAAAAGTTGAAGGGATCCCCAAACCCTTATTGTGTTGTATACAAGATCGTAGGCAATATTCCCCTAACATTACAATAGATAAGAATATATATTTATTTTCTATATTAGGGAGCCTCGTCTCCTTGATGTCCGAGACGTTATGTACAGTAATGGATGCCAAGGGTGACTGCACACACAATATTAATTACGTGTTTTAATCTAATAAACATAATGTAGTTCATTTGTTTATTGACATTCTTAAAGAAATTAGGAGGATTAGGTTCCATTTTTTAATAAGATGTGTGATGACATATGAGAGATTTATAAATATTGAAACCCAAGACGTGTTGCTGAGATGGTAACCTAAAAAGAGCACTGTAAACTAGCACCTTGACCAAGACTGAACAATGCTCACCACAATTTCACTTCATTATTCTTATATCTAAATGATGACCTTTTGCGATGACCCAAAAAAAGTGTTGAATCTGACAGTGGTGGCTGGCCAGGTGCATGTGTATCATTGCTTGTGATGATTACTTGTTTGCTCCGGTAACACTCTACATCTGTCCTAGTGTTGGTCCAGATTTTCCTTTGCTTTTATTTTGTATCAGGCTGTGTAATCACAAACTGCATAAAACACTCCTCAGTAAAGATATGAAAATTGGATTGTTCACTCTATTACTGAATGTTTCCAGCAGTAGTAGCTCAACTTGGCTCTTCTTCATATTGATGTGAACTGAATGTGGTCAAAGTCAAGTCAGTATTTGTAAGAAAACCATGATCTTGGGTTCTGTCTTGCAATGAATGTGAATAATTCTGGGCCAGGCAGATGTAGGCTTATTACTGGACTACGTGCAATAAACAGATAACACTAACACTATAATTCTGGGCCAGTCAGATGTATGGAACTATGGCAATAGACGGTAATTAATACTAACCCATATGAATGAACAAACGGGATGCATAGTTCACAGAATCCCATGTTGTATAAATATGTTTTACGCAACCATAATTACAAATAAATATATATTATGTAAAATGTATTTTTGTAAACAATTTTAACAACCACTGGTGACAAGCAATAAGAGTCAACACCCCGTGTCCGTGTAATAACTGGTCACGTCCTTCACTATGTATGTGATCAAGATGATGATTTATTTTTCTATTATTACAACGTTATGAAAGATTTTCAGCATAGTGAGACCATAACACCGATAATTTGGATTCAAATCACATGACCTGTAAGTCAAATAATTGTCCAACAGGACTTCTTTTAGACAATATATATATATATATATATATATATATATATATATATATATATATATATATATATATATATATATATATATATATATATATATATATATATATATATATATATATATCAGACATTTATCTTCTTGCTGTAGTCTGAAATGTATAAGTCGAGTAGACTCAGTAGAGCGATACGAAGACACTTGTTTTGATAGCTGCCAGCTGATTGCTGTTTGTAAACAAACTTGCATTGTCACACGCTTCGTGATTGGCTACAAGGTGTCCATGACATCATTGATGGCCTTAGCCAATCAAAGGCGTGTATCAGTTACTGCGCTCCTAACAACGGGAGAGCAGAGGCTTCTTGGATCAGGGGGAAGTTAACGACACCTGTGTGTAGTTGTTACCGACATCGGTATTAGCGACGCGTCGCTAAACGATCTTTTTGGATTCCACCCCTGGATCGTATTCAGATAAGTTAAGCTCCGCCAAGTCGGCTGTCTTAATATTATTGTAATCTAGTATCATAATTTTATCGGGCTTATGATCCTACGAATGTGTAGTTCCCTTGTATTCTATCCTGTAAAAATTTGCTTATCACGCAGGGTATTGACGGCAGCCAAGGACAGAAAACAGTATTACAATGAGTATGAATCCTTTGGCTTCAACCCTGGAGATTCGAAAGATTCATGCAGCCGAACGAAGTCGAAAACAAATGTGATTCAACCATCTCTGGTCAGTTCGTGCCTGTCCACCGTTTCTCCTTAGCATCATAAAAACAAATTTTTATAAATCAATTGTCAAATTAATGTGTAAAAAAATGTTTGGAACCATAAAAAAACAAATGTAAAAAATCAAGAAAAAAGTTCCATTAAATTAGGAATAACATAGTATTTATACATATATTATACATTAATATATTTTACACTGTTATTTGAAAATATTAATGGGCAAAGCTAAAAAGATTCCAGCCTGTACTTGGACTGGAATGATGGAAAGTAGCCTATAAGGTCTATAAGGAGAAATGTGGAGTCCACCCATGTGATAAACAAACTCTTTGATTTCATGATCCATCAGACTCAAATATCACTAAGAAATATAAGTCAGACGGAACTCACGAACACAGCGACCAACACCACGTAGAACACTCCCAATGTCCTCATGATTGTCTGTGAACAAATTCAATATTAGTTTATTTTGCAAGATATTTTCCTGATCTTAGTTGCATTCTTGGCTCATGTTCAGACTCCGTTTCTATTCCCACTCGGATCATTTCTTTTGGAACCTTCTTTATCCGATCTACGTGTACCTAATGATCAGTATCTGTTATATTATCATGAACTACTAACTTATTTCCCAATACCTTGTTTACAATGTATGGACCCTTGAATTTAGGAGATAGTTTACTCTGCCTCTCTGGAGTTTTTACCATTACCACATCTCCTTTCTCAATGTCTACTTCCCTAGCAATCTTATGTTGCTTTGCAATAGGTTCTGCCCGTGAGGCCTCCATATGCTTTCTTACTTCCTGGTGAATAGTTACAAATGCGTGTCCCTGGACACTCACATAGTCATCTACATTGTACACAGGGCCTGGTCTCCTAACCAATATATCATATGGTAGGACCTTATCCTCACCATATATAATATAATGTGGTGTCTTGACCAGTGAAGAATGTATGAAACTATTTATACAGGCGGTTACCTGGCATAACCAATCTTCCCAGCTTGCTTGAATTGATCCTTCCAGATGTCTAAGTACCTCCAAAATGTTCCTATTTACTCTCTCTCTCTGGTGGAGAGTAAATAGGAAAATTTTGGAGTTGAACGACCACGAGTACAGAGGTGCCGCACAGACAAGGGAACCAAACAGTGATTCTAGTGTGTAGGAGGTAGGCTACCCTCTTCATTATAAATATATGTGTCAGGGATTAAGAAGCACTATGGCTGTTTCCAATCTCCTAATTAGGCCTCCATAATTCCAGTATCTAATACTTGTCCGGATGGTGCGGAGTTTCTTAGCTCCCACACCATGGAGGTAGGATAGGCCTCCATGCCCCACACCATCCCACAACCTCTGCCACGAGTGAATAATATTCCCAATGGCAGGGCGGATGTCCGTGTATTGATCTAGGCAACAGAGAGGAGAGGGGGCGAGTTATTGCACTTTTAGCTAAAGAGAGCATCTGGGCGTTCATTTCCCACAACACCTACATGCCCTGGAACCAAACATAATGGGATATTTTGGCCACTTCTTTTCAACAGCACCAGCCAATCTAATATTCCTATCACTAAGGGATGCTTTGGATAACAGGCAAAGATGGCTTGAAGGTGGCACTTCGTGAATCGCAAAAATTGTATGTGACACTCTAGGGAGAGTAAATATTAATCTCAAATCTAAAAGTATTGCTTGGAGTTCAGCAAAGAATATTGAGGAAGGGAAGGTTGTCTCACACCTCTCTGAAAAGTTGAAAAAATAACTCCAAATCCCACCCCATCACTGGATTTGGATCCATTCGTGAAAACAGGGGCCGAAACAAGATGGCATATTAAGTAAATAATATCATACAGAAACAGAACATATTTTTGTGATAAATTTGTATACAATACTTCAAAATATTATATATTTTGTTATATTAGGCTATATATATTATATATTATATATATTGTTCCTTTATCCCGCTACACCTGAGGCTGCACCTGTGTTTTCCTATACAACTGAGGCTGCACCTGTGTTTTCTTATACACTAGAAGCAGCACCTGCCTAACAATGAACACCTGACACTGCACCTGGTACTCTGACACTATATATATATATATATATATATATATATATATATATATATATATATATATATATATATATATATATATATATACTGTATACACTGAGAAAAAAAATCTTGTAATTTTACAGAAAAAAGAACGTCATCCATGCTGCCAAACTTTCTTAGTAAAATTAACGGAAAATATGTAAACAGGAAAAAAAATCAAATATTTGTTTCAGGTTCAGTATGTGTTGGTGACGTTACAAGGATGTTTTATTGATGTAGCTGAGATACTTGAAAACAATTGGAACCATTTGGTCGTTCATAAAAATACCAACGTTGAAGGATTCGAACCCGGAGCAGCGAGAACAATTTGATCAATAAAAATATCCAACCCAGAGGGGTATTGAACTCACGATCACTGCATCATGAAGCTCTCATCTTAACCACTCAACCAACAAACCTCGTGGAAGAAGATCATATTAAACCGACTGTAAATGAAGTGTTTGAAATATTAATGTAACTAACGAGATATGGTATATATTATTGTAACGAACACTAGAATATTATTACTATTATTATCGTTATATAATATTGATAAATTTCAAGTGGAGCAATATCAGACTTTGTTTGAACTCGGCTGGCAATAAATATCTTATAAATAATGGCAGACAACTATAGTATAAATAATATGATTATCTCACAGAAGGAATACTCATACCTATTGGTAAAGTGGATATGTAATAATAAGAATGTATTGCCAACTCATCCAACTATAGACTTGCCATATACCACCACACAAGGTAACTAAGGTGTCTCATATATAATACACGATATTTTTTTATATGTGAATAAATATAATTTGCATTCATTTCTAACATACAAAGTGGTACAATCTTGACATTTCATAAAGAACGAAACAGTAATCTATTAAATACTTAGCAAAATAAATATGCGTGTACAACTTATACGGTAATTAATTACGGAGAAAATCCGTATTTATATTTACAGAACTTTTCTGTTAGAAAATAAGGAAAATTGCCTGTAGAAAAACTTTTTTTTTTCTAGAGTGTACCGTATATGCCTATATATATTGTATATATACACGGGGTGATTCAGAATTCCATGCATTAAATTGAATGATGTCCTGCTTGGATAATTCTAAGCAAAAATGACTTATGATGGAATTTCGAATTATACATACCGTAGGTTAGCTGTTACAATACATTTATAATACTGTATTTAAAGAAGGCAAAGAGTGAAGGGCAACTCAGTGTATGGATGAGAATTACCCTCTGTACTCAGTGGTTGGGGAGGAGTACCGGCAGACCTGGAGAAGGAACACTTTCCTTCATAGACGAACCAGATATCATACCAAAGTTAACGTTTTAAGAATAATTCTAAAACATATATTTATAAAAGTATTTTTTTTAGAAATTCGATCTACTTACAGTACTTCCTTTGAAAATTAATTAATTCGGCAGTGTATGACCTCGTTGTTACACTGCCAGACAATTTTAAAATCAATCAATCAGTCAAAACAAAGGTGACCAAACCTCCAAAATCAGGCCTTCATGCTTTCAGATTCGGGGTCTCTTGCTTTTGCGACGAAGAAGCCATAACGAAACAATTACTTCAACGAGACACTGTGCACCTACTTACTTTGATATCAGGCAAGGCACTATAGTGACTTGACTCTGATTGACGCAGTACAGTCGGCGGCAAAAGTCCTGTCGCCTCACTTGCTTCACCGAGGCACGCGATGTTCATAGACTCGAGATTTTTAGGTGTAGAAAACGTGCGTATATCTCGAGTCCATGAACACTGCATGTCTCGGTGAAGCAGGTGAGGCGACAGGACTTCTGCCGCCGACTGTACATCGATGTGAACGGAGATATTTCAAGACAAATCACACTAATAAGTATACAGTTTTGGTTGAAGCTTTGATCAGTCCGATTCACCAACGAAGTAATTCCAATGGAGATTTTATTGTGCATTTATTTACTGTCTCTGGATATTCGAAGCACACCTGGATACTTATTTGTGTTCGTGACTGTACACTCGATCAAAAAAGTATCGCGCATTTCCCTCGTGAAACATTCTGACACTTAAGACGATGGCTACTGAAAACGAGCTTGTTTATCATGAGCTGTAGCGATCATTTACAGAACCATCGGACCCCACCTGCACGATATTTTTTTGATCCAGTGTACACTCGCAATCCAAGAATAGCCTGATCGAGTATTAAGCAAGTTCAAGCGAATATCAAACAGGATAAGCGTTGTAATTGGTTCACTAGGTTGTCAAATGTTTCGAAACTTCAACAAGACCTGGATACAAATTTTGGATTGCGAGTGTACAATCACGAGCACTAATAAGTAGCCTATACAGCTTTGGTTGAAGTTTTGAACAGTCCACCAATTCGCCAACGAAGTAATTCCAAGGGAGATCTTATTATTGTGCATTTATATTACTGTCTCAAGGTATTCGAAGCACACCTGAATATTGCCATCCAGTTTTTTTTCGAGCCTTTAGATTCATTTGCATCGTCTATTTTTTTTTTTTTTTTTTTTTTTTTTTTTTTTTTTTTTTTTTTTTTTTTTTTTTTGGTTGGCACTGATGCAATTCTACTAAACATCTGGAACAGCCAAGGTAAACAATAGCTGGATGGCGGAGTTAATGAAACTTTTGGGCGAGAGGCTACGAGTGTGTTGTTCTGACTCAGTGAAAGTAATCCTAAACAGTTAATACCTCCCTCTCTCTCTCTCTCTCTCTCTCTCTCTCTTGACTAGTGTTGTTCTGACTCAGTGAAATAAATCATTAACAGTTAATACCTCTCTCTCTCTCTCTCTCTCTCTCTCTCTCTCTCTCTCTCTCTCTCTCTTAGACACAAGAGCTATAAAGATCGGTTGGTAGAACTCGACCTGTTCTCTTTGGAAACCCGGAGACTGCGTGGTCAGCTTATCGAAGTGTTTAAAATACTACGAGGCTTTGACAATGTAGACTACAGGGACATTTTCCAACTCAGTGAGGGCACAACCAGGAATCATGGCTACAAACTTGAACTGAAGCGATACAACCGTGATCTGTGTGGTAAATTCTTTACATACAGCATCTGCGGTACTTGGAACGCGCTTCCTGCTGATGTAGTCAACAGCAACTCTGTGGATCAGTTCAAGTCCAGATTAGACAAAGTCTTAAATCACCGTCTAGGTGTTTAAGCCGTTGTGCGAGTGTTCCTTGATGGTTTCACATGACACATTCGAGGACGGTCGCCTACTTGCGCAACAAAACCCACAGGTACCCTCTTTGTATGGATCGTAAGGTCCCCTAGGGTACTTCTTTTCCTTGTAACTCCTTGTAACTCTCTCTCTCTCTTATAATATTTCCCTCTCTCTCTCTCTCTCTCTCTCTCTCTCTCTCTCTCTCTCGACAAGTGTTGTTCTGACTCAGTGAAATAAATCATTAACAGTTAATACCCCCCTCTCTCTCTCTCTCTCTCTCTCTCTTTCTCTCTTATAATATTCTCTCTCTCTCTCTCTCTCTCTCTCTCTCTCTCTCTCTCTCTCTCTCTCTCTCTCTCTCTCTTGAATATTAACATAACTGACTGTTGACGGGTATATTAAGGGGGTGCGGGAGTAGGGAACAGGCTTGCAGGGGGGGGGGGGACTGGGGGGGTGCGGGAATAGGGGGACAGGCTTGGGGTGGGTAGAAAGCCTGTCCACTATTCCCACACCCACCTAACCCGCCCCCCCCAAGCCTGTCCCCCTACTCCCGCACCCCCCAAAACCCCCCAAAAATATATATACTCCTTTTTTTATAGCTCTAGAAGGCTGACATTAGTTGTTATTAGGTGGGGGCGGAGTTAAGAGGATCATTAAGGGGTTGCGGGGATAGGGGGACAGGCTTGGGGGGGGGGGGGTTAGGAGGATGTCCAGTGAAATAGTGGCTGAGGATGTCCAGTGAAATAGTGGCTTGGGGGGGGGGTTTAGGGGGGTGCGGGGGGTTTTGGGGAGATCGGGGGGGTTTTGGGGGGTCGGGAGTAGGGGGACAAGTCTAGAACAGGGATAAGACCATACACAACAATTATGCAATGTTTCAGGGTGACCAGGACTATCTGATTGGAACTGTACATCAGCTATATACCAGTAGCCTACCTAGTACTAACATGGGAGTGACAACCATACTTGCACGTCGTGGAGGACCAGGCAAACTAGTACTGCAGCTGCTGTTGTTTGTCATTTGTCTGGGTTTGCTGCATCTCTACCTTTCCCCTTTGGTGGACACATCATATTCACAAACAGGTAATATCACAGTTTAAGCATAACAAGCAAGTAATTACTGTATTGAAAGTAGTCCATATGATTCTTCGAATGAAAATAATTTCCCTCAGTGGCATAATCCTCGGCGAATCCTTGATCTGTAGGGTGATGGAACTCCTATGTCCTATATAATACTATTACAAGGACTGTGAGGGTACAGTCAAGTCTCAACATTATCTGGGTAGCCTAATGAGACAGGCTGGAGCTCTCTTCACTCTCTGTCCTCTAGGCCTAAGGCAGTCAACTTTTATTGTTCAGTGTTTGGATGCAAATATCAGAAACAAAAAGATTATATATATATATATCATATTATATGTGTGTGTAATATATCTATATAATACAGTATATATTATTATATTATCATCCCTAAGTGGTGATGGGTGGGTCTATCTAAGTGAGGATTTGAGAGTCCTATTCCTTCCACTCCTACCTCTTTCTTTTTCTCCTACTTATTTTTCTTCTTTCCTACTAATGAGGCGGCGTGGGGGTGTGGCGACCCCAGCGACCACCGTCAGCGAGGGGGTAACTTTGTCACCCATCAGGGGCGGTACAGTCAGCCTGAGAAAAGGGGGTCTGAGTAACTCCGTCCTCTGTTATAGGCGTACCGGTAGGGATGTGGCGACCCCATCGCCATTTACGGTGCAATGGCCGCGGAGTGAGGGGCACAGGGATCCCCTCTTTTGTAAGATTTCCCTATCAAATTTCGTTATGGGGCACATACAAAGGAAAAGGGGGACCGAAGTGATTGTACTTTCCGAATCCCCAAGAAAATAAAACTTTGGACAATGAATGTGCGTGGATGTAGTACGTTTGTAAGTAAAAGGGAGGAGATTGGAAAAGAGTTTGTTGAAAGGAAGTTGGATGTGTTAGCATTGACTGAGACAAAATTAAAAGGGAAGGGTGAATGTGAGTTTGGTTGTGAGTGGTAGAGTGTCAGGGGTGGCAAGGGGAAAAGCTAGGGAAGGAGCGGTAGAGTGTCAGGGGTGGAGAGGGGAAGAGCTAGGGAACGAGTGGCTTTGATTCTGAGTACAGAAGTGAATCTGAATGTGGTAGAGTGGAGGGAGTTGTCGTCAAGGTTGATGTGGGTAAGAGTAAAATTTGGTCAGGAGACATGGGTGTTTGTGAATGCGTATGGGCCGGGAAGTGAGAGGAATGAGGTGGAGAGAGAACAGTTTTGGAATGACTTTGAGGAGTGTATAAGGAGTATAGGCACTGAAGAACATTTGCCGGGGGTCCAGCCAATGGTTGTGAGATAATACGCCCACAATGCACAACGATTTACTTACATATTAATTAAGAGACCTAAGAGGTAGCTGCACCATCTTCCATACAGTACTACTACATTTTTCTACCTATCCATTGCTCGTTGGGTGGCATGGTGTAGTGCAACTGGTTGCAACTCATTATTGAGAAAGGTAAATTTAAAATCAGGTAAAATTATAATCAGATTGAACATTCTTTGGCATATCATTAATAGATGTTGCTGATTAAGTATGGAGCTTATGTATTCTCATGGAGGGAATTTGGAAGTTTAAGTTTAACTTATTAACCTTACGGAAACTTAAATGCCAAAAAAGCAAAGTAATGTTTAGTTACTGGTGTTTGTAGCTTTTGTGGCACTGCAGAAACAGTAGCAATTCCATCTTCTAATACATCGGTGGTTGAATACAGTGTAGGCCTAGGCTACTGTAAGTGCACGCCATTGCTCAAGTTTTATAATTGTTATATTAGGATGCAATATCATGTGAGGTTGTATTGTTGTAGATATCTGAAACTATCTTCTGGCTTCTGGAGTAAAGTTTTCATCTGCTGTGAATCTCTGTAAGACACTGGAGATTGTTGTGACACATCTTGAGAGTTACGTCATAGCATTTGCATTGAGGGGGGGATTACCTGTAGTGATGTGGGTAATACTTTAAGAGTTTTGGCGCCCCTTCGTCCCCAACGACTTGTTTTCAGTTCTTCAACTGTCCCTCTTTTCTTTCTATTTCCTTCCTGCTTGCTGTCTCACCTCTCTATCACCTTCTTTTGGCGCTATATGACCTCGCTGTTGCGGCATCTTATATCAATCAACGAATCAATCAATTGCTGGGTTTATCAGCTTCGTACACTAATTAAGTCTAATATTAAGGAATCTGAGAACTTGCCAGGTGACAAAGTTTACTCTGTATAAATATACACAAAGTAGCCTAACATAGCTGTGGGTCAGACGTGGAAATGGTTTGATATCTCGGTCTGTTAGTCATTATAGTGGGTTCATTCAGTGTTGTTATTATTGTTGTTGTTGTTATTATTATTATTATTATTATTGGACAAAGTTTTTCCCTTGATGTATACGTGATCAACCGTATCTAAAGGAGCAGCTAAGGTATGTGTACACTTTATAATTATATGATATGAATTTCCCCAAGAAATGGTATGAAGTAAAATTTCTAGTAGTGTCAAATGACATAAAGTTATAATAGTACAGTAATTGAGTGTGTGTTACCCTACCCCAACCAAGTTATAGGCACATGTGGGTCGATTCCACAGTGGTATTGGTTTGTTAGCTTCCCAACCAACAACACTTGTAAGGTTTCATTATTTTCCAAAAGCTGAGTATCCACATTCACACAATCAATCAAACAGTTAGATAATGATGATCACTGCATAGTTTACTCACCAAATTCATTAAATAATTCACCCATAAGGCATTTACACGGCTAACATTCTTTCGTTTGCGTGCTAACAAACCAATACCAACCACTGTGGAATCGATCCACAATGACGAGCCTTGACCTGGGAAAATAATGCTCATGTTAGATCACCCATAGTAATCATACATTTGTTGTATCCCAGATGAGTTTGAAGAACTTAAGAGACAGGTGAGACAGCAGGAGAGAAGGCTGGATGCTGTATTATTACAACTTAAAGACAAGAAACACCACACCTATGATTTTAATCATGATGTTCAAAGGTGAGTCACTTCGTTATTTGAATGATCACTATGTTTTTACTTTTTTATGATTTTACCCAGCTCAATACCCTACAATGTTTTGGTTTGAGTATAGTTTGGCGTTTATATTAAAATTTTGTATATATATATATATATATATACAGTCTGCGCGCAAAGTTAGGTCGCTAGGGTGTCGTCGCCGACGCCAACTGAAAAAAAAAAAACAGGTTTGTGTACATAAATAAAGCAAAATAACACTCACCACTGCTTCTAATACTTGGTAGTATTCCTCTTCTTCTTCAGGCAATCCTTGAGTCTGCGAGGAATACTCTCAGAGAGGTTTTGAAGGATTTCAAGGGGCAAATTGGTCCAAGTATCCCTTATGGCAGCTTCCAGCTTGGGTACTGATGAGGTATCACACCCTCGCAAACGTTGTTTCATGATAGGCCAAAGGTTTTCGATCGGATTTAGATCAGGGCTATTGCCTGGCCAATCACTGAAATACGACACTTCACAATCCTTTAACCACTGTTTAACACTTTTGGCAGTGTGGCAAGGGGCCCCGTCCTGCATGAAAACACTAGCCTTGGTATTGTCAAATGAATCAGGTAGGTAGTTACAAAGTAGTTCTAAATAATTGTGTTGGTTCATGATTACATTCTTAGGAAGAATTACTAATTCCCCCACACTATAGTAGCTGAAGCATGCCCATACCATAAGTGATGGAGGGTGCTTATCTATCTTTATTGTGTATTAAGGGAGATGTAGGTCGGCGTTAGGTGGCCGGTACATCCTACCATAACTGCTCCCAGTCACAGTAAAGGTGGCTTCATCGGACCAAAGCACCAGTTTCCAATCTTCCAAGTCCTACCCAGAGTACTTATTACAAAACCTAACACGATTCTTCCTTTGCTTCTCTGTCAGTAATGGTTTTCGTCTGGCACGGTAACTCTTAAATCCCAAATCATCATGGAGGCTTGCAGCACACACCGTAACCAGACATTACTTAGCAATCGCGGTTTTTTTTCTTTTGTTTCCCGTGCTGTTATTGAAGGACAGGCCATAACTTGTCTAGAAACAACTTTAAGAGTGCGTTGAGTGAGTAATTTTAGCCTACCAGTCTTCGGTCGAGGTATTGGTAAATTAAACAATCATCTTCCGCTTCATCCCTAATTAATAACACGTTTAACGAATCGTTGAACACTTGGCAGTCCCACACCAGTCTCAGTTGATATTTCCTTCAACTCATGGTTTGCTTTGAACAAGGATATCACAGCCACAATATCATCCCTAGTAGTAGACTTCTTGGACATTGCTAAGGGGCGCTATTGGGGGGTTAAGGTGGGGGGGCAAGGCACAAAATGGCGCACGTGGTGGGGGGGATAATATGTGCACCCAACCCCCAAAGCAGTCACACGAACACTGGCGGGCAGTGGCGCAATGCGCATGCGGCGGCATGCAGCAAAGCAGCCAGCATACCTTCAGGCCAGTGTTGCCACTTTCGACTCGGGCTCCACCCACAAAGGCAGCCCATTTCACCCACAAAAAATCCACAGATATTTATAGTAAACCCACAAATTTACCCACAAATGTTTGCAAATTATTTACTGTAATCAGTAAACAGTTTACAAAATTTTTGGACAAATAATATCATTTTAACTCGTATTAGGTGTATGGGTTCTGATGGTGTAATCACTGTAATGGTTAGCACACGCGCCTTACATGCGAGAGATCCCAGGTCAGTGGAATTGTTGGATAATTTACCCAGCCTCTTATGTCTCTGTTCACCTAGCAGTAAGTAGGTACCCGGTTGTAAGTAAGAGCAAGGATAGCAACAGCAACCTTGTAGGCTGGGGGGAAGATGTGTTATTGTAACACGTCTTGACTGCCTTAATGACCAACACCATGAGTCGATAGGCATAAAACCCTAATCTTTAACTGCTTCAAGGAGGAGGTGCAAGCATGCACCCGTGGAAATTTCTGGATGTATCTATAATATTCCAGAAAGTTTTTTAGCTCTTCATGAATTTAATCCCCAACCTGCTACTGTAGTCTGTCTCATGGCTTAGTTATGAGGAATTAATTAACAGTTTTTATTCCCCCCAGCCTACGTACCGAGTTACATGACCTAATATGGCCTAGCTTGGGTGGAATTTCAATGATAATTATTTTCGGTATGCGTCAATATATGCATGAATTTCTTTACTTCATATATGGCTCCCTGACTGTCTTGTTGTATACGATGGTGTGGTACTGGTACGATGGCTCCATGGACAAACAACAGAGCCGTCGTAAGTACCACACCATCGTATATATATACACACACACACACACACACCTATATGGAAGGAGCTTGTTTGTTTCGTGGCATGGATAGGATGAAGTCTCCAATTTTCATACAAGATCACAGGGTCCTTTAAGGGGAAATTCTCTTGTGGGTGAATTGGTAGGCTACTGATTCCTCCAATCTATACCAGAAAATACACACACACACACACACAGAGAGAGAGAGAGAGAGAGAGAGAGAGAGAGAGAGAGACGCTCAATAGTACTAATAAGGGATCTGTTGTTTCGTGGCATAGTTTGGAGGAATCACACACCCTCAAACTCACCAACAGTTGTAATCTCAGGGTTAATGTCGATAAAGTCTATTGTCATTGCTACACACGTTTCAGTATGTTAGTAAATATTGAAGGAAGATGAATGAGAAAAGCCTGATAGGGAGGGCAGTGCCACCCTTTGCCCTCCCATTATGGATGAGCCTGTTTATGCTCATGAAAATTGAACCCATTGGAATCATTTTCCCACGCAGAACGCAGAACCTCTGACTATATTTCTTCTCATTCATGACACTGATGTCAGCCACTGCATGAGAACACGTATGAGTAGTGTATGCCCACAGCTCTTGTATAGAAAAACGAGATGCAGTGAGACTGCTGAGGGCTGAGGTACAGTCAGTGAGAGACATTCAGTCTGTTGGAAGGGAAGCGAAGGGAGAAGGGAAGGAAACGTGTCTTGGTTCGGGACACAACATTTGACAATGCACAAAGGTTTTCTACATAATTTCATTTTGTTGATTGCTTTTAGTATATCTATAACTTAATTTTCCAAAAGAAATCCACAAAATAACTGCCAGATTACCTTTATTACAGATCTTGTGAATCCAATCACCACCATATTTTCAAGGATCCTATTTACCCTTATGTTTTGTAGCCTATCTATTGTTTTTGACGCCATTGCGCAATATAAAGTATAAACAAAACAAGGTCCCTAGTATTGACAGGATATTCATGACCCATAGTATCCTAGCTGCTTATTTCTCGCCCCTGTGGTTTGGCGGGCATGTTAGAGTAATTAGAAGGTATTGTCTTATCTCTGTTGACAATTAAACTAATGACGACCTCTCTCTCATACGGTTAGCTGTTATATAACTACTTTATTATTTCATATTTTCATAATAGGTATTCATGGTTTTGTGAATGATTTACGATATGAGGGTAAAACAATGACTTTGAACTGCATCTATATTTGCCGTTACACTTAGCATCACGTGACGATACATTTCTACTCATTAATTTATTCCTTTCCACTCCTCCATAATTAAGTGTAGTATTTCCTGCAGTGATATGGGTATAGTGGTTTAAGGGTTTTGACGTTTCTTCAGCCAAGCCACTCCTTATCATTTGTTCAACTATCCCTCTGTTTCTTTTATTTCCTCAGTGCTAATTGTTCCACTTCTCTATCACCTTCTCCCTCGTGCTACTGGTGGCATATGATCCTGGCTGTTGCGTCGCCGGTAACAGAAATTTTAAAATCCTTTTCACTCATTAATCTCTCTCTCTCTTATATCATCTCTCTTATATAGAGAAATTATGATGAGGCAGAGAAGGAGTTGTTCTCAGTTGCTGCTGATTCCTGGGTTTCAGTGAGAAGGTTTAGCAGAGGAGAGTTCAGTTTCCACAGACGAAAAATTAGCAGAAAGGCTGTGTACATTGCAGAAATTTATAAAAATTAGAGGTCGGCAATGGTCCAGCCCTGTAGCACATCTGGAGAGGTCGTCAACTGGAATGAGAAGCAGAATGTAAGAGTTTACAGACTTTTCCCAAGGGGTCTCCAGAGGCCATGTTTGGGATCGTCATTTTGAACTTGTTTTATGATATTGACGTTCTTGAACTTGAAAACTATTAAAGTTTTATCCTCCCAAATTGGTTGTCTCAAAACTACCGTATGAATTTTCCTTGTGAAGTTGATGGAAGGAGATAACTATAAATGTCTCTAATAATTCAATGCCTACAGGAACATTAGTATCCCTAAGAAGGATTCAAGCTGGGATGATGATGGCAGTGAAAGAAATATACTGCTAGTGGGATCAACAGCTCGTAGTGGTACATCCTTCATCGGGGAGATGTTGGCCAAACTGGAGCCCTCCATCTACTTCTTCGAGCCAGAACTATATATCAAATCCATTGATCATGAGAAGGTAAGAGGAATATTTCACCATAGTACTATTGTCCTAAGCGTAGTAAACATCAACACAAATGACGTGTTGATAGATTAAAATATATATATATATCCTGGCCCAGACGAATTAAGTCTATGCCAAAATATTAATTTTTTGCTAATTTTTTTTGCTAAACACGTAATTCAGCAACATGTCTTTACATATATGCCTGAATTCATTCAGAACATGTACGCAGGTAATTCTGATACCATATTCATAAAAAATAAACTCCTACTTAAAAACTATTTATACTCACCATTATGCATCTTCATTATTGCATAGTTATAATTATATGTTTTCATGTATACTGTACAGTGTATTAGCAAAGCTAGTTTGATGGACAATGTATATAATGTAAAAATGAAAAAGACAGAATAATATATTACACCCCAATAAATATCTAAGACGTAATATTTGTATGTGGGAGTAAACATTAAAGGATTGGTTAGATTAGTGTGTAACTACGACTCAGACAAAATTAACCTTATGTTGTCAACAGTAACTCAAACTTTAACGTCATAATGTATTTCAAAATGTTGTTGTTTTTTTGTCCCTCAGGTGAAGGAGATGGATGGTATAAATCTAATGGAGGATGTGTTTGAGTGTCGTTTCCATACTAACTTTACACAGTGGTTACTGAAGCGTAACATAGCTAATGTTATCCGCCACCCGGTTACCAGGAAGTGTAAAGGTGGCGCGCACACCTGTCTATCTCAACCAGTCATCACACAGGCTTGTCAACAGGAGCATGTCAGGATTGTCAAGGTGAGAGCCATGAAACCATCTATCATACTATTAGATATAGCAGGAATTAAAATATAGCAGATTAAAAGGAATTTATAATAATTTACTTGAAAATGTTTCTGTGAGGACAGTTCAACATCCCGTATGGGACTCATTTTGCATTGAAGCAGATAATAATGGTTCTAGAGTTAAAGAAATTGTTAATTATCATGATATCTACATTTTAAATGGCAGTGAAGTCAGAAGGGATATACAATTACAAAACTACATTCTTTCAGGCAATTCGACTTCGTATGAGATGGATGTATCAACTTTTAGACAACGATGCGGTGGACAACCTTAAGATCATCCACCTGGTTAGGGACCCACGAGGATCTCTCTACTCCATGGACAAGAATCATCTCCACAAGCTGGACACTGCTTACTTTTGTCCTCGGATTCATGATGACCTCACACACCTGCCCCAACTGTTGGCTCAGTACCCTAAACGAGTGTTCAGTTTGGTGTACGAAAAATTCTGTCTTGATCCCTTTGGTAGGTGGATGAGATATTACAAGTTAAAATGGAATAGCTGAAACAAATGTTAGGTAAAAGTTTCAAGGAGTAGGAAATTTTGATGTGGAATATAGGAACACCAAAAGTTCTTTTTTTTACTATAGAATAGATAGCAAGAAGCCATACTCTGCTGTAACTGTATAAGACTGTTTCATTGTAGAGGCAGTGGTTATTGCAGTCCCTTTGAGATCAGCTGCCTGTTATTAAGTTTCAGAATCCTAGTACCACTTCTTTTCCTATAGGTGTAGATGAACAATGAGTGCATAATGTATTCCGGCGAGTCGGTAAACAAATTCGGTGAGCGAATTTTGGCCAATCATCTTTAGATTGCCTCGATCTGACGATGCTCCCTTTGCCATCTATGGAGGCTCGTTCATTTTCTGCCTTTTGTGTTGGTAAATCTGGAGCAACTAAATCCTCCAAACTATTCCAAGCAACAGAACACTATTATTTTTGTTCTTCTGCTCCTGTTTCCTAGCATATACTTTGGAGGAATCAAGGCACTCCAATGTACCAAAAAAGAATTTCCACCTTAAGGGCCAGTGAAACATGAAAGATGACAAAAAGCCAGATGTAGTCTGAATTGGTACGAATGATAATCTATCACTCTCCTTGGGTCACCCTGTTCGCTTCTCCCCACACTTGTGTACAAGTATTTCCAAGTGTCCCGTCTATGATATGAGCCAGGAAAGTTAAAAGAAGGGTGATTTAAGTATCCAACAGCTATAAAGAATTATAAGTTGGTTACCCTGGTATCAGCACCACTTGCCCTATGTGGAATTACACAAGGAAGCTGCATATTACCTAGACATATGTTGGTACGTTACTACTTGCATATCTGTCCACCTTTTCCCCACCTGTCATTTTAAGCAACTGGTTCACTTCTTCAGGTTGCTGAATATGCAAGTCAGTTTTCAATCACTACATAAATAAGTGTATTTGTTTTACATCATTATCGTCACTTTTTTGTAATTTTAAAGTATTTGTGGGCGTATAATAATTTATTGCCCATACATCTTTATTATAATTACATTTGAGAACTAGCACCAAGCTCAGAGGGATTATATGGTAGATATAGATGGTAGTGGTTGAAAAGAAGTTAAATAGGAGAAAAGGAGAACATCAGACTACAAAAAAATGCTGTATATTGGTCAAACGTTTGGTATGGGAGAAAAGGAAGCAAAAGGCGTGGGAGAGAAAACATAGGGTATTTGCTAAGAAGGGTATTCGCTGATAGACTGGGAGGGTGGCCAAGCAAAGAAAAGGACGGTAGGGCCATCCCACAAGAGGCTTGTTACACATCTTTCGAATTCTTTTTTGACTGCCTCAATTATCTTAGAGTCGTCATTAGGTTTGAAAATCATAATATTAGATAATTATTTTACTCTTAAATTCATTGAGTATTAACAATATCTAACCTTCTAATTGTAAACTTTTCCTTTTAACAGGGGAAGCAAGGCGGCTGTGGCGTTTCCTGATGGACAATTCCAGTGCAACATTACCCTCAATCTGGACACAGTATCTTACCAAGAAGACAAACGATGAGAACAACGGTAAAAAAACGAAAGTATACACCACGAGACGTAACAGCAGCACCCAGTACCAGGAATGGAGGAACACAATACCTGACCATACATTTACCTCCATTGAAAGAGATTGTGCCAACGCCATCACCGCTCTTGGATACAATTTATTTGGCAATATCGAGAATACAAGAAATCTCGCTATCCCTCTCTTTATGGATGACAAGACTCTAAAATCTTAATCCAAAAGCTATCTGTTCATTATGTCTACCTGAAGGTATAATGATTCACTTGGCTAATCCCAAGTTTATTTCATAACCAAGATCAAAATCGAAATTGGTCGTTTGGAGTTTCGTGAAATGTTCTAACAATTTGTTAATACCTGTATATTATACAAAGCCATTAGTTAATAACCCATTCATTAGTTCGGACACAGCGTTTGTGCCCATACTGTGCTTACGTGTGGTAGGTGCGACACATATGCTGTGCCCAAGGCATTATTTACTTCTCATTCTGAAACACAGGCACAGAGCTCCTCTGCAATATTTTAGATATTTGTTTATTTACTAATTGTACTTTCATCATTAGTCTTGTAAATCTGCCATAGAAAGGAACAATAATATCTAAAAAAAAAAAAAAAAAAAAAAAAAAAAAAAAAAATATTGTAATGCGGTAGGATAACTGCGGCCTCTGGCAGCTAGTCAGGTGCCGCGAGCGGTGAGAAAACAATCGGTTATCATCATGAGTCAGCGGGAGTCGTTTACGTAGATCGAGTTTTGATGAATTTTTCCGATATTCATGGGGACAGAGACTTTATAGATGATGATTTGGACTCTTCAGAAATAAATGTAAAGAATATGGATGGTAAAGAGTTATTAGGAGTTTGATCTGATAACATGATGTTACATTATCATTTATTGAAGGCTATAATGTGCAAAAGTTAGTAGGCAAATAAGGGAAATATAGATTCTTATTCATAGATATAATTACTTTATATCTATACCATGTCTTTACATAAAAATTGGTAATAAATTACATGATATGCAATGCCATTTAGGCTATACAGAAATTACAGGATGTTTCACCCTATTCTCTCCAACTGTCCAAGTAATAAATAACATAAACTACAATGATTCCCATCCTTTTTCTGTACAACTATACAAGTAATAAATAATAGGATATGTACTAATTCTCACCCCTTTCTTGTCCAACTAAGCTATACAGTATAAGTAATAAATACAGTAACAACTTATGTAACAAGTGTCACTCGTATTCTGTACAACTGTAAAACTAATATAAATATTGTAATGGATACGGTACTAATAGGAAATGCAATAATTATATCACACCTTTTCTGTCCAAGTAATGCAGTAATAGGAATGCAATAACTCTCACCCCTTTTCTATACACTTATAAAAGTTGTAAATAACAGGAAGGAACTGCAATACAGAAATTCTCAATACAGGAATAACAATACAGTAATTCTCAACACAGGAATAACAATACAGTAATTCTCAACACAGGAATAACAATACAGTAATTCTCAACACAGGAATAACAATACAGTAATTCTCAACACAGGAATAACAATACAGTAATTCTCAACACAGGAATAACAATACAGTAATTCTCAACACAGGAATAACAATACAGTAATTCTCAACACAGGAATAACAATACAGTAATTCTCAACACAGGAATAACAATACAGTAATTCTCAACACAGGAATAACAATACAGTAATTCTCAACACAGGAATAACAATACAGTAATTCTCAACACAGGAATAACAATACAGTAATTCTCAACACAGGAATAACAATACAGTAATTCTCAATACAGGAATAACAATACAGTAATTCTCAACACAGGAATAACAATACAGTAATTCTCAACACAGGAATAACAATACAGTAATTCTCAACACAGGAATAACAATACAGTAATTCTCAACACAGGAATAACAATACAGTAATTCTCAATACAGGAATAACAATACAGTAATTCTCAACACAGGAATAACAATACAGTAATTCTCAACACAGGAATAACAATACAGTAATTCTCAACACAGGAATAACAATACAGTAATTCTCAACACAGGAATAACAATACAGTAATTCTCAACACAGGAATAACAATACAGTAATTCTCAACACAGGAATAACAATACAGTAATTCTCAACACAGGAATAACAATACAGTAATTCTCAACACAGGCATAACAATACAGTAATTCTCAACACAGGAATAACAATACAGTAATTCTCAACACAGGAATAACAATACAGTAATTCTCAACACAGGAATAACAATACAGTAATTCTCAACACAGGAATAACAATACAGTAATTCTCAACACAGGAATAACAATACAGTAATTCTCAACACAGGAATAACAATACAGTAATTCTCAACACAGGAATAACAATACAGTAATTCTCAACACAGGAATAACAATACAGTAATTCTCAACACAGGAATAACAATACAGTAATTCTCAACACAGGAATAACAATACAGTAATTCTCAACACAGGAATAACAATACAGTAATTCTCAACACAGGAATAACAATACAGTAATTCTCAACACAGGAATAACAATACAGTAATTCTCAACACAGGAATAACAATACAGTAATTCTCAACACAGGAATAACAATACAGTAATTCTCAACACAGGAATAACAATACAGTAATTCTCAACACAGGAATAACAATACAGTAATTCTCAACACAGGAATAACAATACAGTAATTCTCAACACAGGAATAACAATACAGTAATTCTCAACACAGGAATAACAATACAGTAATTCTCAACACAGGAATAACAATACAGTAATTCTCAACACAGGAATAACAATACAGTAATTCTCAACACAGGAATAACAATACAGTAATTCTCAACACAGGAATAACAATACAGTAATTCTCAACACAGGAATAACAATACAGTAATTCTCAATACAGGAATAACAATACAGTAATTCTCAACACAGGAATAACAATACAGTAATTCTCAACACAGGAATAACAATACAGTAATTCTCAACACAGGAATAACAATACAGTAATTCTCAACACAGGAATAACAATACAGTAATTCTCAACACAGGAATAACAATACAGTAATTCTCAACACAGGAATAACAATACAGTAATTCTCAACACAGGAATAACAATACAGTAATTCTCAACACAGGAATAACAATACAGTAATTCTCAACACAGGAATAACAATACAGTAATTCTCAACACAGGAATAACAATACAGTAATTCTCAACACAGGAATAACAATACAGTAATTCTCAACACAGGAATAACAATACAGTAATTCTCAATACAGGAATAACAATACAGTAATTCTCAACACAGGAATAACAATACAGTAATTCTCAACACAGGAATAACAATACAGTAATTCTCAACACAGGAATAACAATACAGTAATTCTCAACACAGGAATAACAATACAGTAATTCTCAACACAGGAATAACAATACAGTAATTCTCAACACAGGAATAACAATACAGTAATTCTCAACACAGGAATAACAATACAGTAATTCTCAACACATCTCTGTACAAAACTCAAAGTAAAGAATAATAGGAAAGGCAATAATTCTCAATCCTCTTCTCTCCAACTGTCCAGATAATACATAACAGAAAGTACAGTAATTCCCATCCTTTTTCTGTGAATGTAAATAATAATAGAAAATGAAATGTAGTACTGTACTTCTCATACCTTATCTATGTACAGTGATTCCCATCCTTTTTCTGTACAACTGTAAAAGTAATAATAATAGAAAATGCAATGCAATACTGTACATTTCATACCCTATCTATGTAGCCTATAATAATTCCCATCCTAGTTCTGTACAACTGTAAAAGTAATTAATAATAGAAAATGCAATGCAGTACTGTACTTCTCATAACCTTTCTATACATCTGTACAAGTAATATATCAGAGGATATGCAATAAACTTTTTACCTTTTCTGTCCAATAAGTAATAACTACATTAAAAGCAATACAGTAAATTTCAACACATCTTTGTACATAACTCCAAGTAAAGAATATTAGGAAATGCAATAATTCTCACCCTTTTTCTGTCTACCTATCCAGGTAAACAATTAGAAGAAATAAAATTATTTTCACATCTTTCCTATCCAACCAGTGATAAATTAGAGGAATGGCAGTAACTTTTACACATTTGCTGTAACTGTTCTTCTAAATACTGTACTTACCTTACCTCATATTTTACTAAACCAGAAATTGCCCCAACCAGGGCTGTAGGGCTGTAGATTTCTCCCTCTTGCTCTCTAAGTGCAAATACAAAGTACAATATATCCTTCTCTTTTCTAAATACTTTTACTGAAGCTGTCTACCAATAAAAATTATATCAGTGGTTCGTCTCTAAGGTATGGCATCATATTTCATTTCAGTAATATACACTCTTTATGTAATCATACTCCTTAGAACTCTGTACATGACTTTCATGATGTAAGTATGGAGAAGTATTTTTTTAGAAAGCTATAAGGTTTCAGTAATCACTACTAACACCGAGCCATGAAAAATATTAGCATATATGGGTTAGTCTGTACACAAACTAGGTGCATTCCTGTTATAGAGCTAGTCATTACAAATCATTCTCTGTACTCAATGACTTTCAAACTACTTATATATATTCTTAAAAGTACCAATGTGAAGATAAAGTGTAAACTAACGTCAATGTGTCCACAGTTACGAGCACACTATAATAGTACTACTATGATTTACTCATGGAGAGCAGTACATCCATGCCAGACCAGCTACAAGATGTTATCAAGGAGGAGAGTGGCTGGACACACTACTACTGTAGTTTCCACAATACCGCTTTCCGTAAGAGTAGTAATTTAACTTTAACCTAGTTCAATTTTAGCAGCTTAGGCTGTACAGTTATCATGATTATGATAGGTTGATAAGTCACATCCATTGGTGAAGCTGGCTTATGGAATACCACGGTGATGTAGGACAATAAAGGTGTGTGTAGACTGTAGAGGGATGGTTCCCAACACAATAAAGGTGTGTGTAGACTGTAGAGGGATGGTTCCCAACACAATAAAGGTGTGTGTAGACTGTAGAGGGATGGTTCCCAACACAATAAAGGTGTGTGTAGACTGTAGAGGGATGGTTCCCAACACAATAAAGGTGTGTGTAGACTGTAGAGGGATGGTTCCCAACACACTCGTGACTTATGATTAATTTATGTTATCATCTTTACCCAATCTGTCAGTGACCAAATAGTAATGTGAACACTGGAGGCTGCTAAAGTTCACTGAAATTATCAATCTATAGGGATACCCTTGGTCGGAGCTGAAAGGAAACTATTATGACAATTGTCGATACACAACTAACACTTATCCATAATGGTAGAAAAAAAATAAACTCTGGAAATTATTATTGACTAATTGTCATCGTCACAGACTAATAAGCATATTATAATGACAAACATTTAGGGACGAGCCTATAGAATATTATGGCCAACTCACAGTGTAGATAGTATGTGGACCTTGGGTCAACTGTGGTTGTATGTCATGTTGTAGCAACATGTTATGTGTTCAGAAATCACACTCAGGATATTATACTTTACGTAAAGTAACTATAAGTAACTATATCATGCAGAACATGTAATAATAATTACTCAAGGATGTGTTGGTTTTCACTGGCCGATGTTGACTATTCATAACGATGAACAACATCAGAGGCCATGCACCTACTGCCTCACTACCTGACCAACGTGACTGTAGCAGTAACAGTGTATAGTATAGTACTGAAAACACACAAAATGACAAAGCATTTTCCTTTCCACCACAATGTTGTGGTAAAAAACGTCATATTTGTTTTGCAGTAGTATACAGGGTTATTCAAAACTACATTTACAAAATGACAGGGTAAAGTCCTGACATGTTGTTAAACATATTTCCATATGTATTTTTCAAAAATTTTAAAAGTTAATTACACACATGAAAGCCAAATCCATTACCGTGGGCGAATGATCGAACACTTCTAAAATTAACTCCCCCCCCCCCACAGCACCCCGTGTTCTCTCTCGGGTAGACGAGGGAACTTAATACAACGTATGAAGCAATAAACCCTTATCGATCACGGGTATTGTTTTGTGGTCGAGTTACTGATTGATACGTGTAGATGCCAGGGCGGTACTACTAACTTATCTGACATTACAAGAAACACGAAGCCTTGGGATCGATTAAAAGCCAACGGATCTGTTTGAATTCCATGATCGATAAGGGTTTCATTGCTTCATACGTTTTAAAACTTGCCTCGTCCACTTAAGAGAGAGCAGGGAATGAGGTGGGGGGAGGAAATCATTTTAAAGCGTTCGATCGTTCGCCCACGGTAATGGATTTGGCTTTCATGTGTGTAATTAACTTTTTACATTTTTGAAAAATATATATGGAACTATGTTTAACATCATGTCAGGAATTTACCCTGTCATTTTGTAAATGTAGTTTTGAATAACCCTGTATATACCATTACTTTATATGTTAGTTTTGTATTATTGCTTTTACTACCCTCCCCCCCTTACAATTCCCTACACCATCTCACCACTCTCATCCCTCACCCCACACCCTCCATCCCCCAGCACCCTCCCCTAAACTCATACTGGCAAGTGTTTCAGGTAAGTGAGTCGAAACTGGCGGTTCACACCTTGTGGGATACAGTGATACACACATTGGCAACACTGAGTGATGAACGCGGCAGTGGAAGAGACTGCTGCTGTACTGTACAGCTCCGGACAGATCAATGGTCCACACCCCATCCATCAGCGACTTGGCTTGGGCCTGGTCGGATCTGGTAACAGTTGCAGGTGGAGGGAGGGGGGATGTTAGTGGGAGAGGAGGAGAGAAATGTGGGCGGTGCTATATAGGAGGGTAACGAATGATCAGGTAGAGAGACGTGTGTCAGGAGGAATGAATGAAGCATACACTGTGAACGGTATCGAATCACCAACAGTTTAAAGCAGGGTTCTTCAATCTTTTTCAGTCGTGACCCAGTTTTTACTATGACATCATTCTCGCGACCCATACAGAAAGATAATTTACAAATGATCAGAATTATCAACCTAAGAAAATACAAGGCCAGACGCTGAAACATAATATTTATGATTAAAAGGCATTCTAACCAGAATTATAAACACTGCCTCACCTACCCTCCCTCTCTCTCTCACACACTCATTCAAGAAGACTAATATTTGTGCAATGATTTTGTTTTATTTATAATTAAATATATGAATATTCGATTATAAAAATATGTTAGGTGGATTCATGTATGAACTTCATATTTATTTTATTGTCACGAATATTATTATTCTATTTTATTCATGTATTTATTTTTGTGAGCCTGCGACGCAGTTTGGAGGAATTCTGGACCCGTAATTTGAAGAACCCTGGTTTAAAGAAGTGCATACTGCATTAACGTAAGTGGATATAGAAGAGAAGAAATGTGATGATTTGAGGCGAGGGTGAGGGGGAAGAGGGTAAGAAAAATGAAGGTGATTAGTTGAAAAGTAATAACAAACAAATATAATTAGAATATCTGTTACATTATGTCCTTTAAATAAAGGCACTGTCTTTTGTTCACCATCGTAGTGGGATAGACTACTGAATATATATTATCCTTTGGATATTAGACAGCTATCCCTGTATTCCTTGTATCCCTCGTGCTTACCCCGTAGGGGGGTATTGCCTGTAATGATGTGGGCAATACTTTAAGGGTTTTGTCGCCCCTTCGGCCCCAACCACTAGCTTGCATTTCTTCAACTGTCCCTCCTATCTTCCTATTTCCTTCTTGCTTGCTGTCACACCTCTCTATCACCTTTTCCTGGTGCTATTTGACCTCGCTGTTGCGCCACCTAATATCAATCAAATCCCTCGTGCTTGTAGTCCACCCTATTTATCACCTTCTCCCAAGCCCAGCTGCTTTTTTTTTTTTTTCTTCTTTTTTTTGGGCAGAAGACGGTTTAATTTTCTAACTTTTTTAATAATCATATTTGTCAACAAATTCATTAAGCTATTTACCAGGGTGACCAAGAAAGACACGTGTTTTCGTATGTGTGAGAAAGAGGAAGGGGAGCAGGGAATGAAGGAAGAAATCCCTCCCATCTCTCTGGTCGCATTGATTGTTGAAGGGATTAATAGGAGACTGTGGACAGCTACAGGTTCAACATTGGAGTGTGAATGTGCACTCCAGTATGCATCATGTTAGCCACACACACTTGTGTTTTCATGTGTGTGCGTGACGCACATGGAGCTATACTACCTCCATGGTGACGCACATATCATATGGTGACCACAGCACCTGGACCTGACTAATCTCTCATTACCCTACCGCTTATCGTCGTTTGCATATTTCTGTTTTTTTGTCTTACACTTTCATCTATTATTCCCCATCTCATATTCTCTCACTCACAGCATGACTGTTGTTCCTTTTCCTTGTCGGTGCGACAATACGAGAAAGGGAGGGAAATGTATGGAACGTAATAAAAAATAAAAAATAAAGATATATGCAATGAAGGGAAAGCGGGAAGGTAGCGAGAAATAAGTCAGGTGTTGTGTTTACAGGGCCCTGGGTGTGTGTTCATCTGTATGTCTGGTGTGACGGTAACCACCTACCTAGGAACCTCTCTCTCTCTCTCTCTCTCTCTCTCTCTCTCTCTCTCAGATAGTTAGTTGAAACAAACAAAATGCATTTCAAAGGTGTGGTGAGGGGACGGGAGCAGAAGAGATTCAGGTGGAGAATGGGGAGAGGAGAGAGAAAATACGTGTATGAGGAAAGTAAAGAAAGGAAAGGCTAGGACAGTAAACAGGTGTAGGAAAGGAGGGGAGGGGGGCTATTCCTTAAGTCTGCTGTGTTTGTCATTATATATATATTTATATTTGCTATATGTTTATACAATATTATTATTATTATTTGTGTTGTCTTAAGGAGAGGTTGTTGTGTTGTTGGTAAATCTACAACAACAACTGTGTATTCCTCCAAACAACAAGAACAACAGGCCACCATTATTATTATTATTATTGTTAATCTGGTGGTGTTTGTTTCCTGACATACTTTGTGGGAATCAACACACTACAATGTACTAAGAGTATAAATTATATACTGTGTTCTGCCATTATTAAATGTTGGAACAAAATAATTTATGTTTTTCTCTTTTCTCTACAGACATACATTGGATGTGTGTGTGTTACTACCACTACTACTACTACTGCTACTACTACTACCACTACTACTACTACTACTACTACTACTACTACTATTACCACTACATCTTCAACTACTACAGGTTGCAACGAGGGAGCATCGCTGGCGTGTATGAGTATGTGTGTGTGTATGTATTATCAAGGATGAGAGACAATATTGTCTCTCATCCTTGTGTATTATTAGAATGTACAATGTCAGGATTTTAATAAAATTGTAATTAACTTAATAAATTGTTAGGATGTATTTGATTATATATATATATATATATATATATATATATATATATATATATATATATATATATATATATATATATATATATATATATATATATATATATATATATATATATATATATATATATATATTGTATTAACTTAATAAATTGTTAGGATGTATTTGATTATATATATATGTATGTATTTAACTAACGCAAGGCAACTTGCAACATGTATAACTAATGCAAGGCAACTTACACATGTAATTGCCCCCTTACAGTTGCTGTTGACCACACCCTGTGTAGAGGGTGTGGTCATCGCCGGGTCCTCTGGGGAGGGCTCGGCGTCATCGGACCAGGTTAGTACTACCCTTTACATTACACAGTGTATTGGTTTGTAAGCTGACCAACCAAAAGTTTTGTGTGCTTACAAACCAATACCAACCACTGTGGAATCGACCCAATATCTTTTGTTTGATTTAAGTATTTTTATGTTGATGTGTAAATCAAACATAGTTTTTCAACTAAAACTTTAAACAATTAAAACTTTATACAATTTGATAATTTATTTAGATTTTGGACTTAATAATATTTCATGATTAAACTTAGACTTAATTAGACTTAACAAATATTTAAAAAAACTTTGATTAATTTTTTATTCATTTAATAGTAACAATTAAACTATGTAATAAAAATAAGTATAATTATTAATCCATGACATATTTATTTATTGTATTTATTTATTTTTCACTTCGGCTACAACTACTACCACCACTACTACAACTACTACCACCACTACTACAACTACTACCACCACTACTACAACTACTACCACCACTACTACAACTACTACCACCACTACTACAACTACTACCACCACTACTACAACTACTACCACCACTACTACAACTACTACCACCACTACTACAACTACTACCACCACTACTACTACTACTACTACCACCACTACTACAACTACTACCACCACTACTACAACTACTACCACCACTACTACAACTACTACTACCACTACTACAACTACTACCACCACTACTACAACTACTACCACCACTACTACAACTACTACCACCACTACTACAACTACTACCACCACTACTACAACTACTACCACCACTACTACAACTACTACCACCACTACTACAACTACTACCACCACTACTACAACTACTACTACCACTACTACAACTACTACCACCACTACTACAACTACTACCACCACTACTACAACTACTACCACCACTACTACAACTACTACCACCACTACTACAACTACTACCACCACTACTACAACTACTACCACCACTACTACAACTACTACCACCACTACTACAACTACTACAACTACTACCACCACTACTACAACTACTACCACCACTACTACAACTACTACCACCACTACTACAACTACTACCACCACTACTACAACTACTACCACCACTACTACAACTACTACCACAACTACTACAACTACTACCACCACTACTACAACTACTACCACCACTACTACAACTACTACCACCACTACTACAACTACTACCACCACTACTACAACTACTACCACCACTACTACTACTACTACTACTACCACCACTACTACAACTACTACCACCACTACTACAACTACTACCACCACTACTACAACTACTACCACCACTACTACAACTACTACCACCACTACTACTACTACAACTACTACCACCACTACTACAACTACTACCACCACTACTACAACTACTACCACCACTACTACAACTACTACTACAACAACTACTACTACCACCACTACTACAAATACTACCACCACTACTACAACTACTACCACCACTACTACAACTACTACCACCACTACTACAACTACTACTACCACTACTACTATTACTACTACCACCACTACTACAACTACTACCACCACTACTACAACTACTACCACCACTACTACAACTACTACCACCACTACTACAACTACTACTACCACTACTACAACTACTACTACCACTACTACTACTACTACCACCACTACTACAACTACTACCACCACTACTACAACTACTACCACCACTACTACAACTACTACCACCACTACTACAACTACTACCACCACTACTACAACTACTACCACCACTACTACAACTACTACCACCACTACTACTACTACTACCACCACTACTACAACTACTACCACCACTACTACAACTACTACCACCACTACTACTACTACTACCACCACTACTACAACTACTACCACCACTACTATAACTACCACCACTACTACTACTACTACTACCATCGCCTTCACATCGTCTGTTATAAAATGGTGAGTATTTTAACAATTCGTTCCCAAATAATACAATAATTTCCTTTACAGATTTTAATACAAGAACTTTTTTTTTAGAGATTTCAACAATATATATATATTTTTTTTTTTTTACATTTTTTTTTCTTTATCTTACAGATTTTTTTTTTTTCAATAGAAATTAAACTATGCATTGCTTGTTTTTTAATCCTTTGATGTGAGTCATTGATAAAATTATTTAAGAAGGTAAAACTAAAAAATAATAGACAGGTAAAAAGAATGAAAACAAAATGAAAACAAACGAATAATAAATAGAAGATAAAAATGAAAATAATAAAAATAAAATAAAATGCAAATGAAAAAAAATGAAAAAATATCTAAATACTAAATATATAAAAAAATTTAATTAAATAAATCCAAAAACCAAAATTATGACTGTACTAAGACCACAAACAAAATAAAAAATATAGTTAAATATTAGGCCTATACATTAATTATATAAAAAAAAATAATTAGTGCTAATAATGATAATAATAATAATAGTAATGAGGAGAAGGAGGGAGAAAAGGAAAGGAAGGGACAGAGAAAAGGATGTTAGGTAAAGATAGAGTAATGGGGGATTTATTTATCTATAGTAGCTATATAGAAATAGGTGATATTTGTAAGGATAGTACCGTAAGTGAAACGTGGGTTGCCGACCGTAGAGTTTATGACGTTTCACAAGGTCTCTTCAGATTGACATTCTAATTATTATTATTATTATTATTATTATTATTATTATTATTATTATTATTATTTTACACTTATTATTATTATTATCATTATTATTATTATTATTATTATTATTATTATTATTATTATTATTATTATTATTATTATTATTATTATTATTATCTTGGATATATATATATATATATCATAGTTTTAAAATAACAGAAGAAATAAGACAAGGGTTGAATAGTGTGTAGTGAATACGAAGCACCTTGAAGCATCACAGGTGTCTTGGCCGGAAGTAGGGAGGGAGTACATGGGGTCAGTAGGTTTTTAGAGTGTTCCAATGGCCTATATTATTATAATGAATGAAGTATAGACCTACTTGTAATGAAGGAACAATCCATTATTGGTATACTATATAGCCACAACCTACAGTTTAGGTCCAAAATTAATATACTTGTATCACCACTAATTGTCACGGATGAGATGTTGTTCTTACACCTTTTGGCTGCAAGTTCCGATAATTAGACAGGATGCCTTATGCAGAAGTGAGATGCATTATGAGACCTACTTCTACAGGAGACAGGAGCCCCAGAGATCGAGGTCGTACGTAGCCAACACCAATAGAATACTAAGCTTAAGGTGGTAATTCGTTTTTGGTACATTGGAGTGCCTTGATTCCTCCAAAGTATGCTAGGAAACAGGACCAGAAGAGCAAATATAATGGTGTTCTGTTGCTTGGAATAGTTTGGAGGATTCAGTTGCTCCAGATTTACCAACACAGAACTTCCCCCTCAAGAGTCTATTGGTGTTGTTGGTAGGTATTGTGAACCACTATACAAATCTATTATAGGTGTGTAAGGGTAATGGGCATGGGGCAAGGCCAACTAGAAATAGAATAGATGGCCTTGCATGGGGTGAGGTCAGGTCAGGTCAAGTCAGACGTCATGTAATAAAGAGATGCTATGGTGTTGTCAGATCTATAATAATAGTTCCCAATGGAGAAGGTATAGAGATTTTTCTACTATATACATAATCCTCTCATCATGAAATCCTACTGCTACATATATAGTTTACATAGGAAAGTAGATGTTGGTTGGGTTTTTTTCTGTTTGAATTAGAAGCTCTCCCTGTAAATGCGACGAGTTTGTTTGATGTTTTTTTTTTACCACTTCGGTTCAGTGGAGACTTAATTGTTTTTTGGCTGCTCTTTTGTCACAATGATCACTCGTCGGTCTTTTTACTCTTAATTCCACGCTTGACAGTAGGCCGTGTAGGGAAAGCACACGTTGTATACGGTGTGTTGCCGTTCGCTGGTAAAATGCATACATAGAAAATAATTATATATGGGAAGGAGTTTGTTTCGTGGCAAAGTCAGGAGGAATTAGAAGAAGCCTCCGATTTTTTTAAGTGGTAATTAATTCCCTTTTGTTACATTGGAGTGCCTTGATTCCTCCAAAGATAGATAGAGAGAGAGAGAGAGAGAGAGAGAGTGAGAGAGAGAGAGAGAGAGAGAGAGAGAGAGAGAGAGAGAGAGAGAGAGAGAGAGAGAGAGAGAGAGAGAGAGAGAGAAATAAGAGAAAACCAAATGGATGAGAGAGAGAGCCAGGAAACAGGACCAAGTTAACAAAAATAATGGTGTTCTGTTGCTTGGAAAAATAGCTTGGAGGATTCAGTTGCTCCAGATTTACCAACACAAAACTTCCTCCTTTTAAGGGTTTGGGAGTTCTTTCGAATCCGAGTAACTAATAAATATTTTTTCTGGCCTATATAGCACATGTAGTCTTTTTCTTTTTTTATTTATGATCTACCTTTATAATTATCATCATCATCATCATCTTTTTCCTCCTCTTATACATATATTTTAGTTTCTCTTCTAGCTACATATTGCAGAATTATCTTTCCTCCTTTTCCTCTTATTATTATAAATTATGACCTTCTTTATCCTTTCTTCGGGGACAAATGCCGTGATTATTCACATATAGTAATCTATACTAAAAATGGCAAATCGTCTGTGTTTGTCCTCTTATAACTCCAAAACGTTTACACCTACATCCAGAACCCATATATATTCTGAATGACCATCACCAGGTGAAGGTTTTGGTATGACGGAACATGACATAACTCGACGTAAAAATTACGTTAAAATGTCTAATATTCTAATTATTGGTTAAAACCATAAAGAAGAGCTCGAACAGAAATTTTCCGTTTGAGCTGCTAAAATCGGATGGCAACTGACAAGCGGCCTGAGATTGAGGAATATAATTAACTAACGCAATAAGGCTGAAATGCTTTAACATATTATAAAGTTAATATTGACTATTTCTAAACTCCAGCAGTTTCCGGGCAACACCGAAGTGTTTTGTGGATCCCGGCCCTGAATTATATAACTCTCTCGTTCATATAATTTATATTTTATTACTTCCTGGTTGCAATATTAACATTACAGTACACTGCACATATTAATATGTTGACAGCAACTGTAGGATGTGGAAGATGTTGTCGCTCGTGATACTTTTAGAAAATAATATACTTTTACTTATATTCCTTCAAATTATATTATACACATAAATATTACTTTACTTGCCAAACCTAGAACTACGGTATAAGTCAATAACAATGACAACATATGTAAGCCAGATTTCTTTATTACCAAATAAAGGCCTGATGCATAATAAGTTTTCATTTGAGATAATAAAATAATGTACGTTGATATTGTATTGATATGAGTTTAATTATCTGTGATGTGTTTTACATTACATCACAGAAGTTATGAATCACTGGTTTATGAAACATGTCAACACAATATACAAACAAATATACGGCCTTAACACACCACAAACTTGGTTTAAGATTTGTCAGATTACATCTGTAAATTTACATATAAATGTAAATTTCTTGTAGTATTGTAGAAAACTTGCTAACAAGACATCTTGTTAGGGTATAGAGTATAAAGGAACCCACAGGGGGATAAAGAAACTGTCGTCCACAACTGTACTGTGTTGTGGAACATTCGTATCTATGATTAAGTGTGTTATGTTATCACTGCAGACATCCGTCTGGAATAACCATCCAGGTGGGAGGTTGCTAGGCAGCCTCATGCCAACCACACGGTCCACCATTTCTGTCAAGATCTCATCTCTCCTACACTCAATAATGATATCCGGAATTGCACAACTGTTGACCATTTCAGATTTCAAGACACTGTAATACCGAGTAAGAGTAGTAAGTTTTCTTAGTAATCGCCAATTAGAGTTTTGTCCAAGGTCTTCTGAAAAGCGAAGTAAATAATGTCAATAAAATTGTATCATTATACGTCTTGAAAATGTCGTTAAAAATTTCTACTGCTAGATTTGTTAGGCAAGAATCCATGTTATGAGTCAATATAGTTAATGAGTTTTCGTCCAGGAAGTAAACAACTGTATGTATGTATGTATGACGTATGACAGTTTCCATTATTTTACTTTTGTTCTGTATCGAGAAAGATGAGGGCGAGAGGTCTAAGTGAGAGAGGTCTAAACATATGTCCAATTTCGTTCGAGATATCCATGCAGAAAGGTAGCGATTGAAAGAGCGCAAGTCGTAGTAATAAATGGGTAAAATGAATGGAGGTACAGCCACAATCAAATGTCCACCGACACTTTCCTTCCATCGTATACGTAAATATCTTGGTAATAAAGAACAACACGTGTATGTTTGATTTTGCAGCACCTCATAATAATAATAATATCCACCAACACTTTCCTTCCATCGTAGTAAATATCTTGGTAATAAAGAACAACACGTGCATGTATGGTTTTGCAGCACCTCATAATAATAATTAAGGGGGTTGAGTTGACATAAGGTGTTGTTGTATGATTATATTTTGATATGATACTGATTTATTTGTACGATGGAAGGAAAGTGTCGGTGGATATTTGATTGTGGCTGTATGTGGCGGACTTGTATGTGGTGTGAGAGGGAAAGGAAGAAAGGAAATAAAGAGTACTTGAGGAAAGGAATTAAGCTAGGACAAGGACGTCGAAGGAAGCGAGAGTGATGCAATCGAGTCGGAAAAAGTCATTAATTTTCTTTTTATGAGGTTCTCCATCGGATTTCAGACATGTCACACAAGTACCGAGTTCCTCCTTGTATCAGTTGTCTATCCTACATCCTACAGGCTAGACGTTTTTTTATTCTGTTCTTACTGTATTTATTTATTTTTCCTTGGGTGACCTTTCCGTTCTTCTCATTTTCTTCTATACATGATTTAAACTCCAAAACGTACACAAAAAAACTGCTCCTTTAAATGGGCCTACATTGTACTGAAATAGAGAGATGATAATTATGAAGATCAATTATGTTATATATATGTATGACTGACTGAAGGAGCAACGTGTTATTCATTGCAGAAAGATGAACTATTGCAGGTTCAGTTATTATGTTTTATGATATAAGCATTAATTGTCTCTATCTATGATTCCTATAGCTTGATTTACTGTAAAGTTTTGTGAATAGAGTGAAAATATATGGTCCATTAGAGTGTGTTATGATAAATGAGATTATCTTGAACCCCAGGCAGGAATACTAATGGGAAATTCTATCCATGTTATGATAGCTCAGCAGGTGATTTGCTCCTTAAGGGGGATATAATATTTTGTGTTGGTAAATCTGGAGCAAGTGAATCCTCCAAACTATTCCTAGAAACAGAACACCATTTCTGTTTGTCACTGCAACATTGTGGTACATATATATATATATATATATATATATATATATATATATATATATATATATATATATATATATATATATATATATATATATATATATATATTGATTTCTCCCTTTCTCCATACTGTGATACTGACATAATTGTGTTCGTGCCAAATAAATATTCTGAACTTGGTGCTAGTTCTCATTGTATAATAATAATCAACCTGTTTCAGCAAGGTGTTGATAATTATCTGAATATACTCATTTTTAAGTAACGCTAAAAAACCTTCAAGTACGGTAAAGCCAATTAGGCCAATTAGTCCAACAAAGCCCATGTAGTATAACCCAGCTGCTTCACGAATAACAGGACTAAGTTTGATCATTGAACCATGTGACACTGGCTGGCAGGAGGGAAACTAACCAACCATGTGTACTGCATGGAGAAGGAACGCACCATCAAAGATAAAGTGAAGCGAATAGAGATGATATTGAAGGATGTATGTATGTATGTATGGAGGAGGAGAAAGACGAGGGGCATGGAGTGTCCATTAAGAGACACTCTGACGGAACATCTCACACTAAACATAAACAAATAGTATAAGTACTATGATATATATATATATATATATATATATATATATATATATATATATATATATGAGAATAGGCAGGTAAAGGAGGAAAAAAATGACGAGGGTAAAGAAAAAACGACGAAGAAATGATATGAATTAGGGAAAGGTTGTAAAATGTGGCGATCAACTGCAATTCTACCAGACCTGCCAGAGTTTTTCAGCCGTATGTATATACAGACACACGGCAGGTTGGGGCTGGACTCGTAGCGGCTCGCCAGACAGGACAGGACAGGGCGGCCCGACAGGCGGCCGTCAGTGTTACCACAGACTTGGCCTTCACAGCAGTGTGATGACATTACTGTCCTCTGGCTGCCTCACAAACCTCGCTCTCTGCCATTACCTCGCTCTCACCTACAGTACTATATAGTCAATTTAACTCAGTGTGCGTCTCTTTAAATAAATACTGTACCTGAATTAAGAGAACTCCTACTAACGTAAACTGTCTCTCTAAATAAATACTATACCTGAATTAACTTCTACTAACGTAAACTGGACGCATTTGGAGCAAGAATACAAGATGAAGTTTGGACAATGAAGAAAATATGTGTATATGATTATGATAGACTTATTTTTATGTTCTGTCAGACTTGTTAAACTGCCCGGGTGGTTTTACTGAGGGAAACACACATTCCTTATTTAAGCATTATATTTTTCTTTTGACAATTATTAATTATTTGTCAGGCTTTAGTGAATGAACAACTGACTGGTGGTATAATTATAATGGTAAAATGGATTGTTGAAGAAAGGAAAAAAGCGAAACTAACCAAACACGATTCACAGAGTTAATTAGTGAAAGTGTCATGTGAAGTATTGTTGTTGATACGTGGCCAAGATTACAACACACAGATGACTGGATAATATTGGTCCTTAAAGGTATGTATGTATGTATGTATGTTCTTGTGTACACTCACTCGTGATACGTAATTTCTGACCAGAGACGAACGAAAGGCAGGCACACCACACATACACACACACACACACATACAGTCGCGGTCAAATATAATCATCCATATAGGGGTAACTCACGTAAGAGTTTGACAGCTTTCCTCTGTTACTTAGATGATAAACTTTCCAATAAATAGGTTAACTACCATCTTTTAATTTAATACAAGTAGCTACACACTACTTAAAACAATAACATCATATGTGAACTTGAAAAAATTAGACAGTAAATTGTTTGAGATACCCATCATCATCATCATCATCAAGTGTTCTGCCCATGGGCAGGTCCTATCATGGATCATACCTTCTCCATCTCCCTCTATCTTGAGCTAACCTTTTTAGCTCCATATAACTTTTGTTCCCTCTAAGATCATCCAGCATTGCTTTCCTCCTCCTTCCTCTAGCTCTGTTCCCTTGGTATCTGCCTTCTATCACCTCTCTCAGTAAACCTTCTCCCCTCAACACATGACCAATCCAGTTCTTTTGTTTTCCCTTTATCACATTAATGAGGTTCCTTTCCTCTTCCACCTCTCACAGCACATCGTCATTTCTCCTATGTTCTCTCCAACTTATTTTCAACATTCTTCACCATATCCACATTTCAAAGCTTTCTAATTTCCTTTTATCTGCTGCATTTATTGTCCATGTTTCTGCACCATAAAGTGCCACACTCCATATCAAACTCTTCACCAATCTCTTCTTAAGTTTAAGGTTCAAATTTCCTGTCAAAAGGCGTCTCTCTTTTTCAAATGGAGCTTTACCCATTGCAATTCTGGTTCTTATTTCCTTACTGCACCTTCCATCATTTGTTAGTATACTGCCAAGATATTGGAAACTGTTAACCTCCTTTAAATTTTTATTTTCTATCATTATTTTAATAGGGGCTCCCTGTCTTTTGGCAATTCTCATTACTTTGGTCTTTGATTCATTAATTTTCAATCCATATTCTTCAGCTGTTCTATTCCAACTATTAACCATTTCCTGCAATCCCGTCTCACTGTTACATACAATTGCCTTGTCATCTGCAAATCTAATTGACTTAACCATCCTGCCACTCACTCTCACTCCCTCCTCCAGTTCCAACAATGCTTCATTGCCTCTGCATAGATGTTAAATAATACTGGAGATAGAGAACATCCCTGTCTCACACCTCTTCCAACCTCTCCAGGTTCTGATTCACCCTCACCAACTCTTACCCTTACCGTTTGATTCAAATACAAATTTCTTATCAACCTACGATCTCTCCAGTCCACACCAATTTCTTTCAGTATCTCAAACAGTTTTCTCCACTGTACTCTGTCGAAAGCTTTTTCGAAATCAACAAAGCACACAAAAATGTCCTGATCATTCTCTATCATCTTTTCACTCATTATCCTCATGATACCAATTGGTTCTCTCGTTCCACACCCAGCTCTAAAACCAAATTGATCTTTCCCTATGAACTGTTCAGCTTTATTTGTCACCCTTCTAGTAAGTACTTTCAGTATTATCTTAGAAGCACGACTAACTAGACTTATTGTTCGGTAATCTGAACATATTACTGGTCTTGTTTTCTTAGGGAGGGTTATCATAATAAGGTTAACAAAATCAGATGGCCATTCACCCTCTTCATATAAGTCTTTAGTAATTTCTATCAATTCTTTTCTTGCTTCTCCGTCAAGATTCTTCAAAAATTCAGCAGGAATTTCATCTTGTCCTGGAGACTTACCGTTTTTCAGGTCTTTTATTGCTCTCTCTATTTTACTTTCTATTAACTGAGGTCCTAGAAAATCCTTTTGAACATCAATCTCTTCTTCTATTATTATGTCAGGTTTGTTTTGTTTATCATATAGTTCTTCAACATATTCAATAAACCTACTTCTTATATCTTCTGCTCTAGTCAATTTTTGTCCATTCTTTCCTTCTATTTCCTGAACCCTTTGACTGTTTTTTTTCTCCTCTCGTATATGTTTCCCTTTCTGATAGAGTAAATCATATCTACCTATTCTTTCTAGTTCTTCCATTTCTATGCATTGTTCATCAAGCCACTTTTCCCTGGCTTTATCAGTTTATCTTCTCAATTCATTATTCAATTTCCTATACATCCTATTTCCTTCTACTGTATTCTTGTTTTTCCATTTTCTCCTTACATCTATTTTCTCTATCATCTCTCTTGTAACCCAAGCCTTTTTTGCTCTTTGTTTCATATATCCAATACACTCTTCACCACTTTTCTTCATTAAACCCTTCAATATATTCCATCTCTGATCAGTTGTTCTTTGAAAATTTCCATAATTTCCATAATTTCTTTGATTTTGTATCTTTTCATTTACTTTTGATGCATAATTGGTACCGGCATGCTGCTCTCTCTTTAACTTTTCTGTATTCCATTTCTTTCTAGCTTTACTCTTCTTTATGGTCTTAAACCTTATCTCATTTTCCATTAGTACAAGGTTATGATCTGTGTCAGCGTCTGCTCTCGAGTTTTTTACAGCATTTCGGTATCTGTGCCTCACTAAGATATAATCAATCTGGTACCTCCCTATGTCTCCAGGCATTTTCCACGTATATCTCCTCCTTTTGTAATTTTCAAACCATGTATTGGTTATCACAAGTTTCTTCCTGCCACAGAATTCAACCAGGTTTTCCCCCCTCTCATTTCTTCTGGCCTACTTCTCTCCCATCCGATCCCTCTCCCACAATACTGTTCCAGTCTCCCATGATGATTACATTATCATTTGTTACTTCATTATCTAAAACTTCTTCTATAGTATCATACATTTCATCTATTTCTTCTTCTGGATGCTCACTAGTGGGCATATAGACCTGCATGATAATGGTATCTACTTTTTGTCCCTTTATCTTTAACCCCTCTTTCAGCTCTTTCACCTCCTGAATAAATGACTCTAGTATTTCCATCAATGTAGTCTCCACTCTTTTTCCATCTCACTTCTGATAGTCCCAGTATATCCATATTCATTCTGTTCATCTCATGCATAATATTTTCTAGTTTTCCTGGCCTATTCATTGTTCTGACATTCCACGTGCCAATCCTCATCTTATAGCAGGGGTTTTGTTGAATAACGACCTGAGAAGCCCTGCTACCTCTCCTGCCGGGCGCGACATTGCCATTTCTATGATTGGCAATCCCTGTAACGCCGTTCACTTCATTTCTGTTTAAAGACATGATCCATGATTAGTTCATGGGCAAGTTAGTGAAGTGGTTGCCCGATGCCTTCTTCACCGCAGGCCCAGCTGACTAGGGCATGATCCAGCTGACTAGGATCCAGGAACTCCTACCATTGTCTAACTAGTAGATCCTCTGCCAGCAGTCCTATCCACCATTGCTGCTGCCCAATGGCTTCGCCGTAACCCTGGAACGGGGGGCATATTCCGAAACTGTTGTTAATTTCGGCACTATCTAAATTATCAGCCAATCAGGCGCCTTTCTCTCGTCATGACGTCACCTCCGATTGACCAATCACACTCTTCCAAAGGTATGACGTCATAGCGTCGTTCACTCCAACGTATGCTATTACACCAATTATTATTATTGTGCATAATAATACTAATAATTATTATTATAATACGTTATTATTATTATGCATAAATATCAGCCAAAGAAGTGCACTCTGGAGCATAATGTCTGATCCAGTTTGTATGTGTTATTGCCGCCATGACGTATCTGCTGCATGCGCCACAGACGGAAGCCCAGAGTTGTCACTTTAGCGCTTTTGGAGCTAGATTCGGCACTTTATAGTACAATATAGCGCTTACAATTTGGCTTTAGTGCCATTTGGCAGCTGCTTTTCTGTTTTTGTTGCGCATTTCTTGGTGGTTTTAATTATTTCAGAGTCCTGACATAATTAGGAGTAATAAATAAATAACAATCAGAAGGTTTTGTGGGACATTTATCAAAAATAGCGCTTTTGTAGCGCTTTTTGGGAGTAAGATTAGCGCCTTAAGAAATTTCCAGTTGGCAACTCAAGACCAGTTTATTTATACTACTATATAATACTATACTATACTATACTACTGTACTACTATACAGGTGTATTATATCAATAAAGTTGGTGTGCATATCACTTTGTAACCTACAACTAAATTATAGTATCAATTAGAATAATAGCCAGGTTGACCCTTTACGATATACAAGAATATAAATGGAAAGCTGTTAAGCAATATTTCAGTGCAAATTGCCAGGAGATTAAATAACCCCACAAAGATAAAGGACCTCGATGCTCCATCATGTTGGGTATAATCAAAGGGAGAGAGAACACAACACAGACCTTAGTTATCATCATTTATTTTCAGTCTTATCTACAATCAAAATCATCCCACCATTATTTCACGAAATAAATGAGGTACAGTAACGAGCACTAATAACTCATTAGGTGTGCTTGGAATACCTAGAGACCGTAAATAAATGCACAATAAGATCTCCATTGGAATTACAGTACTTCGTTGGTGAATTGGACTGTTCAAAGCTTCAACCAAAGCTGTATTACCTTAGTGCTCGTGACTGTTTAATGGAAAAAATGATAGCTGTCGTAAAGGAGTGCAATATATATATATATATATATATATATATATATATATATATTTTTCCACGACGAGGATAAGCGCGAGTCATTAGTTAATCGGAATATGACGTCATGACACAAGAGAAGCTCGTTAGTCGTGAGAGGCTGATATTTCAGATAGTCACTTTTTTCACTTCAACTTAATTTTTAGTTCATTTTTTATTAGACTGACACATTTTTTACTATAATGTTAATCCTCTACCATTATTCCGTTTGTATTCAAAGAACCAAGTAAATATTTACTGAAATTAATGAGGTATAAAGAAATAAATGACCACTTCTACCGTGAAAAAGTGCAATGTCTTAAAACAATAAAAGCAAGCTATGACGTCATACCTTTCGGAGTGTGATTGGTCAATCGGAGGTGACGTCATGACGAGAGAAAGGCGCCTGATTGGCTGATATTTTAGATGGTGCCGAAATTAACAACAGTTTCGGAATATGCGAACGGGGGACTTGACAGGTACTACACCTTGTCCATGGGTGACCTGAGACTATGCATGGCAGGTTTGTCCATTTCCTGAGGTAGATAATCTACCCGCATACCCATATGTGGATGATTATTATTGACCGCGACTGTACATACCCTGCATTCCAACTCAAGTCTCTATAGGTGTACTGGGTGGGGAAACGAGCAATACCAGGCGATTCGAAGCTTTCTGCTCCTTTTTTTTTTTTTTTTTTTTTTTTTAATTCATTGCGCCGTAGCGTCAGTCAATAGGCAGACAACAGTACACAAGGGTAAGCGGGACTCACGAGAACCCAATGACCACATACACACACAAGCACACACACATGCGCACACACACTCACATCACGAAAACATAACAAAATGAAGCACAAGCACACAGACAAATATTTACATCATGACCTACTTAAATCCACCAAAACGAGGGTGGCGCACCAGAAGTTCCTCCAGAACCTGATGGTTCAGCAGGTGTCGACAAACCACATCAAGTGGCAGGCCCTGGGGCAGCAAGTGTCGAACAGTGGGGCAGGCCAGGCAATAGTGCTCTATAGTGTTAGCACGAGGCGCTCGACACAAGCGACACTCAGTGAAGGGAGGCTCACCCTGCATCCCAGCAACCTGCCACGGTGGCCGGTAGCCAAGCCTCAAACGAGCAGAGACTACATTGTGCCTCCGAACCATGAGGCCTCGACGACGGTAGGAATATTTGTGATGGCAGACAGACTCGTAATGGGTGATGGAGATGCTGAAGGGCCTCTCTGCATCCCTGCGTCGCCGTACAGGGAGGAGAGCGGCGGAGCGGACTTTAGAGAGGTAACATGTCAGGGAGAGAGGACGTCCAGCACCACGAGGAGGCAGATGGCAGGCTTCCTTTGCGAGTCTGTCAACTGTACCATTGTGACGCAAACCTACATGGGATGGCACCCATAAAAATTTGACAGTCAAGTTACGGTGACGCAATAAGGCCAAAAACGATAAAATCTGCTGAACAACAGTAGAGTGTGTGGGCTGAACACTAGAGAGGGAATGAAGGGCAGGTTTGGAGTCACAAAAAATGGCAGCATTCACTCCACGTTGACAAACAACACTAACAGCATCGAGAATGGCATACAGTTCACACAATGTTGAGCTAGAGTGGTTACAGAGACGACGGCCAACCCAGCCCCCTGGAGGTGACTCCAGGTCAGGCGAGAAAACAGCACAACCTGCTGCACCATCCACCTGCAATGAGCCATCAGTGTAGAGGCAGTATGGATCTGTGATGGAGGAAGTCACTGTTTCTATGTGTTCCAGAGCCAACTGCTGCTGTAGAGAAGGCAGCTCCGACTTGGAAGTAGGTGTAAAGCTCACATCAGGTGTTGGTAGCATCCATGGAGGGGGCCCTGGGGGGACGTCTGCAACCATTATATCTATATTAAGACCACGGAGCACAGAGGAAACAGACCTTATAAGAGTACGTCCAGCAGGCAGTATGGGAGGGACCGGGTAGTTTGGTCTAAGAGAAGTCCTGACTAACTGAGAGTAATGGGGTGAAAGATGTGGGAAATGGAGGCACTTGACAGTGAAGCAAGTAACATTAGAATAAATTCTCTCCACTAATGGGGGAAGACGCAACTCACGCTGCATGTTCACTATCCTGGTCGACATTGGACAGCCGAGAATAATTCTCATTGCTCTATTTTGAAATTTTTCTAAAGTTTCCAGAGTAGCCCTAGGAAGTTGAATCAGAGCAGGGGAAAGGTAATCAACAACTGAACGGATAAAAGCAATATAGATGGTCCTGGCTACTGGGATGGAGATGCCCGAGGAGTTGTTAGATAGCCATTGAAGTGGTGTAAGTCGGCGCTGGAGACGACCCAATAAGTCCTGGACAATGGGATGGTCTTGAGGTCTGGCAGGGACAATCGGCCAAATATTGACTGGCGCACCCAGGTAGCAGTACTGGGAACACATGGGAATGACAGTCCCTCCAATGGTGAACACTGGCTGAGCTTGAGGAAGGCGGCAGGTGAATATTCTGCTCTTATCTGGGGAGACAATAATGCCACAGTGAGAGGAGGCCACAGAGAAGGAGTCAAGAAACCGCTGGAGATCCCTTGGTGAGGTAGAATGAACGCAGATATCATCAGCATAGCACGTAATTGTAGTTCCAGGAATATCAGGGAGAGAAGTGAGCAACCGATGCATCAGAATATTAAATAACAATGGGCTGAGAACACCACCTTGAGGTGTACCAAGATGAAAACTGCGCAAAGGACTGAGTGCACCACTGAAAAACACACGGGAGGTCCTGTTACTCAGGTAGCCCCGAATCCACCGTAGTAGATTACCCTTTATCCCAAAGTCAACCAGTTGATCCAAAATGACGTCTCTATTAGCAACATCGAAGGCACTTCGAAGGTCAATGAAGGCCACCACACTGTCCCTGGAAAGGCGAGAGTACAGGTCGACTAGGCAGTGATGTGTGCTCCGCTGGGGAAGGAAACCAAACAGCCATGGAGAGAGGCGATCCTGCAGTCTGTACATGAGACGATTGAGTAAGATTCTCTCCATAACCTTACAGAAACAGGAAGTAAGGGAAATAGGCCTGAACTTCGCAGTGCCGGGCTTAGGGATGGGTATTATTGTGCTGCTGGTCCAGGCTCGTGGTACACAACCGTCACGAAGACAAAGATTGTACAGTCGAAGTAGAGGGTTCCCAGGAACTTGTTGAAGTAGGCGCAGCACAGCATAAGTAATACCATCATCACCAGGGGAAGAAGCTCTACCCCGAATGAGAGCACGGCGCAACTCCTCCTCAGCTATCTCCTCTGCATCATCGTCATCATCTTGTAACAGAGCAGACATTAGACGTAGCCGATGGACAGCAGCACGGGAAGCGAGTGCATCTTGTATGTGGATGGGTAGACTGGCTGGGGTAGATTGTTCTGACCAGGCATCGACAAGTTGTTTGGCATAATCGGCAGGAGTGTGATGACGAGCAGTGGCCGGTGTCTTTTTAACAACCCGACGGATGAGGTGCCACATAGAAGCCACACTTGTTTGCTGGTTGATGCTGTCCGTGAACCGCTGCCAAGACTCAGTGTGAGCACAATCCTGCAGGGCAACTAAAGCGTCCCTAGACATCTGGTAACGATGGAGTAGGTCAGGGGTTGGGTTGGCTTGAAACAATAGGCCATCACGTTCAGCCTCCTCCTTTGCCTCCTGTATACGTGCATCCAGCGTCCAGGAGTGGGCAGTATGGCGATGCTGGAGGTGTGGCCGGGAGACGTATAGCCTATAAAAGTCATGAGTAGCAGATACAAGATCAGAGTACAACTGTTCAGCTGATGATATGTCAAATGTAGGGAATACATGGGCCATAAATAAGATGTAAGTCGGGCAATATTTAGGGGGCACAGCAATACGCAAACGAGTGGCTGAAGCACCTGACCCAGCAGTTAGAGAATAATGAAACCGAAGAGCAATGTGATCAGAGAACAAGTCTGGCACGGAGAAGCACTGGACCTGAGATGCTATCAGGCCAGACGAGAGGATGTAATCCAGAGTACCTCCCCGGCAATGAGTGGCACCACCAGTGTCCCAGTGTGTCAGATGATGCTTGCGGATGTATGAAAGGAGACGAACACCATTACGATTAATAGAGCCAGTACCATCACCCAAATCAGAATGCCGAGCATTAAAATCTCCCATATACACCATACCACGCACTGTTGGAGAAGGAAGAGCCTCAAGAGTGAGTCTAGCTGGGGCAGAATAGACATTACATAGTTGGAGTACTCCATTCCCAGGTAGAACCTCAAATAGCTGAAAGGTCATGTCAGGATCAGTGGAGGTACGGAGAAGGCGATGTGGCAAGGAGCTATGTATGTAAGTCAGGAGACCATTCCTTACCAGATGAACATATGGCACATAACCTGAGAGGGGAGGAGCTTGCCCAAGAGCGAGCGGCCGTCCTGGAAATGCTTCCTGGAGAAAAATAACACTGGGATGATGACGAAAAACATAGGCCTTGAGTTGAGTGAGCTTAGCATAACTGGTGATACCACATACATTCCAGGAGATGACATCCAGCCGGCAATCACTAGCGAACTCTGTATTTGGAGGTAGAAGTCCGGTGAGTGGGGGCAGATGAGCGACCTGGAGAAGAAGATGGACCAGGAGAAGGGACTGACTCGAAAAGCTTTTCAAGGCGAGATGCAACAGTATCCATCTTTTCGGTAAGGGTAGTGACAGTTGAGATGATGGCCTGCTGAGCCTCGACCAAGGTGGAGAGTTTGGAGTCATTGGCAGCCTGAGCGGCAACCAGCCCATCAATCCTGGCTTCAAGGGCAGAAAAGCGGTTTTCAAGAGCAGTACATCGTGCCATGAGGGTAGCAACAGACTTGCGGAGGGCCAGGTCTGGAGGTGAGGCAGGGTTGGTAGGAGGAGCAGACTGGGGAGGTGGTGGTGGTGGTGGTGGTGGTGGAGGCGGAGCAATAGTAGAGACACGAGCCTGGACCTTACGTCGAGTACATCCATGCCACACGTTAACCCCTGGCTGAAGGCATCGTGGACACTTCCATCGAGACGTATCTTCAGGAGGTGAAGGCTCAGAGGTGGAGGCAGCAGGACGTGATGGTTCACCCCTGACAGGACACGTCTTGGAATCATGGTCGGCTGCACACCATGCACACTTCGGCCTGGCAGAACAGTACCGGGAGATATGCCCAACTCCCCAGCACCTGTAGCACCAAGGCTGGTCATTATGAAGTTTCCTCACCTCACATGGTGGAAGACAAGGGAGGAAATCAAAGGAAATCTCATTTGGAGGTGGATCGGGTTGACTCCAGACAACAACAATACGGCTAATGGGTGAACCATCTTGGAAAAAACGACGGGCAAAGTACACACCAGGGTATCCTTTGGCAAGTTTCGGGTCAACATCAATAGGAAAACGGGTGAGGATGTAGCTGGGGAACTTACGAGGCCTCTCAGGTGAGTCTTCAAGAATGAGAGGCAGAGATAAAAATTCACCAGCCTTCACTCTATCAATGATGTCCTGACGCTTCCTAGAGATGTAGACAAACCGGGAGGTGACAGCAGCCATCTTGACTTCAGCCAGTTCACGCTGCAACTGGAAGGCCCTGTTGACATCAGACAACCAACGCAGCTTTGTGTCTGTAGATGGGTTTCCAGAGAAGGAGAGTTTGACATAGGCATCTCTCGGGGCAAAAGCAGGAAGGTTGGACGAGGGCAAGGAGTTGGTATACAAAGAAGAAACACCAGGGTGAGGCAGAGAAGGTACGTCGTGCACAGCTGAAGCACCCTTGGCAGTCTTGGCAGCTGGAGGTAAACAGTCCACACCATCGGAATCCTGCGAGGAGTCGGACGAGGCATCAACAGGTCGCTTGGTAGAGGTTGAGGAGGTGGACGGCTGCAACCTGAGCTGCGGAGTGACCGAGGAGAGGGGGGGAGGGTTGTGAGAAGGCAGCTCAGGCCAGTGATCCTCAATTGGAGACTCGTCTTCCTCCGACATTGCCAAGTCGGCCTCCAAGCAGGAATCCGCACTCTCCATCAGGCCAGGCAAGGCCTAGATGGAAAGGAAACAACAACACAAACAACTAAACACTCAATCAGCCAGGGACACACACACACACACACACAGACAATCACAACAAAACTATACACAGAACCACAACAGACAAACAACACCAGCAACACCACAGAAACAGCAACACACAAACAAGAACTCACAAACAACACAAAAAACACAAACAAGAACTCCAAAACAACAACACAAACGAGAATGGAAGCAGAGCGCCACGAGTACGTCCACACTCCACCTGTTCTGGAGCGAGGGAGGGCCTTTCTGCTCCTGACACTCTGGTCAGAAATTATGTATCACAAGTGTTGTACATTATTCTTGTACTTGTTGTTTTCATTATTCAGCAGTGTATGTATGTCTGTGTTATATATCTCAACCTCGGGACTGTAGGGTGTGAGTGAGTAGCCCGTGACTCTTGTGAGGCCCCGAGATTATTGGGTGTCACACTAGTAGATGAGACAGTGGAGCTTGGTGGTGATGATGTTGGTACCATAGCTTCTCTTCTGTCCCACTAGATGACCACAACACCTTATTTATACACATCACTATACAGAAGACAAGAGGACACACACACACACACTAAACCCCCCTAAACCCCCGCACCCCCCTAACCCCTCCCCCCCAAGCCTGTCCCCCTACTCCCGCACCCCCTTAAGATTATAGAATGCATGTTGTCATCCCAGAAAGAATTACAACCACTTGTTATTTCCTTTCTTTCCTAATAACAATATATAATTTTATATTCTTCTCCTTTCCTTCTTAATTCCCTAACAATGTCATTTAAGGAACCCTGTGATGTAGTCTGAAAGTTGGAGAAAAATGAGTCCTTCAAATATTGCCACGAAACACACACACCTATATGGAAGGAGCTTAATTGTTTCGTGGCATGGTAAGGAGGAATCAGAAGTCTCCAATTTTATACACGATCACAGGGTCCTTAATATTCTTCTCCTTTCCTTTTTCTTCTTCCATGCATGCCTTCCTTCCTCCTCCTTACATTCCTCTTCCCTATATCTTAATTATACTTATCCATACTGTCCTTTCTTCCTCATACCCTCCCTTCCTTGCCTCTCCTCAAATCCTATATAAGAATTCTCTCTTCCTGCCTGCCTCTCTCTCTCTCTCTCTCTCTCTCTCTCTCTCTCTCTCTCTCGTGACATAATAAAATGTATTGATAAATTGAATGTAAATAAGTCACCTGGGCCAGACACGATCTCCCCTCGCGTATTAAAGGAAGCAAAAAGTGAAATAGTAAAACCTCTGACTCTGCTCTTTAACTATTCTCTACACACTGGAACATTACCTGACGAATGGAAGCTCGCTAACGTAACACCAATATTTAAAAAAGGCAGCAAATCTCTACCTAGCAACTATCACCCTATCAGCCTAACCTCAGTCGTATGCAAAATGCTAGAGACAATCATACGAGATAAACTTACAAATTACTTAGAGGAAAACAACTTACTTAGAGACACTCAACACGGTTTTCGTAATAAACGCTCTTGCCTAACGAATCTATTAGACTTTTTAAATGACATTTTCAATTAATATGATAAGAGTAAAGCAGTAGACATAATTTATCTAGATTTCCAAAAGGTCTTTGATAAAGTTCCCCATAAACGCTTAATATCTAAATTAAAATCACATAGAATCCAAGGCGATACCGTAAGATGGATAGAGAACTGGCTAAGAAACCGAAAACAACGCGTGGTAATAAATGGAAAATCATCTAGTTGGACAGGCGTTACGAGCGGGATGCCACAGGGGTCAGTTTTAGGGCCAATCCTATTCCTAGTTTACATAAACAACATAGACGATGGCCTCTCATGCATAATATCGAAGTTTGCCGATGACACCAAAATTGCAAATACAGTACTCACTAACGCACAGATTAAAGAAATGCAAGATAATCTCGATAAATTGTCAAATTGGGCGAAAACCTGGCAAATGTCCTTCAATGCAGATAAATGTAAAGTGCTCCACATCGGACATCGTAACGTAGCAGCAAACTACTCGTTAAATGGTAATCAACTCAAAAGCGTGGATCGAGAGACAGACTTAGGGGTAACAGTATCAAGTAACCTAAAACCCAGTCAGTAGTGTACGGAAGTAATTAAGAAAGCAAATAAAACTATCGGCTTTATTGGCAGAACATTCGAGTATAAGTCTAAAGACACAATCCTCACTTTGTATAATTCCTTGGTCCGTCCCCTTATGGAGTATTGTGTTCAAGCCTGGTGCCCGTACTACCAGAAAGATATAGCAAAATTGGAACGAGTCTAACGTAGAGTTACTAAAATGATACCAAGTCTGAGAAATAAAACGTACGATGAACAGCTAAGTGAACTAAATCTATTCCCATTGACACAACGTAGACTGAGAGGTGACTTAATCCAGGTATTTAAAATAATCAAAGGCATAGATAATATGGAATGCAACAAATATTTCACTATTGATCAATCAAACTACACGAGAGGAAACGGCTGCAAAATCATAGGTAAATCTTTTAATTCGCACGAATCAAAGAATTTCTTTTTTAACCGGGTCGTCAACTTATGGAATGGGCTTCCTCGTAACGTAATAGACTGTAACACCGTAGACAGCTTCAAACGTCGCTTAGATAAACACCTTGCGTCTAATCCCCGACTTACAATGTTTACTAATGAATACTTTTTGCCCATTACAGGTGGCAAGTTAGCCAAATTTCACCTACTTTCTATCTTTCCTATAAAATTTCCTTGTGGAGTATTTCTGCCAACCCCACAAGGTTCCCATTCTTGACTTTATTTCCTGTACGGCTCAGGCCGGAGGATGGGGAGAGAGCCTTCTACTTTGCTATCCTTATCTACGACTATCACTGGGGAGTAATTCATTCTCTACCAGTAACCTTCTAATCAGGTCACCTCGTTTGGACCGTAAGGTCTGTTGTGGTCTGTGTTTCTATGTAACTCTATGTAACTCTCTCTCTCTCTCTCTCTCTCTCTCTCTCTCTCTCTCTCTCTCTCTCTCTCTCTCTCTCTCTCTCTTCTATGCATTCAAATTTCCCACATTCACACTTTCACGCTCTCTCTCTCTCTCTCTCTCTCTCTCTCTCTCTCTCTCTCTCTCTCTCTCTAGTCCATACACTCCAACTCTCTTAATTTCCCAACACACCAATCTTTATAATTCCCTGATCATAACATCATTCACTCATTTTTATAGGAGAAAGAAAACACCGATTTTATCCTAAGTTGAAGTTGAGCATATCATCTCCTACACTGGGATACCTTTTTTTCTTGTACAGTTTGGATGAAAAAAAAAAAAAGTTTAGAGAGAAAATTAAGATTATTATTGCAATGATTAGACGTTGCACAATCAAATGACAACCTTATACCAGAAAGATGCTCTGTCTGTAATAAATAATGATGATTGATAATTATTAGCAAGTTGATTAATGAAATATTTTAGTTAAGATGAGGGATATATACATGTGTTATTAGAAACATCAGTTATTTATATTAAAGCATCCAACTAACACACACTTGTATGTATGTATGTATGTATGTATGTATGTATGTATTTATGTAAAAATAATTGTTTGCATATATAAAGGGAAGTACAGCAACAGTAAAAATAATGTGAACAGAATTATTTCAATATATATTGTGTTTGATGTTCAGCCTTGAAATATATTGCAACTAATAGCCCACACACACACACATACACACATACACACACACACACACACACACATACACAAACACACACACACATACACAAACACACACATACACACACACACACACACACACACACACCTACACATACACACACCTACACACACACAAACACACACCTACACATACACACACACACACACACACACCTACACACATACACACACACACACACACACACCTACACACATACACACACACACACAAACACACACCTACACACACACACACACACACCTACACATACACACACATACACACACACACACACACACACACACCTACACACACACACACACATACACACATACACACCTACACATACACACACATACACATACACACTATCAGTCAGTGTGTGCTGTACTGTATTCTACTCAGTTAATATTTTCATTTTATATTCTTGCAAAGTGGGCAGCAAGAATTTTTTCCATTTGAGCAATTTAACTCTACACAACGACAACAATTGTTATATTTTCCACAAATCAGAAAACGTTTTATATTTATAAGGCTGTGAATATACGTGTCAATATTATTAAATCTAGTGTTCCTTCATCATTATCATCATCATCATCACTATACCATCATCACTGCTGTTCATTTCACCATTATCACCTCACATCATCACCACCTCACACCACCATCACCATCACCACCACAATCACCATCACCACCACCATCACCATCACCACCACCACCACCACCATCACCACCATTATCACCTCACATCATCACCACCACCATCACCATCACCACCACCATCACCACCACAATCACCACCACCATCACCATCACCACCACCACCACCACCACGGGAGTAGGGGGACTAGCTTGTGTGTGGGGGGGGGGGTTAGGGGGGTTGCGGGAATAGGGGACAGGCTTTCTACCCACCCCAAGCCTGTCCCCTCCCTAGCTACTCCCACACACCCCCCAGTCCCCTCCCCCCCAAACCTGTCCCCCCCCTACTCCCGCACCCCCTTAACTTTTTCATAGAGGTAATAAATAACAACTATTTTAAAAGGGGATATTTATATTTTACAGTGATGGTAAAAATAAATCTGGAGCAACTGATTTCCCCAAAAACTATACCAAGCAACAACACACCACCATTAGTTTTGCTCTTCTGGTCCTGTTTCCCTGGCATACTCTCTCTCTCTCTCTCTCTCTCTCTCTCTCCTCCTGCCTCTCTCTCTCTCTCTCTCTCTCCTGCCCCTTTCTCTCTCTCTCTGTCTCTGTCTCTCTCTCTCTCTCTCTCTCTCTCTCTCTCTCTCTCTCTCTCTCTCTCTCTCTCTCTCTCTCTCTCTCTCTCTCTCTCTCTCTCTCTCTCTCTTCTATGCATCTACCCAAAGTACATTACCTCCTCGTCTTACTATAGCTATTAAATCTTGGCTAACCACTTGCCTTGAACTCGAGAATAATTTGACTATAAACGGTTGTACTCAGTCACACACACATGCACACATAATTATACACACACACATGCACTCATTCACGCACACGTTCACACACACATGCACACATACAGTCGGGTGCATAAATTCGAGTCCATTTCATGTACTATAGTAAGTATATATTGCTAATATGACCAGATAGTTGCATTCTGAACCAGTTTTTATTACAACAACATACGTAATTTAACATATAAGAACTCTATCTGTCATCTCTGTATTAAAATTGTATTACTACATCACTATAGCTAATACATAACTATGCAGGT
>JAWQEG010002147.1:0-12541 GCA_033782935.1 Petrolisthes cinctipes | reverse complement strand
GAGAATAGATGAAACGAAACAGAAGAAAGAAAGATAATGAAGAGTAATGAGGTTGCATACAAGAGATCTACAGATACCACCAACTTTATATACCTCCAATCAGAATGACTCGGTCTTTAATAGCAGAAAGGAAGAAAGTTGTAATAAAAAAGTAAAAAAAGTAGTTAAAGTCTGCTAATGATCCTTTGGCAATGGGGGTTGGTGTAGGTTTGGGATTTAGGGGGGTGCTGGAGTATGGGGACAGGCTTTGGGGGGGGTTTAGGGGGGTGCGGGAGTAGGGGGTAGGCTTGGGGGGGTGCGGGAATAGGGGGACAGGCATGGGGGGGTGCGGGAGTAGGGGGACAGGCTTGGGTTTTTTTTTTTAGGGGGGTGCGGGGAGTAGGGGACAGGCTTGGGGGGTGCGGAGTAGTGGGACAGGCTTGGGGGGGGTTATAGGGGGGGGTGCGGCAGTAGGGGACAGGCTTCGGGGGGTGCGGGAGTAGGGGGACAGGCTTGGGGGGGGTTTAGGGGGGTGCGGGAGTAGGGGACAGGCTTGGGGGGGTGCGGGGAATAGGGGGACAGGCTTGGGGGGGTGGTTAGGGGGGTGGCGGAGTAAGGGACAGGCTTTCTACCCACCCAAAGCCTGTCCCCCTATTCCCGCACCCCCCCCCAAGCCTGCCCCCTACTCCTGCATCCCATTAATATTTACTATTATTATTATTATTATTATTATCATTATTATTATTATTATACTGAACATTAATTTTTACCATTACAATTATTATTATTATTATTATTATTATATACTGAACATTAATTTTTGAGTGACGAAGGGACACACGGAACTTTATAAATCTTAATTAATACATTTGGCTCGGAGTAGTGTGTCAATTACATACATACTTACATAAACTCTAAATGTGTGTAAATAAATCCACTCTATGTGTAAAAAAAATAAGGAAAATGTCTGGAAAATATGACAAATGAGACAGTGAATATTTTTTTGGAAATTTTACACATGAAGCAATTTCCTTCACCTGGCTGCTATCACACACCTTCTATCATACGTCCTCTGTCTTCACTACCATGAGGCCTAAATCTTCACTACCATGCATTATAACTACCATTATTACAGACTTGTTTCAAACATTTTACAACCACACACACACACACAGGTACATACACACACATAGACACACACACACACACACACACACACACACATACACACACACATGGACACACACACACACATGGACACACACACACACACACACACACACACACACACATACACACACACACACATACAAACACACAGGCACACACACACACACACAGACACAGACACACATACACATACACACACATGGGACACACACACACACACACACACAATGCAACAACAGCTGTAATCTTTCCATTAACTCAACATTTCCCGTCCCACCCATCCAACACACACACACACACACACGTATACACACACATACACACACGTACACCTTTTGCCACGACACACCAGATGGCCTCGTTGTTGGCGTGTCTGCAGTGTTTGTGTGTTGTTGGTTGCATTTGTGTGTTGGTAGTAATGTTTGTGTGTTGGTAGTAATGTTTGTGTGTTACGGTAAGGTTTGTGTTTTGGCAGTGTTTGTGTGTGTTTGTACCGTTTGTGTGTTAGCATTGTTTGTGTGTTGGCAGTAATGTTTGTGTGTTGGTAGTAATGTTTGTGTGTTACGGTAAGGTTTGTGTGTTGGTAGTGTTTGTGTGTTGGTAGTAGCGTTGTGTGTTACGGTAAGCTTTGTGTTTTGGCATGATTTTGAAATTTTTTATTGTTTGATATGTACAGTAGTTTGATAGCAAATCGACATTCTACACCAATAACAAAACACATTATTAATAAATATATGATGATAGAAATGATAAAACAATGAGCAACAACATGAATGGAAACAGAATATGAAAAGGACGATGAATTCCCCAAACTATGCCAAGACAAATCATCTCAAAATTTCACGTTTAGTAGGGGAGGGGGTGGGGAAGGGGGTTTGTGTTGTTCAGTAGGGGAGGGGGGGGGGATTGTTTAGTAATGGAGGGGGGGCTTGTTTACTAGGGGAGGGGAGGGGGGGTGTTGTTTTATATAATTATAGGACCACCAGTTTGAAGGATTAGCAGCCAAATCCTAACTAATGACAACAAAGAATATATTTTTTTTTTTTTTCGTGACAGGAACATATATGGATTCAGCTTTGATAAGACGCGCGCAAAATAATTTCCCCTTGAAAATATTATTCCGCCTACGCCGCCACCACCAGCTCGGAAAACTTTTTAAATTGGAGCGAAACGTGGAATACAATTAATTATGAAGTTTCCCACCTCACCGCTGACCAAAATGCTAATGTTGAATCACCATTATTCATTTTCCTTCCACCCCACACTATCTACATTAAACTTAAGGGGGTGCGGGAATAGGGGGACATGTTGGGGGGGTGGGTGCAGGGGGGGGTCGGGGTTTTTTTGGGGGGTGCAGGAGTATGGGGACAGGCTTGGGGGGGGGGGGTTAGGAAGGTGCGGGAATAGGGGACAGGCTTTCTAACCCCCCCCCCCAAGCCTGTCCCCCTATTCCAGCACCCCCCAACCCCCCCCCCCAAGCCTGTCCCCATATTCCCGCACCTCCTTAAGGCGGTAATTCACTTATGTTACATTGGAGTGCCTTGATTCCTCCAAAGTATGCCAGGAAACAGGACCAGATGAATAAAAATAATGGTGTTGTTCTGTTGCTTGGAATAGTTTGGAGGATTCAGTTGCTCCAGATTTTCCCCCTTAAGGACCCTGTGATGATCGTGTACGAGAATTGGAGGCTTTTGATTCCTCCTCACTATGCCCACGAAACAAGCTCCTTCCATAATTATAGGTGTGTGTGTGTGTTTCGTGGCAATATTTGAAGGACTCATTTACCTCCTATTTTCTGACTACATCACGGGGCCCCTTTAAGGAGAGGATATTTTTTAGACAATCTTATTCTTTTTAGTTTATTCCAATTCAGTTCGTTCAGTATTTCTTTATAATGACTGATCTAATACTACTCAAATCAATGTTATTATTCTTCTGTTTATCGATTTATTGTATTTATTTATTTTGTATTTTGTCTTAAGGCGAGACGAAAATGTTAATATTATCCACTCATTATTGTCTTTTTATATTTATTTCATTACTAATACAAGAAGTGCAATTTTCCCCACTGTCTTCCCAATGTCTAAAGTGAAGTGAATATTGAATCATACATATTTTTTTTCTACTATGCTTTTTTTTGTGTGTTTTCTTAGCCTGGTGAAAATGTACTTTTATTTTAGTATTTTTTTTTTTCTCTCTCTCTCTCTCTCTTTCGGTACAGGTAATGTAGTTCGAGGAAAAATACACTGCATGTAATGTAGTACTGTAATCCATATTGACAGTCATATCCACACTACACTGTACTACACACACCACACCAGCCACTCAGAAACATCCACTATACCAATCACACACACACACACCAACCAGAACACCCACTACACCACACACACAAACACACACCCTACACTATCCCACACCAACCACCCAGAAACACAAATACCACATCTCAACCCAACACACACACACACACACACACCACACCAGCCACTCAGAAATTACACACCACACACCCTACAATATCCCACACCAACCACCCAGAAACACAATACCACATCTCAACCCCACACACACACACACCACCCACCCAGACACACACACACACACACACAAACACACCCTACAATATCCCACACCAACCCACCCAGAAACACCCACTACACCCCCCCCCCACACACACACAGAAAGAGAGTGTGTTCCTTTCTTTGCCACGTACTCAGAGAGGGTATGAGTTTGATGGATGATGCCACAACATACACTTTCCATCAACACCTTCGCCTTTATTCACCTTCACTCACTCCATCTCTCTTACTGACTGCTGACTGGCTGGCTGGCTGGCTGACTCACACACCCACTCACTCACACTCCCTACACACTTACTCACTCACACATTTACTAATCATCCATCCATTCACTCACCACTCCTACCCACTTACTCACTCACTCACACTCACTCACACATCTACTCATCATCCATCCATTCACTCGTCACACACCCACTCACACTTACTCACTCACATTTCTACACACTCACTCACACATCTACTCATCATCCATCCATTCACTCACACTCCTACTCACTCACTCACTCACTTACACTCCTACCCACTCATTCAACTCACTCACTCAATCATATCTACTCATTCATCCATTCATTCCCTCACTCATCCATCCACCCACACATTCATTCACTCACTCACTCACCCATTCACCCATCCACTCATTCATATATTTATTTTTAATTCATTCACGATTTTAGATATTGACTCATTGACCATCACACCCAAAATCCTCCCTCCCTCCCTCCCTCATTCACACATCCCCCCCTCTTCCCTCCCTCCCTCCCTACCTCCATCACTCCCTCTCTCACGTACGCACTCACTAATTCACTCACTCACTCACTGCTTCTCCCATTTCAAACCGGGATCAATGACACACAATACAATCCTCTCAGACCTGCATTTGGTACTTAAGAGAACAGATGGATACTTACAAAAAATAACTTATACTCTCTTCAACTTTAATTAAGGGGCCAGGGTATAATTTGGACATTTTTGGAGATAATGATTCCTCCAAACTCTTCTTCTTCCGTGGCAATATTTGAAGGACCCATTTATCTCCAATATTCTGACTACATCACAGGGTCCCTTTAAGGAGGAAGAAGTGCAGTGTTGGTAAATCTGGAGCAACTGATTCCTCCAAACTCTTCCCAGCAACAGGTCACCATTACTATTTTTTGTTTGGTTCGTCTGGTCCTGTTTCCTGGCATACTTTGGAGGAATCGGTTGCTCCAGATTTACCAACACTGCATTTCCTCCTCCTTAAGGGACCCTATGATGTAGTCAGGAAATTGGAGATAAATGGGTCCTTCAAATATTGCCACGAAACACACACACCTATAATATGGAAGGAGTATGTTTCGTGGCATGGTCAGGAGGAATCAGAAGCCTCCAATTTCATACACGATCACAGGGTACTTAACATAACGTGGGTCGGCTGTGTTGGGGGTGTGAGCTATGTGTGTAAATGTAAGTGGATGTGTCCATGTAAGTGGGTGTGTGGGTGTGTACATGTAAGTGGGTGTGTGGGTGTGTACATGTAAGTGGGTGTGTGGGTGTGTACATGTAAGTGGGTGTGTGGGTGTGTAAATGTAAGTGGGTGTGAGGGGGTGTTAATGTACAGTAAGTGGGTGTGAGTGTGTGTAAATGTAAGTGGGTGTGTGTGTGTGTGTGTGTGTAGATGTGTAGGTTAGTGTGTACATGTGTAGGTTAGTGTGTACATGTATAGGTGAGTGTGTACATGTATAGGTGAGTGAGTGTGTACATGTATAGGTGTGTGAGTGTGTGTGTGTGTACATGGTATGAGGCCACAAGAGCAGCTTGATTAACTATTCATTGTGAGGGAGGCTGTCTCAAACTGCCTTTCCTGTCTGTCTGTGTGTCTGTCTGTCTGTCTGCCTGCTACAAGTGTCTGTTTGTTAGCCACTCTCTCTGTCTTCTTGCCCATCTGTCTACCTGCTTTCCTACCTTCCTGTCTATCTCCTTATCTGCCTGTCTGTCTATCTGTCTGTTTGTCTGTCTGTCTGCCTGTCTGTCTATCTGTCTGTTTGTCTGTCTGTCTGCCTGTTACAAGTGTCTGTTTCTTAGCCACTCTCTCTGTCTTCTTCCCATCTGTCTACCTGCTTTCCTACCTTCCTGTCTATTTACTTATCTGCCTGTCTGTCTGTCTGTTTGTCTATCTGTCTGTTTGTCTGTCTGTCTGCCTGTTACAAGTGTCTGTTTGTTAGCCACTCACTGTCTTCTTGTCTACCTGTCTACTTGGTTTCCTTCCTTTCTGTCTATTTACTTATTTGTCTATCTGTCTGTCTGTCTGTTACAAGTGTCTGTTTGTTAGCCATTCACTGTCTTCTTGCCCATCTGTCTACCTGCTTTCCTACCTTCCTGTCTATCTACTTAACTGTCTGTCTGTCTTACAAGTGTCTGTTTGTTAGCCACTCACTGTCTTCTTGTCTACCTGTCTACTTGGTTTCCTTTCTTTCTGTCTATCTACTTATCTGTCTGTCTGTTTGCTTGCATATGTGCCAGCTAGCCAATTTACATACTTACCCACCCACTCACCCACCTACCAGCCACCTGCCTCTCTATCTATTCCCTTGTACACTACCATTCTATCTACCTTCCTGTCTGCCTATATACTAGCCAATCTACCTATCTACCATCCTATCTACCAGCTAACCCACCTACCTACCGTACTTACCTACCTGCCTCCCTATCTAATCTATCCACCTGCACATTGCCTACTTGCCTATCTACCTACTTACCTACCTGCCAGCTAACCCACCTACCTACCTACCTACCTACCAACTAACCTACCTACCTACCTATTTACCTACCTACCAGCTAACCCACCCACCTACCTATTTACCTACCTGCTAGCTAACCCACCTACCTACTTACTTACCTACCTGCCAGCTAATCCACCCACCTACTTACCTACCTGCCAGCTAACCCACCTACCTACTACTTACCTACCTACCAGCTAACCCACCCACCTACCTACCAACTAACCCACCCACCTACCTACCTACCTACCTGCCTACCTGCAAGCTAACCCACCCACCCACCTACCTATTTACTTACCTACCAACCTACCTACCTACCTGCATGCCCTACCTACCCTCTTCCACACACACACACACACACCCTAAACATAAACGAGACATACTAAGGTGAGTGGTTAAACACACAAAGGCTCTTACAAACCCACCCGTTAAGGAAAACATGAAGGAGTAGGTGCTTGCTGAATGAATCACCCTTGTACCAAATCTCCAAGACTCCAAAAAAACATCCCCTTGAGCAATATGGGTCCTTTTTGGAGTAGATAGAGTGTGTGCCTTCTTTTACTTTGAGGAGGGGAAGTTTTGTGTTGTTGGTAAATCTGGAGCAACTGAATCCTCCAAACTATTCCAAGCAACAACAGAACACCATTATTTTTGCTCTTCTGGTCCTGTTTGTTTCCTAGCATACTTTGGAGGAATCAAGGCACTCCAATGTACTTTTAAGGAGGAAGTTTTGTGTTGTTGGTAAATCTGGAGTAACTGAATCCTCCAAACTATTCCAAGCAACAGAACACCATTATTTTTTGCTCTTCTGCATGGTTCTGTTTCCTAGCATATATACTTAGGAGGAATCAAGGCACTCCAATGTACTTTTAAGGAGGAAGTTTTGTGTTGTTGGTAAATCTGGAGCTACTAAATCCTCCAAACTATTCCAAGCAACAACAGAACAACACCATTATTTTTTGCTCTTCTGCATGGTCCTGTTTCCTAGCATATAATTATACTTTGGAGGAATCAAGGCACTCCAATGTACCAAAAAAGAATTACCACCTTAAGGGGAGAGAGAGTATACTTTTGGCCCATCATTGGAGAGCATTGAATCTTCCAAAACAAGATCAGAGGAACAAAAATATAGTGGTGTCCTGTTGCTTGAAAGAGTTTGGACGAATCATTTACTCCAGAATTACCACACTGTACCGTGGGTGGGATCGTGTATGTATGAATGAGACTTGGTGTGTGGCTTCTGATTCCTTCTGACTATGCCACGAAACATACATAGCCTACTCCTTCCATATTCTACTCCTTCCATATGTTTCTTCTTCAATATAGGTGCAGTTTTCGTAGCAATATCTGTAGTTAGAAAAAATTAGCTGTTTCGTAGCAATATCTGTAGTTAGAAATAATTAGAGTTTTGTAGCAATATCTGTAGTTAGAAATAATTAGGTGTTTCGTAGCAATATTTGTAGTCAGAAGAAATCAGTCAGTAGGTTTCCAAATTTACGAACAAGAGAATCTCACCTTATTTAATTAAAAGGTCTGATTCACACGATGTCACTCTGTTCAGGTCCACAAACTTTTCCACTCACACACACTGGCCAACTAAGGCAGTTTCAGTCACTCTTGGGAAAAAAAAAAAAAAAAAAAAAAAAAAAAATCCCCTCTCATGTTTCCTCCCTCTCTCGCTCCTCTCCTGTGTGTGTGTGTGTGTGTGTGTGTGTGTGTGTGTGTATATGTGTGTGTGTGTGTGTGTATGTACAGTATGTGTGTGTGTGTGTGTGTGTGTGTGTGTGTGTGTGTGTGTGTGAGTGTGTATATATATGTGTGTGTGTGTGTGTGTGTGTGTGTGTGTGTGTGTGTATGTGCAGTGAACTACTTTTCTCACAATTACATATATAATCTGGACACTACCACCATTATTCCAGACACATCAGTTTGTTGTTATAGTTTGTTCAAAGGGTTCGGAATATTACAAATAGTATACTCCCAAATTAGTAACTTGGAAGGCTTCTGATTCCCCCAAACTAATGCCGGGAATCGAGGCCATCTTAGTCAACGAATAGGGGACGACTTATTTCGATGTTGTTGTTGTCGTCGTTGTTGTTGTTGTTGTTGTGTTTAGATGGTTACAGAGACTCCAAACGACCCCAACAAAGCAACAAACAAACAAACAAACAAATGACCCCCTTTAGATGGTCAAGGAGACTCCAAAACACACCAACACACAAACAAACAAACAAACAAACGAAATTTAGATGGTCACAGAGACTCCAAAACACCACAACAAACACACAAACAAACAAACAAACAAACAAACAACCTACCAACAAACAAACAAACAAACGACCCCTTTAGACGGTCACAGAGACTCCAAAACAACCCAAACAAACAAACAACAAACAAACGAACTACCCCATTAATTAAACCCATCACAAGAATAAATGCACATCCATCTCATCACCAACTCGACACTCCTGGCAATTGAAAGGCTGATGATGAAGCTGTCAAGAGTCGGTATTTACAGCAAGAACCTGTAAGACATATCCAATCACTAAAGCCTCTCGTAGATCAGTCTGTAACATTATCAGGAGAGGTTGGACTGATTTACTGTTGTCGGATGTTTCGTTTAGACAAGTTACTGGTATAGAATTTGAGTGCTCATTTATAATAATAATAATAATAATAATAAATTTCAATATATGATAACAGTAATAATATTTATAGTTGTAGTAGCAATAGTGATAATAATAATAATAATAACAATAATAATAATAATAATAATAATAACAACAACAATAATAATAATAATAATAATAATAATAATAATAATAACAATAATGACAATAATAACAATAATAATAATAACAATAATATCAATACTACTACTACTACTAATAATAATAATAATAATAATTAAATTACCTATCAACTAACTAACGAGTCAATTTACATAAGAGAAACAAGTACTCCAAGCAAGAGGTATACCATATTCAAACAACAAGAGTCTTATCACTTATTTAATGTCTTTAATTACAACCAATTTATGGCTTCAATTATGGTCAACTTATGTATTCAAGACACGCCAGGCAACTCACCCCGTTAGACAAAATGAAAATACACATACACACACACACACACACACACACACACACATACACGACAAAACACACACACACACATTCACACAAAACACAGCACACACACACCAATTCATAGGGTTACACATACACACGAAACACACATACACAAAACACACACACAAAACACACCAATTCATAGGGTTACACATACACACGACACAACCACACATACATAAAACATACACACACACACACATACACATACACACAAAACACACACACACACACACCAATTCATAGGGTTACACATACACACGACACAACCACACATACACAAACACAAACACACACACACGACACAACCACACACACTCAAAACACACACACACCACACAAATTCATAGGGTTACACATAAACACGACACAACCACACACACACACAGATACACACGACACAACCACACACACTCACACACACAAGCAAACAACATACACACACTTATATATTATTCCCTTGAGATTCTTTACATCTAGTTAATAAGTAAAGAAAAATATCACTTCGGGTACAGCACAAACGAACACACCTCTGCGAATCCAATATTGATAAAATTCGGAAAACATGTTTGGTTAATGGAGTGGTTAGGACGGTGTAAAAATAGTTAAATTATACTGATTCTCTTTCATTACCCAAGATATACTGCAAACAAACACACACACACAATTTTAGACACACTCATACATTCAGACTCTAACACACTCATACAACTTCACACACTCACACACACACAAATTTACATGCTAACACACACACACACACACACACAATTTTTGATACACATATACATTCACACTTTAACACACTCATACAACTTCACACACTCACACACACACACACACACACAAATTCAGACGCAAACACACACTCATACAACTTCACACAGCACCACACTCATACAACTTCACACACACACACAAAACAACTTAGCTTTCCCCTGAGTACGAGTATAAATATTAAAGTTTTTAGCCTCACGATAAAGGCTCTCTCACTGACCTCTTTCCCCACCTCTCCTATTTTTATTATCCTATTAGTCTTCCTTATTCGTTTTTATTTCTTATTCCTCTATACTTCTTCACCTCTCTTCTGTTATCTCTTTGTGTTCTTTCCTTCCTTCTTTTATTCCTTATTTACTATCAACAAGTTAAAATATATAAAAAGGGGAATGCTGGGAAGATAGGAAAGATGGGAAGGAAGGAAGGAAGAAAGGAAGGATGGGAAGGAAGTAAAGATAGGAAGGAAGGAAAGAAGGAAAATAGGGAAAGAAGTAAAGATGGGAAAGAAGGAAAATGGGAAGAAAGGAAAGATGGGAAAGAAGGAGGAAGGAAGGAAGGTAAGAGTGGTAGGAGAAACTAAAAAATAAAAAAAATATCTAAATTCATTCTTTCCTTCCTTCCTTCCTTCCTTCCCATTTTTCCTCGTTTTACTTGGACTTGTTCCCTCCCCTCCTGCTTTCCATTCCCACATGACCTTGACCTTTTAATGAGTGTGTTATCGCTTCTCTTTCTACCACACGTAACCCGCCTTTGAAACTCTTACACCGGAAGTTCAAAACACACTATTATTATTATTATTATTATTATTTGTGTGTTTGTTAGTGTGTATGTGTGTGTGTGTGTGTGTGTGTGTGTGTGTGTGTGTGTGTGTGTGTGTGTGTGTGTGTGTGTGTGTGTGTGTGTGTTAGTGTATTTGTTAGTGTGTGTGTGTTAGGGTGTATGTGTGTTAGCGTATGTGTGTGTGTTAGTGTGCTTGTTAGTGTGTGTGCGTATATGTGTAAACATTTGTATGTATGTGTGTGTGCATGTTAGGGTGTATGTGTGCTATAAGTGTGTGTGTGTGGCTGTATGTACACATGCTATACTTTGGAGGAATCAGTAGACCTTTCAATTGATTCACCAGAGATCACCCCCACCCCCCTACTAATGAAACTCAACTCTGTCATCACCGCTTGTCTCGTGGTTTGGATAATTGATGGATAAAGTGAGTCAACGTGGAGTCTCTGTCATCCTGGAACTCGTTATGGCAAGGGAATGATGAAAGATTATATACCCCAAATGTCATTACGAGTTAAGGAGTAATATGATTGATTGTAATATGATGTCGCTTGTGTGTGTGTGTGTGTGTGTATGTGTGTGTGTGTGTGTGTGTGTGTGTGTGTGTGTGTGTGTGTGTGTGTGTGTATTCTGCTACACACCACCACATTACACCACCATACATCATACAGTATACACATGCACTAACACATCACAACACACTACACCAACACATCACATCACAATACATCGACACAACACACCTCACCATCACAACACACATCACACTACACACCACATCACAATACAACACACCACACTACACCACCACACTTCCACTACACTACAACACACTTCAACAACACAACACACCACACTTCCACAACACACCATATCAAACAGACCACACTACACTACAACATACTTCCACATCACAACACACCCCCACACCACCACACTTCCACAACACACCACAACACAACACACCACCACAATACACACAAACACACAAACACAACACACCACCACACTTCCACACTACAACACAACAACAACACATCACAACACTCCCCTGATGAAAGCCCACATTGAATCTCTAACTGGAACTACCACTAATTAAATGAATACCAGACACAACACCAGGGGACCAGTTCTCTCTATTGTGGTCCCAGTTAAAAATAAATTGACATATTGGAAACCTCTTGTGTGTGTGTGTGTGTGTGTGTGTGTGTGTGTGTGTGTGTGTGTGTGTGTGTGTGTGTGTGTGTGTGTGTGTGTGTGTGTGTGTGTTGGGCTAGTGCATGTACTGTCGTGTGTGTGTGTGTGTGTGCGTACTGTCGTGTATGTTAACATGTGTGTGTGTGTGTGTGTGTGTGTTGGGCTAATGCAT
>JAWQEG010002146.1:0-66870 GCA_033782935.1 Petrolisthes cinctipes | reverse complement strand
GTGCACGTAAAAACATTAACAGCGATTTAATTCCACCATTCAGGGTATTTAGAATAAAAAAAAAAAAGTCCCAGCAATCAGCCTGCACACTAAATACTGAAGCTGATCAATCCCATTTCACCCGTGTTACAAGATCATTGGTAAACCACGGGAGGAGAAAATGAAGCAAAGAGAATTATTTTTACTACTGTGGCTTTGTTGAGAGAGAGAGAGGGAGAGAGAATTATTTTCCCAATTTTGTCGTGGTACAGAGGGGGAATATTACATAGGGAGGAGGCATGCAGGCTGACACACAGACAGACAGGCAGACAGACAGGCAGGTAAAATATCGAGAGTGAGAACGAATAGGGAAGAACGAATGAACTGCAGATTATATTCATTCTCCGTTCACTACCTTGTTGACGGTTGAGTATTCGTGTAGGAAGGACACACACACACACACACACACACACACACACACACACACACTTGTATAAACACTGAGCCTGAAAGAGGTAATTATAAACACGTTCACACTCGAGTAAAAATTGTGTACGAATCAGTGTTGAGAGATTAGGTGGTTTTCTTTTAGGAGAATATTTTGTGATCTGACAATTTTATGAAACGCTTGTAGGATTGATTGTTTTTTTGTTTTTTTGGAGTCGGTGGTGATTGTGATGACAGTGTGTGGTAGTGGTGGTAGTGGTGATGTCATAGTGATAGAGACACTTATAATGTTTGTGTGTGAGAGAGAGGAAGGGAGTCAGTTCAGGTAGTCTAATCCCTCCCTTCCTCCCTCCCTCCCTCTATTCCTCCGACTATCTTTCCCTCTCTTTCTCTACTCTCTCCCTCCCTCCCATTATCATTCCTTCCCTCCCTCTCTTTTCCCCCCCTCCCTCCCTCTTTCCCCCCTTCCTCCCACTATGTCACCCTCTCACCCTCCCTCCCACTATCTCACCCTCTCACCCTCCCTCCCCACATCCCTTCTTCCCACTATCATTCCTTCCCTCCCCCCACCTCTCTCTCTCTTCCCCCCGCCCTTTCCCAACTCTCCCCCTTCCCTCCTTTTCTCTGCCAGTTGACATTACCCGCTTCTGCTCTGTTATTGTTGACCTTTCTTTGTTACACTATATTTTTACTCCACTCTGCCCCCGTTCTTGTCTGTACCCCCCAACCCCCCCCCTCCCCCACACGCCCCACTATCTCCCCTGGCTCCCTCCACCTCCTCCATCCCTTCTATCTCTCTCTCTCTCTCTCTCTCTCTCTCTCTCTCTCTCTCTCTCTCTCTCTCTCTCTCTTGCTACACACTCTCCTCTGTTTTCCCCCTCCCTCCCTTCGTACATCCTATCCTTGTCTCCATCCCCCCTCCCTCCCTTCGTGCACCCTATCCTTGTCTCCACCCCCCCTCCCTCCCTTCGTACACACTCATCCCTGCCTCTCCCCTGCCTCTCCTCTTCCAAAACCTCCCCACCCACGTCCCTACCTTACCTCTCTCACGCCCCCACCTTCTCTCTGCCTTCTCATTCCCTTCTCCCTTTCCCCTATCTCTTCTCTCCTCGTCTCCCTTGTCCCTATCACCGGCTCATCCTCTCTGCCAAACACTGTATCCTCTAACCCTGTCCTTGCATCCTATCCCCTTCCCCTGTCTTGTCTAATGGTCACCCCTGCTTTCATATCTCTGACCCCTTCCTGTCCTCTTCCCTACCCATCCTCACCCCACGAACCTTTCCCCTACCCTTCCTCACCCACGAACTTTTTTTTACCCTTTGTTTTCTCCCGTCCCTGCATGCCCGCCCCCTTTCTTTTGCCTCTGTCCACTCCTTCCCTGCCCCCTCCCCTTCCTTCCCTGCCCCCTCCCCTTCATTCCCTCATATCAATCCCTCCCTGTATCCCTCTCATCCCTAACCCTACCCTACTTTACTCTGTTCCACTTTGTCTTCTTATATCATTACCTCGTGTATAAAGTTCTGTAATACTTCAAAATATCTTAAACGTGATGTAAACTAACTTCTTTGTCTTCTTTCTTACAGTGGCGTCGTAGTGGAAGCCAGAGCCAGCCAGCCAGCCAGCCAGCATCCGAACACGTCCCAGGTGGTGAGTACATATCCGTTTTCTATTGTGTTGGTGTTGTTATTGTCATTGTTATGTCTATCGGTGGAGACGGCTAGGGGAGTTATTGGTGTTATTCGCAGTATTGGCAGTCCTGCTATTAGTGTTATTATTATTTGGAAGGTCTTTTGTTTTATTTTCCGCGAATCAAGCCACGAATGATTTACGAATGTATAGACTGGATTAGATGTTTAGTTCTTCTGTGTGTCATAATGTAATAATGCTTTGCTGAGTTACTGTATATCCTAACCTAACCTAACCTAACCTAAACTAAAATTATGTCCACGTGAAAAAAGTATAAATGAAACTTATTATAATATCCACAAACCATGATATACAATAATTTAATTATTTATAATGTTTTAAAACGTTATAGAAATGAACTAAAATGAATAAGAATGACGGTAATAAACACAAGGACACACTTCACTCTTGTCTCTCGATTGTGAATTACGTTTATTGAAGGGTTCATTGGATCAATCGAAAAAATAATAATGTTACCTCTTCGCTCGCTCTTCTAAACTTGTTAAAAACTTGAAGTGTGGAGGGGGGGGGGTGGTGAGATTTTGCAGCGATTGTGGACATGGACAAAACTAGTGAAATGAGTGTTTACAACATATTGAAAATGTAAGACTCAAGTAACCACAATATAGAATTATTATTAGGTTTGTTGTTTTGTAACCACAGAGTCTCTATAGCTTGGTAGACCATTTATTACAGTACTTTCCAGAATAATGACCTCCTTTTTCCATATATTCGTACTTCCAGAGTAATGACCTCCCTTTTTCATATACTTGTACTTCCAAAATAATGACCTCCCTTTTTCATATACTAGTACTTCCAAAATAATGACCTCCCTTTTTCATATACTCGTAGCCTGTGTAACAAGTCCTGTGGCCAACCGTACAGTACGTCTGAGTAGGCTAGTGTTTATGTCATATATTGTGTCCTGTTGTTGAGAGTAAAGTGCGCACAAATAACTTCAAGAGGTACCGTGGTGCAAAAGTCCGGCTTGTCTTATAGAAAAAAAAAAAAAAAAAAAAAAATATCTTGGAAATTGTTAGTTAAGAACAAAGATTATATATACAGATGAAAATGATTAAGAGGGTAGTACAGTGTTAATTGGTATATCTGGAGCAAATGATTCCTACAAACTATTCCAAGCAACAGAACACCAATATTTTTGTTCAGCTAGTTCTGTTTCCTGTCATATATACTTTGAAGAAATCAAGGCACTCCAATGTAACGAAAGTGAATTACCTTAACCCCCTTAACTACATACAATTGAATAGACTGACTGACTGCACAGAAACCTTAATGGAGTGAGCGAAGAGTGACAACTTTGTTACATTATACGACGTTTATTATAATTATACATTATGATTATTATTAAATATGGCAAAGACTGGAAAAAACGCAGTAGAGAATTATACATACAGTGTGAAGTATAATGTGTGAGTTGGTGGCCTTGCGCATGTGCGAGTGGGTTAAGTGGGCAAGTGGTAATGAACCTTGTGCCAGTGTGCATTAGGGTGTCAAGTGAAGGTGTCGAGTGTTGTAAGTGGCACTGTAGTGGAGGAATGAGCACTTTGGAAGTCTAAGTGGACGTTTGACTTAGTAATGTTGTGACTGGAGTGGTTGGAGTTACAAGTGTGGCTGTATAGTGTTGTGTGTATAATGAATGGTTAATGTTGTGTTGTATAGAATAGTTAGTGCTGTGTTATATAGAATGGTTAGTGCTGTATAGTGATGTGTGTATAGAATTGTTAGTGCTGTGTTATATAGAATGGTTAGTGCTGTGTTATATAGAATGGTTAGTGCTGTGTTGTATAGAATAGTTAGGGCTGTGTTATATAGAATGGTTAGTGCTGTATAGTGATGTGTGTATAGAATGGTTAGTGCTGTGTTATACAGAATGGTTAGTGCTGTATAGTGATGTGTGTATAATGAATGGTTAGTGCTAAGGTTTGTAATTATAGAATGGTTAGTGCTGTGTTATATAGAATGGTTAGTGCTGTGTATTATGAATGGTTAGTGCTAAGGATTGTAATTATAGAATGGTTAGTGCTGTTATATAGAATGGTTAGTGCTGTGTATAATGAATGGTTAGTGCTAAGGTTTGTAATTATAGAATGGTTAGTGCTGTTATATAGAATGGTTAGTGCTGTGTATAATGAATGGTTAGTGCTAAGGATTGTAATTATAGAATGGTTAGTGCTGTATACTATATAGAATGGTTAGTGCTATGTATAATTATATAAAATGCTTTGGTTTATGGGTGTATATGTGAGGTTTTTAGATGTATATGTATGTGTGTTGTGGTTAGTGTGTGCATCTGTACAGGACACGTGTTATATTAGGTGTGTTGCCGGTTGGGATACATATAGATGGGGTCTGTTCTGTACATCCGCATTTACTCTTATATAAATATTAGACCATTTTTCATTCGTACCGGATAGTGTGTTTTTGTGAGGACAGCTGTTGTGTGTGTGTGTGTGTGTCTGGTTTTGTGTATCTGTGTCTGTGATTAAGTGTGTGTGTGTGTCTGATTTTATGTGTGTGTATCTGTTTTTTGTGAGTGTGTGTGTGTCTGATTTTATGTGTAGCCTATGTGTGTGTCTATGATGATGTGTATGTGCGCGCGTGTGTGTGTGTGTGTGTGTGTGTGTGTGTGTGTGTACAGGTGTGGGAGTGAAGGCAAAAACATTGGTAGACACACCTGTGCTTCGTGTAGAAAGACATATTGCCCCCATCCCTCCCCCCTCCCCCCTCTCTCATTCCCTTTCCCCCCTCCCCCCTTCTTACACCTGGTGCTATACACTAAACATGCATATTATACACCAGACATCATCCCTGTTACCACACCATAACCATCACTATTACCACACCATAACCATCACTGTTACCACACCATAACCATCACTATTACCACACCATAACCATCACTATTACCACACCATAACCATCACTATTACCACACCATAACCATCACTATTACCACACCATAACCATCACTATTACCACACCATAACCATCACTATTACCACATTATTCCAATCACTGCTGTCATCAATATTACCAACTTTATTATCCATATATTTCATCACTATTACCACACTTTATCGATTACTATTGACACTATTACCACACTATAACCATCACTATTACAACATCATCACCACCCATCCCTCCATAAAAGTTAGACTCGTTATCATCACCACTACAACACCTGATAAATTACATCCATCACTAATCACTCATTATTATCATCACCACAGTGACTAGATTCATCACTGTTATTATCATCACCACAGTGGCTAGATTCATCACCATATACCAATTTTTTTTAATGTAACTTTAGGGATTCAACTTAACATTAATGATAGACTAAGTTAGCCATTACTAGATATATATATATATTTTTTTTTTTTTTTTTTTTTTTTTTTTGAAACTGTAATTATTGCTGGCCAACATTCATTTGTGATAAAACAGTACAGTGGTTAGTGAAAACATTATAAAAACTCACGTGACTTGCCACCCGTGAAAATAAAAAAGTTATAATAAAAATTCGTCGTCACGTGATAATAAGAATTCATCGTCACGTGATGATAGAAAAATTATATTATCTGATTATTATAGTTTCTTGGGGACAATATATAATTATGGCATCCCACTCACACAGTAATGAACGTATAAATTGTTTTCACGTAAATAAAATATAATTACACATGCAGCATAGATCCCAACAGGTGACTAGCTGACTACATAATAAATAATACCAGCTGCTTGATGATAATAATAATAATAATAATATAGTGGAGGTAATGAAGAGTAGTGGTACATTGTATTGCCTGCCTACACCTCCCTCCTAGCGTGAATAATTTGTACTTTCTACTTGATAAACGGTAGTAGATTCGTCATGCGATTATAGTCCATTTGTCACGTTAATGTACACCTAAACTAATAGCCAGCCAGTGTGTACAGTCGGCCTCAGGAATTCGTATACACCACTGTGACGACATCAAAGGTTCGTAGCAACTAAAAAATGTACTATACCATTTTCCTAAAACACACACACACACACACACACACACACACACACACACACACACACACACACACACACACACACGCACTTTTCTAGTAATTTTATATTGCTCATACTTGAATCAGTAAGCAGAACAATGCCTTACAGTAAGTGCAGAATAAATATATATATATACCCACTTTAACCAATTCCTGTGTACGAATTTCTGAGGTCGACTGTACGTACACCTCATGCTGGAAGTGTTGTTGTTGTTGTTGTTAGTATTATCGGTCATCAGCACTGTGTAACTAGGATCCGTATAGTTGATGGACATATGTTGACAGACGGTAGACAATTCTCTTCGTCCAAAAAAAAAAAAAAAAAAAAAAAACACACACACGAAACCTGCTGAAATTCATTCCCTCAGTGAGTGTGTGTGTATCTATCATCAGTAATAAACCAAATAGAACCAGTGACAAGATAATAATCCCCTTTATTGTTTTCGTTACTAACATTAGATAACTATTGTATAAACTTTATCATACATCTGAAGGTAAAAACAAAAAAAAAAGAAATAATAATATTAAAGTAACCCAATCACAACACGACAGCTTAAATCGCACATGATAATATATTTGGACTAACGCCAGACGAATTTACTTGTCTGGGAGATCAACAATGTTATTCGACAGTTTCTATAGTGAGTCACCATGAGCATGTCAAAGTAAAAATAGAATTAGAGGATTGCAAAGTATCAGAATTCTTCACATACCACAAGGGGAATATATTATCTTCACCCAGTCTGTCTGCTTGTAAATATTCCACACGTATGTATGTACAGCCACAATCAAATATCCACCGACACTTTCCTTCCATTGTAGTAAATATCTTGGTAATAAAGAACAACACGTGTATGACTTTGCACCACCTCATAATAATAATAATTTAGGGGATTGAGTTGATATAAGGTGTTGTTGTATGGTTATATTTTGAAATTATACTTATTTATTTGCATGATGGAAGGAAAGTGTCGGTGGTTATTATTTTTATTGTGGCTGGCTGTACCTTGAGGAAATGACACGGTATACAGGAGGAGGTGTTGGACTTGACCCACCACAAACAAAGCACATTCTTGACCCCCTTGGAGTTAGTTGTACAGTTGGCCACAAGAATTCGTGCACACCCTGTTGTTTTCGAGGGTTTTTACAACATATAGAAAATGTCAGACTACGTAACTGCAATACAACATTATCATTGGGTTTGTTGTGTTGTTAATTACAGAGTCATTTGGTACACCATTCATTGCAATACTTCCACAATAATGACGTCTCTCTCTCTCCATATTTCTGTGGACAACTGTACATTGATTTAGTGATGTGGAGAGAAAGGCCAGGACAGGGTAGGACAGAACAAAACAGGACAGGGAAGGACAGAACAAGATAGGACAGGACAGGGCAGAGTAGGAGTGGGTTGTGGTGGGGTGTGGCGAAGAGCAAAAGTACACGAGGAAGAGAAAGGTGGGAGGGGAAGAAGCAACTGCCCAAAAGGAAAGGAAAAGAGGTAATCGTAAGGAATGATGACATAAAAGAAGCTGCGAGGGAAGTGGTGTTCAATGCATGGTGAAGAAAGATTATACTGTATAGGCTAAGGAAGATGTGAAAAAAGGAGGAACACAAAACAGGATAATGGATAACTGTATATATATAAAAGATGCATGAAGAAAGAATGACAAGGGCAGAGAAATATGAATGGTAATAATTTTGTTTATCAGTGTATCGAACTCCCATCTCATTCTTTATTTATTTTTTATTTAATGTTACCTCTCCCCTTTTTCCACCATAATACCCCTTCCCCCCTTCCTCTCCTTTCTCCCCCTTCCTTCCACTACTTTCTCCCCCTTCCTTTCCCTCCGTTCTCCCCCTTCCTTTCCCTCCGTTCTCCCCCTTCCTTTCCCTCCTTTCTCCCCCTTTTTTTCCCTCCTTTCTCCCCCTTTCTTTCCCTCCTTTCTCCCCCTTTCTTTCCCTCCTTCCTTAACCTCCTTTACCCTTTTCTTTCCCTCCATTCTCTCTCCTTTTTTTTCTGCAGTTATTTTAGCCTGTGTGATTGTTGGTTAGTCTGGTCGTTCTGATGCTCTCTCTCTCTCTCTCTCTCTCTCTCTCTCTCTCTCTCTCTCTCTCTCTCTTAATGTGACCTTTAACCTCTGACCCCTCGAACTTGTGACCTTTGGGAGTTGTTTTTTCCACAGTTGACCTTACTCCTCTCCTCATCCCTCTCCTTTCCTCATATCTTTCCCCTCTCCTCATCTCTCCTCTCCCTTTCCTCATTTCTTTTCACGTTCATCTCATCATCTCTCCTTTCGCTTTTCTCTGTATTCTCTCTCTCTCTCTCTCTCTCTCTCTCTCTCTCTCTCTCTCTCTCTCTCTCTCTCTCTCTCTCTCTCTCTCTCTCTCTCTCTCTCTCTCTCTCTCTCTCTCTCTCTCTCTCTCTCTCTCTCTCTCTCTCTCTCTCCAAGTTATTTCCATCCATTTTTTTTTTATACAACATTTGTTTTCTTTATATTTCAGACCCCACTTTGTTTTTGTTGATTTTATTACGGTATTTGATATGTGTTTATCAGACGCCGTACTCGCTTTCCTGTTTCCTGTCACACCCTGAGCTCTCTCTCTCTCTCTCTCTCTCTCTCTCTCTCTCTCTCTCTCTCTCTCTCTCTCTCTCTCTCTCTCTCTCCTCTCTCTCTCTCTCTCTCTCTCTCTCTCTCTGTCTGTCTGTCTGTCTGTCTGTCTGTCTGTCTGTCTGTCTGTCTGTCTGTCTGTCTGTCTGTCTGTGTGTCTCGCTCACTACACACACACACACACACACACACACACACACACACACACGGTTGGTTACACTATCTCTCGTCCTAACCACTGACTCGTGAATTTTTAGCATTTGTGCCTCCTTCCCTTCTTAATTAATTATATTCTGTTTTCAGTTATCTTTGTTGTTATCCATGCATACGTTCAATTTTTTCAGTTTAATATCACTCTATTCATTCCTGCCATTCATTAGCTTCAATTTTTACCTTTTCCCAGTATTTCCTCATGTTCATTTTATATATTCAGTCTATTTTCTCTTTTTTTGTATTATTTATATATTCCCATCTTCAGTATTATTCTCCGTCCCTTTCTTTTCTCCGTATATGTGTATTTCTATCTGCCCATACCTCACGTTCCCAACCTACGTATACACACCTGCCTGCTCTCCTCGTAATTGGTTGGTGGGTGGGTGTATGTATAATGATGACCTTGTGATCGTGTGTGTATGAGACTCGGTCGGTGGCTTCTGATTTCTCCTGACTATGCCTAGGTACATCTCTCTCGTTTACACTACTGTCTTCTTCCTCGCCTCTACCTGATTCGTACCCCTCCATATACACTCCTCACTCTTGTCTCCCCATCCCTACTCCCTTCTCCCTCTGTCTCCCCATCCCTACTCCCTTCTCCCTCTGTCTCCCCACCCCTACTCCCTTCTCCCTCTATTTCCCCACCCCTACTCCCTTCACTCATTCTCCCTCTATCTCCCCACCCCTACTCCCTGCACTCCTCCTTCTCCTTCTCCCTCTATCTCCCCACCCCTACTCCCTTCACTCCTTCTCCTTCTCTCTCTATCTTCCCACCTTCACTCCCTTCAACTCCCCCTCCCTCTATCTCCCCACTTTCACGCCCCCTCTCTCTCCACCCCCGTCTCGTTCTCGCTCCCAACCTCTATATGCAAATCCTGGCTTTATGCAAATTATTTAGACCGAGTCATTGTTTATCCTGGGGGTTGGGGGTGGGAGGGGGCTGTGATGGGAAGAGGGGGAACGTAGGAAGGGGGGTGGGGGGGGGTTGAGGATTGGCGGAAAGTAGGAGGGATGGAACAGGGCGAAGGGAAAAAGAGTAGGAAGAAAAGGAAAAAGAAGTGATTAAACATTTTGAGGTGGAAGGACGGGAATGTGGAAAGGCATGGGGGTCGGAGGGGGCAGGGGGTATGTAGGAAAAGGAGGGGGGGGGGAAGGGGTATGTGGAGATTGAGTGCTGGGAGGGCTATAAGGATATTGGGAGTTTGAAGGCAGGGAGGGAGGGACGGGGGCAGAGCTGGGTGGAAAGTTTAAAGCGGTAGGGGAAGGCGATGAAGGTTGGAATTTGGGGATAGGGAAAGTGGGGGACGGAGCTGGAGAAGGGAGGAAGGAAGGAAGGGGGAGAGGAAGAGAGGCTTTAGTTAAGGGTAGGCTGCCTTGTTAGTGAGTTTGAGAGCTAATGATTCCTCCAAATTATGTCAGGAAGCAGACGACTTCATTGTTACTAATAGGGATAGTACTGTACATACTGTAGATGTTTTGAAATGTCATTAGTAGTGTTATACTGTAATTACTGCATAACTAGTAGTATATTATGTAGCAAGAGTTAAGATGATCCAGAAGAAATAGTGCATAGCCTAGCAGTGATTTAGTCTGTGCACACCAGAACACACATCGTCCCAAGTGGAGCACCGAGATCGCCAGCATCGCCGAAAACCACCATCACCACCACAACAACAGAGGCGAGTTCGACTTAACCCGTAGATCCGAACTTGTGGTGGACGTGCACACAAGCTCGGTTCTATGGGGATAGTCTTTCTCGCGTTGGCTACGTTCTGGAAGAGGAAGCATAGAAGGAAGAGTATGATGGAAAAAAAAAAAAAAAATGGGAAGAGGAGGAAGAAGGTGTGGCCAATGGTAATATTTAGGAATATACAGTAGATGGGTCCACGAGGAAAGGTTGTTACTCTATTGTCCACTACTGCAATGGGGAATGGCTTCTTTGTTTACATTAATGACGTCACTGCAGCTGATGGATAGCACCACACAATACCCTCATGGTCCCCTAAGTGCTACTGCAAGTCATCCTGACCAAAACCAGAAAGAACACAATGGCATAAGATAAAAAATATTGTGGGGGTGTTGTAGTATAGGTCATGCATGTATCCCTCGACCATCACCAAGAAGAACAAGAACAGGAGGAACCAAGAAGAAGAAGAAAATAATAAACAGGATGATCACGAAAACATTAAGGAAAGATTTAGTGAGAGTTACTTGAGTACACCAATACATAATCCCACGACCGTCACCAACACAATGAAGGCGACGAAGAAGAAGACAACGACTCCTCCTCCTCAGTGTGGTGGTCGTCATGGGTGAGGAAGGGTGAGGTAGTAGGTTGTATAGTTGCGAGCTACATCATTCCAGGAGAACTGTACAACTTGCTAACTTTCCCGACCTTGTCCCCTTCTCTCCAACACCACACTGGGATCCTTGCCTGCACTACCTACCTACCTACCTACAGACCCTCTCCTTCTATCGGATGGTCACGACGCACCACCAACACCACTACTATCACTACTACAACTACCACCACTACTATCACTACTACAACTACCACCACCAATATCACTACTAAAACTACCACAACTAAAACTACCACCACCACTACCACAACTAAAACTACCAACACCACTACCACAACTAAAACTACCACCACCACAACTATCACTAACACCACTACCACAACAACCACTACCACCTTCTTATCATATAACTATACAACACCACGCTTGCTTTATCGTCACCACCATCACCATCAGATTCAAACACTCATTCCACAAGTACCAAGCACACAGCTCCTGCAGCACAGTCAACCATGCTGCTTTAAGGAGAGGGCCACTGTCAATAACACACACACACACACACACACACACACACACACACACACACACTGCCTCCACTACGGTACTGTGCACACTTCACCCTTGTCATGATCACTGCACTAGCCTACTGATAGCTAGACTAGTTCCCTTACTAAAGTCTGTATCACACTTACTCTCATAACTTTACTATCACCACAACTACATCTAAAATCAGTATGACCACCAACACAAACAAACAAACCATTACAATCCATCCAGAAACAATACCGTAAACAACCACTACCAACAACAACAACAACAAAAACCACTATCGCCTTTTCCACCACCACACACGACACATCATAACCAGACACTATACCACCCACCATCACCATTACTACTACACTGCATTACCCTCCACGAATACGGACAGACCTTCTTTGTACCCTTGTAATAATATATAGCAATCTACTATTTACACAACTACCAGTAATTTCAGCTTCAATTTGTTGTGAAAATGCTTCTTAATGTAATGTCAACAATTCATATATATATATATATATATATATTATTAGACTTGTCATAATTATGTAGTGTATAACTTTAATTAATGTTTTTGTATTCATATTACGTCAGCGTCGTACTGTAATTACTTTTATGTTGTTCTTGTAATTATATTTTGATACTTGTAGTTAGGAGTGTCATCAGTTATCCTTGCTGTCGTCAGTCACCCTTAAGGACCCTCTAATCGTGTATGAGAAATGGAGGCTTCTGAATCCCTCTTGACTATGCCACGAAACAACCTCCTTCCATATTGCTGTATGTGTTTCGTGGCAATATTTGAACGACTCACTCGTCTCCAAGTTTCTGACTACATCACAGGGTACCTTAAGGTGGTAATTCCATTTTGGTACATTGGAGTGACTTGATTGCTCCAAAGTATGCCAGGAAACAAGCCCAAGTTAACAAAAATAATGGTGTTCTGTTGCTTGGAATAGCTTGGAGGATTCAGTTGCTCCAGATTTACTAACACAAAACTTGCCCCTTAACATTGCTTCTAATGTAGTGGACAAACTGAGATGAACAAGATGTCGTTGTTTTTCCTCACATGATGGTCTTATAAATGTCATGTACGATAATTATGTGTAAAAGGATGCAATTGGACTTATACGTATGAGATCTAAAGGGAGTGACGTAAATGGCTTTTGAGTATTCAGAGGATGTAATTTTTATACATTCTTTGTTGTTGATGCATTGTATTTATATCTAAGATTATGTTTATCAGGTATGTTTAGTTAAGAACTTTATCATACATGCAGGAAATACTTTAAAATACCCAAAAGCCTGCTATAATATCTTAGACTTAATACTTTTATACCATTTTAGTTTTATAGGATGCAATTTACTGCATATGCTGTTCCAAATAATGTGTTCTTAATTTTGGGATCTCGTGATGTACTAAGAAAATTGGAGGTAAACGAGTCCTTCAAATATTGCCACGAAACACCACCTATATGGAAGGAGCACGTTTCGTGGTATAGACAGGAGGAATCGGAAGCCTTCAAGTTTCATACACGATCACAGGGTCCTTAAGAAATTAGACCAGGCACTGTGCTGCTTCTGAGTATGTAATTATGCATATTTCTAAAGGATGCCTTGTAATGTAAGATCCACACATCACTAAAAAGTTTAATGTTGTCGTGTACATGAATGAGACAACGTGGATTATCTGTTCGTGTATTCGGTGCTGCAGTATTTTTTTTTTTTTTTCTATTCAAATATTTTGCCAAAGGTTAAAGGGTAAAACTTACAAGCACTTTATTGTTTTAGCTGTACTGTAACGTTTAAACAAAATGTGTAAATGAGTAAAATTGGGAGTTAAACATGTACCGTAAAAGAGTGCACTTTTATGCCACATGACGAATTAAAAAAAAAAAAAAAAAAAAAACATTAATAGCTTCGTCCTTGGAAATTTGTCTGGTTCAACAAGCTTTAATTTACCGTACAGTTAGTTTGTGTCATGGTCTGTATTTATTTTGGTAACTGCTATTTAGTTCTTATTAGGCATTAATTCTTGTGTTTTGTGTGACTGCAAGTGATTTTATGGTCATGAATAAAATTTATATATTGTTTATGAGGAAAGTAAACAGTGTCGGGATCTCTTAATGGTTTCACGAACACTTGAATGATAATTTCTTTATCTCTGAGATGCATAAAGTTACCATGTTAAAACACAATGGTAGTGACCCCATGACTTTAAATATGTTAATAGAGATAGCTAATGTTATTCTTCAAGTTACATGTTTTTATTCTGAATGAAATCACCTATTGTTAGCCTCAATAATACCTTGATTATCATTGTCGTGTAAAATCATGAACGATGGACAAAGGATTCAGGCAAGTGGCCCAGTGGCTCTTATTCTCGCATTTATACCCAGACATTGCATCGTAAACAAAGGCTTCAGGGAATATATATTAATGTATTGTTACCAAGTTAAAAACAAAAATGTCAAGTATACCTATGAGTGCAAGAACAAGTAAACAGTGTTATGTGTAAACCACCTCGACCCAGTTTCAGGAGCATGTCAGAGTGCAGACCTCCATTCCACTCACGCCTTCTCCAATTCACGGAAGCACATGAGGAAAACAGACCAGCCTAATCCTCTTCTCATCTTTGGTTATAGAAATGAGTAGCTTGTCAATTTCATGGGGTAGTGGGGGGGAGGGATGCTGATTTCAACCATAACTACAAACCTACGTGAGAGAGAGAGAGAGAGAGAGAGAGAGAGAGAGAGAGAGAGAGAGAGAGAGAGTTAATAACAAATAATGAATCTACAAGACATGATAATCTCAGACTATCACCACTGAAAGTTATAATCTGTTTTTGTGCTCATTTTCCCACAAAACCTCATGACACTCCATTCATAACGTTAATCAATAATTGTCCACTAGAGCATCTGGGTATATTGAACACATGACACTAATGGTTGAACATGACAAATTATATACAGTATAGACCATGTGCTAGAATATGAAAGTTATTTTATTTTATTCTTTTGTATGTTTTTGATGTTCGTATACCGGTAACTTTTTTTTATCTACATTTCTGTTTTGTGTGTTGTTAAATGTATGTACCCTGGATCAAAAAAGTATCGCGCAGGTGGGGTCCGATGGTTCTGTAAATGATCGCTACAGCTCATGATAAACAAGCTCGTTTTCAGTAGCCATCGTCTTAGATGTCAAAATGTTTCACGAGGGAAATGCGCTATACTTTTTTGATCGAGTGTACCTTTCTATATTTTCATTGGGTAGGAATTCTTGGGCTATTTTATTTTGCTGTTGGTGCTTTTAAATGACCCTGTGATATTATATAGTCAGAAAATTGGAGGTAAATGCGTCCTTCAAATATTGCCACGAGACACACACACACACCTATAGGGAAGGATCGTGTTTCGTGGCATAGTCAGGAGGAAGTAGAAGTCCCTATTTATTCTCATACACGATCACAGGGTCCTTCCTTATTAATGGTGTTGTTGGGTGTCGTCAGCTGAGAGGATGGTGATGCTCTTATTGTGAGAAATGATGGAAGTACGTTAATTTTTATCGTGTTAGTGGTGACTGATAGGGTTAAACAAAACTAAATATATTGGTTAGTGTTAGTATTGAAGTTCAGACGTGATAGTATTCCTTGTAACCAGTTTGGATAGTGATAGTGAGACTGTTGTTGTTGTTGGTGATGATATTGTTGTTCCCGGTAGAGGTGCATGGGTGGTGTGTGTGTGTGGGGGCGGGGGGGGGGGGGTGAGAGTCAGGTGTGTACCAGATATACACACACTCGCCTGTCAATAACAAACAACTCCAGCTCACGTTTGAAGTCCGTGCAAGGCTAAGGATAGAAAGCTGAGAAAGAAGCTTGCAGTTGCGAATTGCTTGGAGAAATAATACTAATAGTCACAAAAATATATAAACAACACTGAACATGGCCCCCTATCAAACGTTTAACTTCATATTGTTATTATTATTATTATTACCGGTATTATTATTATTATGTTTTACCACTTTCCCACTGACCCCCCCACCCGCACCCCACCCCCACCAGCACAAAACGTAATGCTATGAACACCAAATTGAAAGGATAGAGATTGAATATTAGGTAACTAGGCCTATATATCATACTGTTGTGTACTTGTAAATAAATACAAAATTGTCGTGTCAAAATGTTACGTAGGATTCATACCTCTCAGGACCGAAAGATTAGCAATTCTGCTGGAGTAAAAGGTGGTGTGGTCAGATGTACGATAGTTTTTCAAGGGGGTGTGGACAGATGTACGATAGTTTTCAAGGAGGTGTTGACAGATGTACGATAGTTTCCCTGTCAAACGTGACTTTAATTCTACGTTTTCTAACATGTTGGGGAAAACTCGTTTGTTCTGACACTCTGGTATATTGGTGTTATTTATATATTTATTATTTTAGCTGTTCTAACTCGGGACACACACACACACACACACACACACACACACACACACACACACACACACACACACGTAACCAAAAACCCATTTGGAAAACATGAAAATTATAGTATACTTTATTTATTTTATTATAGTTGAAGAGCACAGCTTAGTTGACTAAATATTTTTTACGAATAATATTTGTATGCCGTTTAAAAAAAGATGTTTGGATGCAAATGCAGTTTTTGTGTTGCTACTTTCGATTCTTTTGAACCAATTTTGTCATTTCACCAAAAAATAATTGGGACCTGGAGCTCTGAAACTCTCCCTAATAAACCTGCCAAGAGATGCAATTTCAGAGTCAAATCACTGTATCGCTTCACATGCCTTTACTCCACGGAAATTCGCAGATATTATTATTATTATTATTATTATTAATTTTTTTGAGGTGCCGTATGGTTAGAACTTTAGTTCCAGGAGTTAATTATGATTTTATATAATTATTGTTGTTGTTGAAAATGGCATAGTTTTAACATTTTACTCGTTAGCTGGATCATATTATTTTATTATTAATGTTTTTTCTTACTGAGTTTAGCGTAATTTTAATGTTTGTATACGATTTGTTTGTGGGAGAGATGTATAAAGTTAATGATACGGTCTCATTACTGTGTGTGTGTGTTAGATACAATTAATAATATAGTGTCTCATTCCTGTGTGTGTGTGTGTGTGTGTTAGATAGAATTAATAATATAGTGTCTCATTCCTGTGTGTGTGTGTGTGTGTGTGTGTGTTTACTAAGGGTGCCAAGTTTGAGTGGTGGTGATATTATTGTTTACAGTACACCATGGGAGTGTTTGCATTGTGCCCTCTGCTGTGATAATTGTGTTATTTTCTTTAACTGGTGGTGGAATGTGGCGGGATGTCAGAATTTAAGTAATTACTGGGCTGCCATTCTCTCTCTCTCTCTCTCTCTCTCTCTCTCTCTCTCTCTCTCTCTCTCTCTCTCTCATATAGAACAGATTGTCACAAGTATGTAGTATGGTATTGTGTTTTGTGCCATAAATTTTGTCAGGACGTAATGAATGGTTTATCACTGCTAAGTTTATTTAAGCAACTATTAACATACGGTAACATTGCGTTTTTCGACCATCAGTGTTTTCTCTCACCCTGGCACAAAAATACTCATATCAATGGAAATAGGTTTACTTGAGGATATATGTATGTTATTGTTAGTCTTCGTCAGTATGTATTTTCATTTTGCGACCTGTTTTTTTTTTTTTTTTTTCGATGTGCTACCCTTTTTTTTTTCCTCCCCTCCCCCCTTTTTTTTTTTTAGTCATATAGTCCCTGTAGTATTATCCTGTAAATCGTTTCACAAATCTTTTAACTCTTATTAACTTTGATATATATCTCCTTGTGTTGTTACTTCACACACATCTTCTACTTATGTTACTCCTTTCATCTCTCTCCTACCTTTTTTGGCTAGATTATATAATTCACAATCTCACATTCCCTTTCCTATCTGTCTTCTTTTTTCTCCCATCCATATATTGCATCTTCTCTCATGCCTCTCTTCATTCCCCTATATAATTTTCTTTCTTCTACGTACCTCCCCTCATCCCTCGAATTTCCCCCTTTTTATATTTTAGTTTTTTTTTTTATCGTAATTCCCACTCAATCATGTGCCCCTGCCGTCTCCCAAACCCAGCTGTAGATTTTAAATAATGTTGTCGAGTAATAAGTTTTCATGCATACATTTTCTTTGTCTCGCGCTCTCTCTCTCTCTCCATTCGTTTTCTCTTCTCTCTCTCTTTTTATTCCATTCGTTTTCTCTCTTTTTATTCCATTTGTTTTCTCTTCCCTCTCTCTCTTTTTATTCCATTCGTTTTCTCTTCCCTCTCTCTCTTTTTATTCCATTCGTTTTCTCTTCTCTCTCTTTTTATTCCATTAGTTTTCTTTTCCTTTGCCCCCCCCCCCCTCCTCGCATCCTCACTCTTTCCCATTCTCCATTAATTCATCTTCCCATCCCTTCTTTGCCTCTTAATCACCACTTTCTTCCTGGATTCCTCAATTAAGCTACTCCTCTTTTTCAGGATCTTCGATGGATGATGGACGCTCAAGCCTGCCTGGGAAATGGATTAAGCCTGATGGATGCTCAAAACTGACTCAAGTCTAGCTGGGAAGTGGATCAGGCCTGGGTTACACGTGAATTGAAGCTTGAAGACAAACGTGCATAATAGTGAGTTGTAATTCAATTGTTACCATATCATAATTTCTTTACCCATTTCCCTCTCACTCACCATTTAATTACCACTCATAGGTCACCTCATGTCCTCATTTAATTCCACTCGGCCAATTTCACCCAAATTTACGTGCCTCTAGACCCTTTCTCACCGCTCACCCCTTCACCCTCCTCCTTCCCTCCACCACCAACTCCCTCCCAAAACTCGTTTGTTCCATCTCACTCCTACGTCGGTTCACCGCAAGTCTGCTCTCACACTCACCTTATTCCCACTCTCATATCCTACCTACCTCATTCCCTCTGCCCCCCTCCTCCTCCCCCTCACCTACTCCTACAAATACAACCCCTCACTTAAGTGTAACTCACCTATATGCTCCCACTATCACACACTCTCCCCACTCACAAACTTACTACCACTAGCACACCACCTCACCTACTCCGACAGACGATGTAATGTATGCCTTCGCTTTGTCTTGCTATTGATTGTGAGTCGGTGCAGGCGTTGAGTGCCACCTGTTGGGGCTAGACGAAGGTGGCGCTTGCTGGCACTGGCACCAGATGGCACCACTACCCGTGTCAGCTGATAGGGGGTCGCTGGATGTGGGGGGGAGGGGGGGGAGCAGAAGTATGTATGTCCACGCCTGTGCCTTACTCGTTCCTAACCCCCACCCCGTCCTCAGTCCTCTAGTATATTAACTTAGATATTCCCCCCAACATGATGCTTTTAAAATAATTAGCCTTGCTACCAGCACGCAAGGTGTTGGCGTCATTTTTGGCCAGGACAACAAGAGTGGTGAAGGCTTGGGTAGGGGTGGGAGGGGGGCGGTGTACGGATCTGGCTCCACCCTGTGGGCGGGGCTTTACTGGAGTCTGCCCGGGTACAATAATTTCACCCACACTGCCGAACTCCTCTTTGGATTCCATTTACGTCACAGTGGTGTAGTGTCGTGGTAGCGCGGCGTGTGGTGTGAGCAGCAGGGGTTGACGAAGCAGGGAGCGCACCTTTCCCACTTTCTTCCACCTCCAAATAGGCTACACGTCAAAGGATGGGTGCGGGTGGGGGCGTGCGAGCTGTGGGGAGGGGAGGACAACAACAACGTCTAGACCGGCTGTAGCCCACCCACCCAAGTCCTCCCAGTCCCCCTAGTCCCGAGTCAGTCACCCTGCAGCGAGGGGGGCGGGAGGGTGCGTTCTGGTGCTTCCGCTTGTGAGTCACCCAGAAGAGGACGGAAAGAGGCCGGGTGAGAGGGAGAGAGAGTGAGGCCAGTGTGGGAGAGAGCGGAAGGACGAAGTGAGGCCGGTGCAAGGGAGAGAGAGTGAGAGGGCCAGTCCAGAGGAAGAGCGACGCGTACCGGCACTGGATTTGAATTTTTAAAGTGATAGTGAGTTCGGTGGGGACGTTAAACTCACTCCGCCCTCGCCGCTGGCCCACTCCGCCCATCTATCCGCTCGACGCCAGCAGTTTGAGTCGACACAACCATGGTAGTAGCTTAGTTTCAGTTATCACACCGACCACATTGCAACACGACACCAGTGCCACACATTCTTCCACTCCACACCTTCACCTCACACTCACTTGACTCCATGCTAACAGTGTCACCGATACAACTATTTTAAACCATCCAAATTTACTACTCACTTTGCCAGTACTTTCAAAATATTGATAACATAACTTAATTTCACGTCACTCCTCGACACTTCAGATTATGTGCACCCATCAGGAAGATTATCACTCACCTCGATCTATCCCAACCTTCAGAGTTACTCCAAAGTTTGCAACCTTGTACTCTTTGGAATATAGCTATGATTATTTACTATTTTGGCAGAAGAGACATTTTTTGTCTTTGTGTATAATACATGCATCAAGCCTATACCTACCACACATGCTACCCCTCGTCCCACCTACATTATTTTCACTAATGTTCACTTCATCACCTTTCCGCATCAGTGCATACAACCCACCCATGCCATTGCACTTGCATCATCCAGCCAAATCCGTCCCTTGCGCCAAATTTCACCACCACTCCGTCTCTATATCTAGCAGAATTAATTATATATTAATGGCTTACTCATCGTCCTCTTTATACTCCACATGCCAGCCACCTCCACATTCCCTGCCCCCACCACTCTTCATATTTCTTTCCCCTGCCACCTCCACTCACCCCCCTCCTGCACCCCTTTCATGACACCTCTCGTTGGCCGTATCCCCTCTTCTGTCACACACACACACACACCACCTTCCACGGCCCCCGTCTCCACTCACCCAGCGGGCCTCCAGCATTCTCTTTCCCCCCCTCAATCCCCCTTCCCCACCTTGGCTTCCCCACTCTTCACTGCCACCACCAAGCACTCTCCCTAACCCCGACCCTTGCTAGACTCAACCCGCCTTCCAGTCCACTAACACTTATACAGTATATAATGTGACACCACCATCATTAGCACTTGTACGTCTGCAACTACATCATTACCACACGTATGTTTTGTTGTGTATTTATTTATTTATTTATTTATATTGGTAATTATTTATGAGGGTGGTGTCTCATAATACTACCTATATCACATTCTTCCATATTTAGTCTGGTGTTATTAGTCTAGTTGAATTGATCATGACGTAGGCTGTTAATGGTTTATATATATATATAATTGAAAATGTTTATTTGCGACCAGAAGTACGGTCGAGTTGGAGAAAGAAATGACAAATGTAACTTAAGGATATTAGTAGTAGTACACATATATTTCACTTTATTTGTTATGTGTCAAGTACAGTCATAAACATTGGGTGCATCGTGGGAATTTGTGGTGGTTAGTTTTCTAATAGTAGACAATACAGTACTCGTAGTAGCCCATTATTATATATTCTGCTTAATTAACACAGGCACGGTAGATATAAATTATTCTTTGCACACACACGTTTTAAACTTTATGCTAAGATGACTCCCGTTTATCTACTCCTTTTCCACCACAAATGTTTCATAATTGCTGAATATATTGTAGCCTGTATTATGTTTCCACTGTATTCATGTCATTCCATCCATTGGGAACGTTTCAGCTGTCAAAATCAGAATGAAGAATGTAAAATAACTCTGTATTTTGTATAGTGTGCATGCAGTTGATAAGTATCTCGTCACAATAATCCCACAATTAGGTGACTCGGCAAGTTGAGTACAGTAACCCACCCACACATCATTTAGATTTCTCTTGGTATTAAGTGTGGTGTCTAGTGTGATTGGACAGCGATGTGTGACTTAGCTGGTTGTTGCTTGGAATAGGAATATTGTAGTTGACTGGGTGTTGGTTTGGTGTTTAGTGATACCGGTACTCTTGTAGGTGAAGCATTACTTTGGGTCAGTTGGCTGTGGTATAGTGACATTTATTATGATGGGAGTAGATTGTTTGGTAAAATGTTATAATGGTACATATGGTAGTGTATACAGTAATGATGATGCTACGTCTAATATTGTATTTTTTATAGTGGTGGTGGTGGTTTTGTAGTGTGGTGGTGAGATTCCAGGCACTGCATGAGTGATGGTGGTGACAGTGATGTGGTGGTGTGGGTGGTAGGTAGCCAAGTCAATAGGCGTGAGAGCTGGCTCACTTTGATAAGTTAATCTTAGGTGGGATCAGTTGGCATTGACACTCATTTGCATATCTACCAGCTACGTATTTTGCTTAGTAATTAACTTACGGGTCGATCCCACTGTCTAAATAATTATCCGTTTTTTCTTTGCATTCTAATGAGTTTGTTGCCTTTTGATTTATTCAATACATTATGCTCTAAAAAGGTCTTTCGTGGATATAAAGCCACAATATTTAATGGCCCAATGAGATATGCTGGGTTAGTACAGTATTGTATTTTCATGCTTATTGTGAAATGTTAGCAGTTGTACATAACATCATAAATGTTACTTCGTGAAATTATTGAATGCTTATAACGTGGTGGTGGTTCATTCGTGCTCACCGTAGGGAGTGAGGCCGTCTGGCGATAGTTAACTTTATATTTTGGAGAGAAAATGGATGTGATATTAATCCTGAAATTTCCCATATTTCAGTGAGAAAGAGGATGTGATATTAATCCTGAAAAATCCCATATTTCAGTTGTACCTGCTACTTAATTATATTAGACACCATAAGGTACAAGCTTCGCAATAGAAAATAATAAAGTTTTGTCGTAATGTACAGCATGGTGTATCAGCATAATTAAGTCTCTCCCTAATGACAAAAATTCGGGTTAAATGTGCGAGTATCAGTGCATATTACGTTAATGCATGCTGGCTGGGTGCGGTGAGAGCGAGTTCACATTACCAGCATTGATTGTGGGGTCGCTATACAGTATCCCATTCAGTAAACTGTTGCTTTGTATGTTATCATTACTAGCAAGCGTCCCTTCCCATCTAACCATAAGCCAGTGCCGTGTGGATTCAGGAAGGAAGGTCATGAATGTAACCCTCCTGAGAGTTTCCCTTGAACTCTCATTTTTTAGTTATCGACGGTTTCACTTATTACAAAAGAGACGACCTGATAATGTGAGTGAATATCACACAGTATCCTAAAGTCCAGTACTGAACAACCAGTTCAGATAGGTTACCTACTGTGAATCGCCCTGTTGGAGTAGTGGTAAATAATTGTTGTGAAATAATACAGACTGGTAAATTATGTCCAATTCTTCATCACTTTACAGGTTTATATCAGTGTGTTTGGAAGCTTAGTATCTATACAGTATAAACAGCACACTCAGTGACTCTCCCCCTCATTTAATCCACTCCATCTCTGACACCAAACTCTTTCTCTGTACATTGGTCTGTCCCTCAGTAACTTGTATACTTTAATTAATCACATCATGCCATCACTTACTAAACAATCCCCACACCAGATCCTAAACTAGTCCAATTCTATACCGGTATGTAATTGTCTTGGTGAATTGATACCGTCACTGTTCTCTCCCAAATCCTTATGCTGATATAGAGATAAAGTAGATTAATTGATTATATTGGTTTCAGAGTGTGAAGGGGGGTCGAGGATACATCCAGCCAGCCAGAACTCCCAACAGTGTATTCATCTACACCAGGTTCCCCTTGACGATCTATTCTTCACATTGCTACTTGCTCAGCATCTGTTTTAAGCTAAGTTGTGGAGTATAGTGTTGTTACATTACTTGAACTATAGTTGGTACTTTCAGTCAAGATACAAAAACAATTGGTGGCCGATACATCTGGCCCAAGCTGCATATTTTACATACATTTTTCAAATTAAGAGTAGTCCCCTTTCAAGTTCACACACTTATTATTTTTAATTATAGAGTATAAATGACAGGGTGAGCCCAGCCCTCGTAACATTCCCATAAATATTGATACCGCTCCATATAGATGGAGCTTAATGCTGCTCATCAAACACAAGTATCTGATGTCTGATTTTTTAATAAAATAAAGAAATGTGGCCTGGTACAATTCATAGCGCTAGTAACATATGTACTATAGATTTATGATTATCATTATTTAAAGCTTGTATATGCAAAAGAAAAGTTTCTGAGTCGTAGTTTTTTTCTTTCTGAACTTCTCCATAATGTCTTTTTGCCAAAAGAAATATTTATTCTTCCTGAAATTAGATATTAAGAAAAAGTATTACTGTTATGCATCCAAATATTCATCCATCACATGATCATGAAAAGTTGTCGAAATTTGTAGTAAATAGGAAGTAGGTTTCGAGATATTCATTACCTCTGACAGAACAGTTTTAATTGGGTCTTTACCAGCAACAAAACTAACTTGATACTTTCAGATAGAAACAATTCTCATTTTGTTTAATTCTGTATAACTTGTGGCACAGTGTATGATTTTAGAAGTCTGCAGTGCCACATTTTCTTCATTCAATCTTGATGCGTCTTTACTGTTAAAATAGTTTTGGTGGATCCTCGTCAGGTTTGGCTAAACGTAAAATATATTGTTTTTGTCCCAGCCCTTTATGAGAATTAATATTTTCTTTTCCACAGGACAGGAGAGGCAATCTCACAGAAGTCCCACTGCTCCTCCCTCCCCAAACCCTCCTAGATTGCCCGTCCTCCATTCCCTGAGACCCTTTCTTGTGAAGGACGGTGGTCACAAGCAAGGTGCTCAGGCATGGATGGCGGGTGGCAACTTCATTTGCTGGGGGGAGGAGAGCATGATCATGTATCATCTACAATTCTGGCTCTGTAGCCCTAACCTATAGGTGACAAAGGAGTTGGCATCCATCAGGAGAACCTTTTGCTTCAATTGAAATGACTGTTCAACCCCAGTAGAATGGATCTGTGAGCCTAGGCGGAGCCTAGCGAATAGTCACAGTAAGGACAAAATGTCAAGAGACTGCACTTAGACGATAGATTTTCACAAAGGAAGACAGGAGGACAAGAGCATATACAAGAGACAGGACATGGATATTTGTTTATATAATTTCTCTCTGTTTGAGACAATGTTATGAGATACATTTATGGAAATATTAGAAACAATAGAAAGTTAATTGGGGGACAATAGTAAATTGTAGATATTACCACTGAATAGAATTACTGTACTGTTTGCCTAGTTTATCATTGTTTTAAAGATAAAGTGTACGAGTTTTGTATATGATGTACAGGTCTTAAAAAATTTCAGCACCCTTATGGCTAGAAATATACCACACCTCTCAAGGATTTCTGAACTACTTATTCACGCTGTCTGCAACAGTGATTGTTGTGAAAAGCATCGTAGCATGGGGTGCCAAATAATTTTTTAGAGCCTGTGTACACTATGATTATGTAAAATTGGTGGTAACAGTATGGAAGTCGGTGTTTGTGCAAGTTATTAAACATAGATGGTACAGTTGCGGAAAGGAGTTCTTGTATCACCTTTCCTACCCCTAGACCAAATGTGGCATTAGTGATGGACATTGTATGAATGACGACATTTTCACTAATGATGACGCAGGTAGCTGATTTTCCACATTTGGTCCAGGGGTAGGGTAGTGAGATAAGAAAAGGGATACAGGATCGCCTTTCTGCAACTAGCATGTATTTGATTTGCAAGGGTTTTGTAATGCAGTAGGAAACCAACTTATGTGCTCCCTTTCAATATGGTGAATATGTAACCAGTCTTCTGTCACCAGTAGAGGAATTCTGGTATCCTCGAGTACCTGTCAAAATGGGAAAGTAGATGTAAAAATTTCATTGATATTTGTCCCAATTTTCCTCCACTCCTCTGGGTGCATTAATGGTCGTACTTAAGCTATTTTTTTTTAAAGTTTTCAGTCATAATACTATATGCCTTCTTACCCCAAGATTAAATTACCGTACAAGAAATGGTAGATACCATATGGGATTATTACATTACAAATTATAGTTCATGGCATGTCATCAGTACAAAATTACATTCAAATATGTTAAAAATCTATATATTATCTCCCATGATTGTTGGAAATTTTAAAATTGATGCATTTCTGAAAGGAATACTGTAACTCGAAAAACATACTGGTTTATTAGGGTTGTGTACTGTCTGATATTAAAGTTATACCAATGAGATAACTGTGATGCCATTATGGACCTGCAGGGGAGAAATCTAAATAGAATTGCAATCAGCTTTCTTAATGGACTTGTGTAGTCAGAAAATTGGAGATAAACTGGTCCTTCAAATATTGCCACGAAACACACACACCTATATGGTATAATGGAAGGAGCGTGTTTTGTGGCATGGTCAGGAGGAATCGAAAGCCTCCAATTTTCATACGATCAGTCCTTAAGAATTTACTGTATTATTGATAATCAAGTGTTGATTTTGATATAATTTATTATTACATTATTATTACTGGTTAAGTTTAAGATGAACCATAGATAATGAGATTTGTTTATTATTTTTGGGTTTTATCCAACTTCAAAGTTTCATTATATACAGTTGCCTGAAGGTCCTTTAACCACTTTAGTGTCTGGCATAGATGTAGCAACATAACATTATTTGAAATACTTATTCATGAGAGAGACCAATCTCCCTGTTGAATCATCTTGTACTGTATCAGATGTGATCTAAATGTGTCCAGCATTGCCACATGTACTTCCCAGCCACTGCAGGGGGTAAAGAAGGACCTTTAGGCAACTGTACACATTTCACTTTACACAATTAGATTTTTTAATATTTATGTTCATTTTGTATGTAACCATACTGTAAAATTTTGTTTCACAAGACCTCTCCAGGAACATACTACTTGCATGAAACCAGGAGTCCTCTTATTAATACAGTATTTTTCTTAAGTAACTTTTAAGTTGCATAGGCTAGGCCAGGAAGCACTTACAAGGAGAGTCAGATCACCACTCCAACCCATGACAGTGTTTCATTTTAATATTGGGAAAATAATTTTAAAAAATGTTACCACAATTTCCCCATAACAAAATTCTATACAAAATCTCATTACTGTGGTTAGTTATTATTAACTGTACAATCACTTGTTAGTTTTTGTGGTTCATAATCAGGTACTAGAATATAAATATCTATAAATCTGTATGTACATTGGGGGGGGGGGGTCAATAATTCTGTCGTGATCCAAGACAAGGTTAGTCTCTGCCAACCCTACTACTCCCTAATTACTTCACTGGGTAGACATTCATGTTGTAACTCTGAATTATTGTATTGACCCCCAGTGCACACTAAATTTCTAGCCCACCTGAGTCAAAGCCAATGATCTGAAGCTGGCAGTGTCTAGGAGACAGTACACCCAATTAGTACAAATTACAAGATTAAGTTTAACAGGTTACCATGCAACATCTTTGCTGCAAATTCCAAATATACTATCTTTGTCTCCACACTGGCCATGTATTTTGCAAATTTTGTGCCCTGCTTCTCTTACCTTTGATAGAGCTCAGTATTGGTGTAGAAAAAAAGTAGTGTTAATGCTTGAAACTTCAAGTTTGAAGTTACATCATATTATCTGTAGTTTTGTCTCCCTGTACACCAAAGCTAAGATAACAGTGAAAGAAGCAGGGCTAGAAATCCATTACTGTTATCCATTAAGCTAAAGTGATATACCAAATCACACAATCGGCAGTAATGAATTTTTTTAAATACAGACAAAACAATTGATCTTTCAACTTGTTTGGCTTAATGACTATTAGACTGAAGAAATTCCAACAAATGTTATCTAAATGGGTGCTGCAAATTTTAAATTTCTGTGAAAGTTACTTTAAGACTAAATTTTTAAATGAATATACGACAAGGAAAGTAATGGCAGTCAAATTGAAAGATTACACTTGAAAATAGCAGTCTTGAGAACCATATCTTCCAAAACATTTATAGCTTATTTTGTCATTAATAAAATTGTTTGGCATAGCATATCTCTCAGTCGCCCAAAAACTCTTCAGTTTACCATTACTTTGATCTTAATTTTCCTATCTTACCCACATTATTTATCTACATAAAAAATCTTTCACTTTCAATACCCTTTGAGTTTAACTAGCTACCACAATTCTTTCCCATATACAATTTCTTAGTCCTTTATATTTTCTAAAAGTATCACCATTACTTCTATTCCCCATCATCTAATTTTAGTCATTCACCCACTGCAGTATCCTTATCCACAAGTTAAAATACTATACAGTACCATATATTGCAAATTTTACAGATTATTCATCTACTTTTTAACCCTACAAAAAATAGCTAAGATTAATTATAAAACCTATACTACTGTATACTGTATTACCCTACATATTTCCCAAGGTCTGAAACTATCTCTGCCTATGAATACTAGGAAATAAGTACCTTAACATTTCGTAGTGCAGTTGATGGCAGAGTAGACTAGTAGTACTGTATGTACTTCAAGGAATCTCTTGGATGTTTGAAGGAAGTCTTCGTCATGCAGTAGACCCAGCAACGGCTCACTGATTTTTTTTTATTTTTTTTTTATTATTATTTCTTTATCTTTTACTTCATTTGAGGGTTATCCATTTCTCACCTGTGGGATAACAAATGGTATACAGCAATTCAGTTTTGGGTTTTTTGAAATTTGACAACGTTTTAATTATTACAATGGTAACTTACACTTGCCCCAGGGGGATACCGTAATATGATTAAGACTTCACAGATGGGGTTGAACCCAATACAGCAAACCACATAGTATTTACTCTATGCTAGAGAGACTAGATATGATTTGCAAAGATTCTTCGACATATGAAATTAGATGGCTGTAGTTAGTGGAGTTTTATACACAAATGTTGATAATGGTACAGTCTGCAGCATAAATTCACTTCATTTCCACCTGCGTATGTATGAGCTATAGTAATGCAACACAATTTGATGTTATAGGTGAAATTGAAAGGATAATTCCTCACTTATGGAATGAAATTTAATTTTATCACTTAATTTACTTTGGAGGAATGCCAACTCCCCTCGTATGGGATCAATACTAGGTTAAATTTACCCGTTTTCAGTTACTTTGAAGGCAAGGCCTACTGCATAGCAGTAAGCATTGTTATGGTAAAAATTTAGAGCTATGGGTAAAAGGAAAGCAAGGGACAGAAAGCACAAACTCTAGCGAGGGAGATCATAAGGGACTCTAAAGACGTCTGTTATTAGATATATACAGACTAAGGGAAGCAAGGGCTGGAAAGGCCAGCAAACGAGCAGCTCTGAACTAGGGGCTATCTCTGATGCTGGACGTGCAGCACCGAGATAGTGTGGACGTCCAGGCAAGTAGTCAAGTCGTAGACAGGCAAAGACAGTCATGGTTTATTGAAATACAAAGGGTACTGCAAGGAGGACAAGACATGGTAGCTCATGGTTAAGCAAGGCCAATAACCACTCCGCCTGCCACAACGTGATAACTTTGGGGGTAAAACTACTAAAACATATGACAAGATATGGCCCTGATGAGGCTGAATATGCCAACTATAATGGCTCCGGACCCAACAGGAGAAATTTCAATCTGGTGGCAATCCATCTCTGATCTCAACAACACTAATGGGTGGACAGCTGGGGAGGACTATGCTGCACAAAGAGTGTAGGTGAATATTAAAAAGACTCGTGACAGAGATTTAAATAGGACAAATGATGGCACGAACGAAAGAAAACTGCATTGCCAGCACCAACAAAAGTTTTAGAGTCTTATCTACATTGTCACTGGAATCGCTGGGGATAAACAGTAGATGTCTCATCAAAATGGCATAGTTCTTGTGGAATGAAAGACTATTTAGGACATTGTGCAAGAACATCACATACCGTTGTGCGTTTAAGGAGACTGAAAGAGGCTTTGGAAGTAAAAGTGAATTATGTGGTGACTAAATGAAGAGTCAGAGAATAAAGGGAAAACAACATGGGTCAGAAAGGGGTTACCCTTCCGATGGGATTTTGACAATGAAGACTATAAAAGTTTGATTCAACCTGAATATCAAGCAAATTACCGATCTACAAACGGGACGTTACTGATAAGTCTTAAAATAAGTGTCTACCATAAAACGGAATGTAATATCTCCTCTGGGAATTGTGCCGACTCACTAATTACAAAACTAGGTAATTATCTGAACTTTACTTTCAAACACCGAGAAGCACTCCAATCATACCAAAGTATAGTCTACTGCTCTCAGAGCGTACAAGCCAGAGGAAAAAGTAATGTTGATTGGCAACAGTCTGAAAATTTTCTACTGATGTTACCCCCGACAACACGAATACACATATATACCAAAACCTAAACAAATGAAATGATGGTACAGCCACAACCCTGGTGGAGACACTGGCTTAATACTCAACAGAGTTGTGATGGGTTTTCTACCTTGAAATAAATGATACCCTAACCACCCTAATCCTGGCGATCTCTGGTGGACACGCCCCGACTACCTAACCTGGCAGTCTCAGATGGACACGCCCGAAATACCTAGCTTAATAATACCAAAATGTGCATATGTGTATGTGGGTTTGACCACGTGGCTTGCCGGCTCTGTACGAAGGAAGGTGTAAACCATAATCTTAATACATGTATCTTTAAAATCACCAATTATTTACTTACTTTATAAAATTATATAATCTTCTACTCACCAATTATTTCATGAATAAAATATTGGAGACTCTCCTGTTTTCAATAATATTCACACACTATTCTATCACCATGAAAGGGAAAGCAAGTCTCCATATATACCTGTACAAGGGAAGGTGACAAGGTGTAGACCGTAATGGCTACTGAGCTGTCATTCTTCCTCCTCATCACTATCCAATGTCCCGACCCCTGGCTCAACCAACACGAGCCAACAGACTAATTACTCATTGTTACCTTATCAACCCCCTTTTATTTACCAAAACACGCATAGAATTCCATTTCAACACAGACGACGATGATTAAATTTTTATCGTTATTTAATGGTTTCACAAGAGATGAATTTACGTGGTTTTGCCCGTCTTTAATATCAATAATTTTGATCATGATATCAATGAAAGCAGAGAACAGGACTGCAGGGTAGCCTACTGCACATGCGTAGCTCCCTCTTTACCACATCAACCACATACACAAACCACCCTAAATATAAACCCTACCTACAATTATACAGAAATATCTAGTTTTTCCTAACGAGAAAAAATACAAACCACATATATATATAATTTTCTTAACCCTAAAGACATGTTAACCCTTAGATACATTATCGTGGCATCATTAGACCGGATAGCCTTCAATTCTCCCTTAATTCCATAATTTGCTCAATACAGTAAATATAGGCACTGTTATCCCTTCATTATAACCTCTCGACCTTCCCATTAATTCTTCCTTACACCTTCTGCACTTCATTTACCCTAGATTTCACCAGAATAAAACCATCCACCGTAACCTTACATCCCAAACATTTAAAACACTCATGATAGTTCCACAACACGTAAGCATTGTATTAATCCGGCTACCAATCTACTTACGTGTTCATAGACGCTATATATATATAGTAACGTCCATAAATAATAGATCCACACAGCTTTCCTACAACACAATAGACCTCACAAACAGACAACACAAATGGAGGGACAAGAAAAAGTTACATAAATTATCACAAGAACAACTACTCACCTTCACCGCAGCAACACCACACGACTTATCCCAACCAGGGCTGAAAGTGGCCTGACTGACCACCCCAATTTCCCCAACACATCGACCTCGAAAAGTGACCAGAACGTGAAGCTTTGAGTTGGTGATTTGAAGCTTCGAGTCTGTATAATAGGGGTATAGGGCAAGGGTCGAGACTGTCTGTGGTACTGTATGTATGTATGGGGTCACTGATTCCTCCAAACTATGTCAGGTAGGTAACAGAAACTCTATAATCTCTATTTGTATATATTGATTAGTCTGTTTCAAGGCACTGTTTGCATGTTTGGTGGGTGGTATTATTATAGGGTACTGTGGTCTCTTGTTGGTTACTTGGAGGGCTACTGATTCCTCCAACCACGCTTGAAAAAACACGCTACTGCAATATGCGAGTAGGGAAGATTGTTGTGTGGTACAGTTTGGAGAAATTGGTAGCCCTCCAATTCACCTACAAAAGTTTTTACTTACAGAATTCCAACCATAATTATAATTCTTGAATGTCTAAATCAACTATTGTCACTGGATTTTTACCAACTCGAGAAAATTTATAGTACCTAGGAATGAATAACATGTATAATGAGTTTTTATAATTAATGGGGGTTGGGGGATTTATGCACCATATCCCTTCTAAGTTATAATATGAACTTTAGATACACGATTAGCTTATAGTCCAGTGTTTATACAGTAATTTAATTCCAGCTAAGTAATTAACTAGCTTTGTGAATTGATGGTTTAATAAATTCGTCTTGGATTGCATTAGGCTACATTTACCGAAGACAAGGTAATTTTATGTGGGAATTAATCGTTATATTTTCACCACATTAATCCTTTTTATTTGGTATATAAAGGAATAATAAGTCAAGGTATAGAAAATTTTACCAGCAATTATTCAACATAAGAATATTATCTATCTTTCTTTGACTTTAAATGAAAAATTGGTGAAAATTTCTAACGAGGCAGTCCAACAAGGAAGGCAGTTTGGTCATTAATTAAGGGAAGATATTGGAGGGCTACTGATTTCTCCTTACTATAGCAAAAAACAGATGACCTTAATGTTACTATTAGGGGATCTGTTTCGTGGCATAGTTTGGAGGAATCGGAGACCTTCCAATTCACCAACAAGAGAATCTCCCTTGTTGTGGGTGAATTAGAGGGCTACTGATTCCTTCAAAATATGCCATGAATCAGATCCCCTAATAGTAAGTAACATTGAGGTCGTCTGTTTCCTGGCATAGTTTGGAGGAATCAGTAGCGTTTAATGTATACCCTTACAGTGCTTACACCCTTAAAAACTTCTAATAGTATTTAAAATGACAACTATAGCTTTCTTTTATTGTACAATGTGTGTGTGTGTGTGTTTGGAAAGGTCTAATAATTATACAGTGTGTGTACATACATACCTTTGACATTTCATTGTTGGCCAAATTGTGTGGTTCGTGTTCTTTGACACTAAGAATAGTTTTATATAATTTGAGGATGAAAAAAGACCAAGCACCCTAGGCTTTGAAGATCCTGTGGGATGAGAAAGAATTATTAAAGGTGATACGATGGAAATAGAAGGTGTGAGAGAATGGGCTACAATAAAAGTACATAATTATAATATATTTGCATTATTTCTATATCCACAAACTATGTTTTTCTGCAAATGTAGTCTTTAATTATTGAAAGGTTCGAATTCACCGAGTTATGAGTGTTGGTCAATCTGGAGCATGTGACGGATTCCTCCAAACTATTCGAAGCCACAATTTTTGTTAATCTGATCCTGTTGCCCGACATACTTTGGAGGCATAGAGGCACTCACATTAAAGTAAAATTCGAGCTGGGTGTGTTCGTTCGTTTGTTTGCTACTTTTTTCATCACCAGAGACTCGGGGTTTGTGGGCAGATTTCTTCAAATCCACTAGAAAGTGATCAGATCCTACAACAATCTTTATTCTAGCCCTGTGGGGGATGGCTAGTATTCAGAGAATAAAGTCAGCCCCCCTGGGCAACATCTAGTGTAGTATAGTTATCGACAAAAGTTTTATGAAATGTGTCACTACACAAACTTGGGGTCCATCAGATACGGGAAATGGACATGACAACACAAAGTATAGATAATCCCTCATGCGCAAACACTTTACAAAGTCCCCTCTGAACGGTGGATACTTAGGACCAATCACCCAGTCTTCCTGAGAGAGGGAAAGAATAGCCCCAATGAGGTGGAACATCAGCCCTCAATAAAACGTTTTCACCGAATATTGTCTTCTGCTTTGTCCACAAAAAGTATAATAATGCAACATATTTGTATGTTAAATGACATTTATTAGGTTTGGTACATCATAGAAAAATCTGGGAGATTCAGCTGGGGAACGTGATACTGTACAGTACTATACTGTACTGTAGGCTAAGCATGATGAGCAGCACCATGACAGAGGAAGTGAATTTGAGGTAACACCATGAACTGAGAGAACTCCATCCTGTCTCCTATCACACTCTTTAACTCTTGCTCTACTGTTTTTCCAGTGTCATTTTAATTCATTTGATACTTGTCCAACTACATTATTTATGTAAAAAGTCTTTGTTTATTAGTAACAGTAAGCTTCCCTCTAAAAAGACCAACAGTCAGGTTTTAGTCAGGGAAAAATGTGTCATCAGCTGTCATCCAGGCATTCAAAAGGGGGTTGCCTTGAATCCTCTGCTTGGTACCCTGGGAATTTGCTGTTACTGAATGACTGACTGTCAGTAACCCAGCATTTTATGCCTTGCGGGAGTGTCTACAGCTGCACACTGGACTATACTGTACACATACTTTGTAGATATTCAAAAAGTCAAAATATTACTGAATGAAATATCAGGTACATAAAAATAATCATCTAGGGGTGTATGAGTTATGGGCTATGAGATGACAAAGACCAAGACAATGGTTCAAATGACTTCTTATGGAGCCAATATACTGGTCCATGTCATCACTTAGCATTAACCATTCTTGCACTTGGCCCCTATGGATATAAACAGACAGTACAGTATAGTAAGTATGCACCATTTGAGGAGAAAGCCTCATTAATAATAATAATCTGTTTCGCATCTGCTACTTTACAAGACTTTAATAGGCAGCAACAAATCACCTTCTATGAAGGCTACTTCTAAAATTATGTTACTTGATTATTACAGGAAACTTTGATGTGAAAATTAAGACTAAAAAAACACAAAAACATACACTTCTATTCCAGTGCAAGCACCTCACGTATTTCTACACACCTCTTCCTCCCACACCATTACTAGTATGTATGGAAGGGTTTCATTGCAGTCTCTCTCTCTCCTTTGTGAGAGGACTGAATTTGAGAGATGTGCAATTTTCCATGATATGTTACATTACAAAGAGCACCAAATCTATGCAGTGTTTCAAGGAATATTCTGGCAATATATTCAGTACAGTAGTAATCAAGTACTTTCATATCGACGTATGAATTCAACACTAGACAAACATTCCCCTAAGGAAATGTACAGGAATAAAGAAAAAAACATCTGTATTAAATCCCATGATTAAATGAAGATCAGCCACTTCAGTTTGTTCTGATAGAAGGATGAAGGTTTCCTCAGTTTAGTTTGGTAACGAGCTTAACTTCAAGTTCTTTTGTGCATACAACTTTGTTCAGCTCTTTATACATTTACTGAGTTTGCTACTGAAGTAAGCTTGCTGGCAAATGATGTCAAAACTTAAGAATATTTTTGTCTTTTAGTATGGACTTGATACAGTTATGTCTATACTTCTTCACCACTATCATCACCATCATCATCATTATAAGAATACTTGACCTACGTATATTTTACTTTAATTTCTTGGTACTGTACCACACAGTACCATTGACAAGTTAAACTACTAACTCTCTTGCTTGTCATTTAAAAGGTAACTTGTTGCAACTCGATTAATTCCTCCAAATCATTCTCTGCTCCTACGTATTAACAAGCCATTAACAGCCGATACAATAAATATCTGCCACTCGTTTACTACTCCATAATGTCACTTCATGTACTTCTCAATCCATAGCAGGAAATTTAATAGAACAAAGAGGAGCAGTATACAAACATAAGGTGAACTAGAAGCTACTCAGTTATTATGCAACACTTTCCAACTACTGTAGTTATGGCCCCTTTCAAGCACATACTCCACAAAGTATCGTGTGGCCCAGATGTTGGCAATTTAGTCTACTGTACTTCTAAATTTTGAGTTAGTTGCTTCACCACACAGGCACTGTATCACAACACATATATACTTGGTGGTGTACTCTTACCTCCTTTATGCTATCTGTATCACATAATTTCTGAACAACATCCAGTTTACAAAGGCTTTCTTATTATAATAAATGCATTATTGTTCCTCGCTTTTTTGTATCTTATTTTCCCTTATGGTTAGGAATATTTTTTTTTAGAAAGGTAAGTCCAAAAGCAACACACTACAATCACACTACTGAGTAGAAAATATTTTGACAGCAGTGAATTTATCCCATTTCTTAAGTAGGGAACATGAAACTGGGGACTTGGTGACTACTGATTTTCTCAAACTGTGGTACATAAAAAACAAATTTATAATGAGGTCATGTTACTGTGAGTATGGAAGAATCGGTAGCCTCCATGCCACCAATATCAGTTTAACCCTCTAAAGACACAATTATACATGGTTCACTGATGGATTCCCTGCATTAAACAGGAATGCATGAATTGTTATCTTATTATAGAAACCTTGCTCAAATTTTATACACACAATATTTATGAACCAAGATTAATTCCATATCAAATCTCATAATTGCTTTCATTGCAACATTAATGACTTCCAATGTGAAGGCAGCTCATGGCAATTTACACACATCAAGTACACCAACACACAAGCACAAAAGTATATCATTCAAACATTTCATCACATTTTGCAATGCATATTTTTTTTTAGATTTTGTCCACAGATGTTGCAGTCAAATGAACTTCACCTGTAAAAAAATACTAATAAGTAAATTAAGATTCTGTAACCCACTATACATATGCTGTGTGAAGAACTTCCAATACAGTACTGTACCTGTACTGGAATGAAATAGCACCTTAGCTACTTTGGATATTTCCCACAGATCTGCATCCCCTCTTAGTTCTTTCAACTGTTAACCATAATAACCACAGACAAAGTACTACGAAATACTGACTTGGCTTCGTTGGGTTTGCAATTGTCACTTGCTGAAGACTTGCAATGCATTATGAGTGACTTCGATTAGCTTCAAAAGGAAAACATTGAAGTACTGTACTTGTATAATTATGACCACAATAAAGAATGAAATTGCAGGAACATTAATATTAGCATAAAATCTATGATAATAGCATCCATTTTATGTTGATAAAAAATCATGCATTGTCTGGTATGGAAAGTCACTCATTATTAACTTATACACCAGATCTATCAAATTTTTCCTCAAGTTTGGTAGGTTTGAACTTTTTGCAGACTAAAAAATTATGTTATTGTTGTGTTAGTTTTACAAATGTTGCAAACATTCTGAGAAGAAAATTATGGTACTAAGCAAGTAGGGTTCAAACCAACCACACATGTGGAATATGATGCATACATGTAACTTTAGAAGTTATGTGAGTATGGTTCAGGAAACCAAGCAAATACTGCAACATTCCCTGAGGGTCAACTTGCAACTTACAATTTTTTCGAAGAGATTGGCAGAATTCATATTCTTATTCACAGAGCTTTAGTATTTTTGAGGTTCAAGCTACATATACAGTGAGCATCAGTAGTTGTGTCATGACATATGGTGTAAATATATGCTGACAGTCAAAATATCTGGTATATTCTGCCTTGTGTCATGAGTTACAATTAATCTTCAGACAAAGCCGCAACACGACTATAGATAATCACTATACATAATGCTGCAGTACTGTACTTCACTCAACTATCCTAAATAAGAAGACATATGAGCAGCAACATGAGAATCTAAATCTACCTGAAGTAAACTGTATTTCCTTAAACCAAACATAATATACATGTAGTTCATGAGATGCACAACTTAGAAGATAAACAGGATACATGTACATGTAAAATGAGATGCTCCTGCAAACTATTTACTTAAAATACCATCATTACTTGAATTCCCCCATAAGATTAAATCAAATGAAATAGTCAAGGTGAAAAATAGGTTTGGAGGTAAGAGTGCCCACACTTCGTTTAACCAGTAAATTTCATATATGATCACAAATGGCAGTAGCCCCTGATAATGTCAGTGGCTATCCTGAATTGTATACATTTCAAATATGGATATTTTTTCTGTTATTGTACCAATATAGGTATTTTGATAAAATTGAGCTTTATAATACAGTACTATTAAGCCTACAAATGGAGAATAAATAATACAGAAACAAATTATTCTCCATTTATGTAAATTAAATATTGATCAATTTTTAAGATTTTCCAAAGGAAGATTTTCTGTTCTCACAATCTCTATAAAATTAAAAAAATAATCCTACCCACAAAAGAAGATATTATGTAAGAAGTTTAATAAAAAAAAAAAACCACAGTAACTTAATTATGACAAATTAAAGGGGGTCTGTAAAATAATACATAAATGTAGTTGAAGCTTCACTTCAGAAGCATTTTTGTGTCAGCTACAAGTTGTAGAAAATAATTTTGTTTTTTATTTCATTGTTGCCATTACATCAACTGAGAACAGCGTATGAAGAAGCAAGTCCCCAATTTCTTCTTAACTCGTATAACAATTTAACTAACCTGCCTGGAATAGATTTGCTACAGAATATACTGTACAGTAGAACATCATAGAAATCTCAGAGACTGTATGCCACTGAAAACATTCCAGTCCATGCACCCTCATACGAGAAAACTCATTATGTCCACTATGCACCCTTTTCATTCCCTAACTTTAGCAATAATACAAAATATACATAAAAGATTTGTAAATAATAAACTTTGTTAATAACAAATACCATACCTTACTGAGCTAAGTATCCATAATAGTACAGTATGGAAAGACATAATACTACTTTTATTCCTCATGCTGTGGTTACTGAGATGCAGCATAAATCAATTATCATATAAAATTACAATAAAAGTAGTTAATAATTATAAAGGTAAATCTCCATGTTGTCATAAGTAAACTGAAGTTATGACTGTAGAGTATCTGGTTAGTGCAGTGTAAATATAAAACTAAAAGTACAGAATACAAAGAACCATCATGGGTAACTAACACTTTCCCCATGGTTGTGACTCGGTTGCATGTCACAAAACTCAGTTTATCAATTTGATTCATCGCGCAAAATGTTCTGCCCGAGATACAATAATTTTATACATTTCTTAATACTGTAGCTCACTGACATTTAATATATGGTTAATACAATGGTTAAGCAATATATGAAAGGTTAAGCAATATCAATGCCACTCCCTTCAAGCCACTGCAGATGGGAAATTCACTGAACATCTGAAAATCACTATATATCATTTGTAAACTGATCTTTCATATGACTAGAGAGAAAGCATGAGTCTTTAAGATTATACTAACCAAGATTTACAATACTACTATTCAAAGGCTTTGAATTTTTAAGACTGGTAAACTTGATGTGAACCAAGATTATGATGTCCTCAAAACATGCACTTAATGGATAATACAGATCATGGTATAAAGAATTATCCCATCTAACACATTCCAAGCTAACCGTAAGTGTTAAATATGTGAGACTCATAACTAATAAGAGTTCTAATATACTTTAAAATAACCATTACACATCTGTACCTGGTTGGGCTGTATTAGTAGTACAGTATATACAATGACCAAAAAACTACTGGTATTGAATCAACTGTTAGTAAGTTACTGGAACATCAACCCACCAGTGGGAAGAGCAAACCAACTCAACTCAGTGCTGGTCCCATGCCAGACAGCCAGAAAACATGGGGAGGGTTAGCATTCACGGTCAGTCACCTACATCTCATTTATATACTCTTTCCCATTCCAGTCAAACCCTATAGGGATTCTGTAGTGATTTGGACACTGTACTACTACCAGTATCATGAATTACTCAATAGTCCTAAGATAGTATGCCACAATGGCATGAGTTGTGCAGAAACTGTAAAGAGTGCTGATAATACAAGGTCAGGTACAAAATTAATATACTCATTACAATAATGGATATAAAAAATCAGCATTAGACGAAGCTACTGCCGTACTTTGGCACAAAAAATAGGTGGGTTTATTACCACACTCGAACACCACCATTGGTAACTGAGACAGTGTTTTATATCTATTAACTGGTGGTATTTGGCCCCTTCCCTTGTCTCTTACTTGCCAACACATAACAATCAATTAATGAAATAATGAACAAATTCTAAATACTGTACCAACAAACTCTTCATACCAAGTGACCTATAAGGGATTGGAGCATTAATTCATCGAGAGTATCGTTTGTAAAGAAGAAAAAAAAAAGAAGGTAAAAAGCCATTTACACCACACACAACTCTGACACCTCAAATAAGAACTGCACAGTATTTTAGGGGGTCATGTCTGTTAGAGAAAATTATATACTGTAAATTTAAGCCACAATTTAAGATTTAACAAGTTGGCAGTTTGTGTTTCACATGTTGTTTGGCTGCAGGCCCAGATATCTTTGTGAACCCAGTGCCAAATTCTGCAAATTTATCAAATTATCAATGTGCCCTCCTAACATAATAGGAATCACATTGTTCACAGGGGTACCTTTCACTATAACAAACTGTATAAAATAAATGAAATAAGCCTAAAAAAAATCTATCGATCATTCAGGAAAGACGTTGAGCATAAATATTGTTTAGGAAAAGTGTCCTAAAATGTCCTCTTAAGATGATCTTTCTTTTCTATAATTTCAATGAGACTTTGTTTCAGCAAATGATGAGTGGAAATTTTGAAAAAACAAACCGCAAAATGCATTTCTCTTGCAGTAACAAGAAACTTAATCTGATAATGGCACATGTGCAACCCAACATAGATGTAACAAATTAAATCAACATAAATTTAGGCTTACCAAAATAATGAGATAAAAGTTAATAGCTACACAGTAAGCCAAGTGAATATATACTGATCAAATGTCAGTATCATGGGTAAAGTTGGGTAGGATTATTGTTACATCTTTGCAATCTGCTCAGCAGTAAAAAATGCATACTGTACAACACTACCAATTAATAAAATTATATAAGGAATCATTAATACATGGATATGGTGAGAGAGAAAGAGAGAGATATATTAAAACCCTAGTGCAAGGCAGTAAAGCTCATACGGCACAAGTCATGCAATATTGTAATGTTCAACAAGTTAAGAAGACAGCAGCAAAAAGTACTTGGGTTAAAATAAAGAGGCCAGTTTCAAAAGAGAGTGGTTAAACTCTAGGGTATGAGAACTGTATCACCAAACAGCAAGACTAGAAATGCTGTCTCTGTTAAATTCAGGCATGTTATCTATATAGATGAAATAATATAAAAATGACTTCTGAAAATACTCAGAGGAACCAGGTTATACACTGGTATATCAAGGTATTAAAGGTTCCAGTGGTATTTATATATAAAGAATAGTATATTTTTGTGCTATATAAACATGCAGTCTACTTATTCTCATGTGCATTATATCATACAGTGCATGGATTTGATTGCATTTATTGTCTGGTTTTGTCTGTAACCAGAGATGTATATACTGTAGCTTACAGAGGTGAAAGCTGGGTCTTTTGAAGACCTGTACTGGTATGGAAACTGTTGTTACTGACACATGCTTGGAAAGGCAACTTAACCTTAAATGCTTGTGATCTGATCTTTCTTTCCAATCTACCTTATATGGCTTATTAATTGCATCTGCAGTAGCATAATAAAAAAAGCATTGCTTGTTGCATAAAAACACAAATACCAGGCACAAATATTCACACAAGCACATGCAGCGGGCAGATACAAACACATGCAGACACAAGCAAGCAGAGGCACGCATCATCAACTAGCTACTACAGTATACCTATACCGTCAATACTTACGTATCTATTGGAAAGAAATATGTACAAACCAAATCCAATATTACCAGTGGCAAAACACCTCCATAAATGAATACTGTTTAAGAGTATTGAATATGTAAACATTTGAAGACTTCAATAAATTGCCCTTAATGGACCACTGAAATACTGATACACATCATCACCTCCTACCATCAGCACAACTATGCTTCTCTTACCCCTTTCCCTCTTTCCCTATCACTAATACATGTATCTCTTCCTCTCTTTCTCCTTCCCTGTCCCTCCCAGATTCAAAACAGAGGTGGAGGCGGTGTTATGGACAGACACACATATAATGATACGGAATTGGATGATGGATTACAATGGAGGTATAGGCTGACTGGATGGGAAGATATCAACCAAAAAAATGACTAAGGCAAGGTGAAGTTAATGAGTAAGGCTTCTGTACAGGCAAACAATTTGGAAGGGTTAGCATAGTAGTGAAAGCATGATATAGCGGAGATGATACTGAAGAGGTAGATGGATAATACTGTATATTTAAACAGATAAAGATGAGGAAGTAAGAGTCAGAGGGCTGGAACATATGGAGTTTGAAACAGCATGTATAAAGTCACAAGGGTAAAACTTCATGGACGAAGAGAGGTTATAACAAAACTGTTTAAAAATATTACACTGTAATTTTAAAATTAATCTTCTGACCAGGGTACTTTATTGACAATGTAGAGCAAAACATTATCAATATAGGCTCCTCCAGATATGGTGTAGCTACCAGAAACCTTTAAGGAACCCCATGATGTAGTCAGATAACTGGAGGTTTGGGAGTCCTTCAAACATTGCCACAAAACACTACCTACATGGAGGGAGCTTGTTTTGTGGCATAGTCAGGAGGATCAGTAGCCACCAAGTATCACACACGATCATAAGGTCCTTAATGGGTGGAAAGAGCAAATGGGGTAAGAGACAGCTGAGATACGTTGGTTAAGACTGTAACTTTGAAGTATTATATAGACAAGACACACCTCCACTTCTTGCTCCCTACAATTAAAAAGCACTTTGGTCCCATCCATAAAACTAAAATAAGGAATGGGAATCTTGGACCCTGTAAAAAGTATACAAAGTTTGTAGGCTATTTTTCACATGCACTGTATACAGGGTTGTGTGAAGTAAAGAAATGGGTCAAGCAATGATGGATAATCAGTAAGATGTTCCCGTAGACACTACAGTACACGGAGACATCTTACTGGTCACTGCCATCCTGTAGCCTGGGACTTTACACCAAATGCCTAAAGTAAATAATGTGATAAATTTGACTGACTTCTCACTGAAGTTGCATCCAATAAGGAGATATTCTGCAATAATGGACTTTGATTTTACTGGAAGCATCGCCTATCTCTTTGACTTCCCATTACATACATGAATCTTACACAAAATGCCTAACAAAACTTTAGTCATTCTTACTATAAAAATATGTCCTTTCTGGAAGAATTTGAGTATTTCTTTGGTTATCGTTTCAAACAAAGGCTCAAAGACATTACAAAAGAACAGACATGAAATTTTGGGAGTATCTAGAATTGAGTAATGTTCAATAAAATGCCTATCACCTCCCTTTTATAGTGTCACAAGGTCCACAATATTTATGTACCCAGACAGACACTGAAATTAATACCAATACCAAGGATTTTGTATTCCATAGACAGACTTTATTGTCATTAGCTCCATGGCCGTTGCACTACTCAAGACAGACCATCAAAATATCAAACCATTTGTATCTTATGTAATGCCTAGTCAATGTGCCATCCTCACTCACTGGGGTTAAACATTGCCACCCGCCACAATGTACCCAGACACTGTGCTCCCTCATGGTTAACACAATACACATACAGCCTTGTCCCATCATTGCACTAGCCAGGCGACGCACATAAGACACACACATACACGCACATTCCATCTTCTTCATTGTTCTAAACAAGGTCTAGGTAGTTGGGGCCTCAAGTTAACATATTCATACCAGGAGGGTAACTAAACATAATAATTCTTTACGAACAAAACTACTAAAATGATTTTTCATAGGAACAGATAAAGACTTAAGATAATAAAAATAATTCATCCGAGATTCTCCTTATACAGACTATTATTAAAAGTCTCTCCTCACCAAGTCATCTTTAAAAATAATAAAAAAATAAACTTCTAAGGATTTGCCAAGAGTCTCACTACTCTAGCACAGTGCAGTCACTCATCTCTTCTCCATCACTTTTTTTTCTGTCCTCTTCCTCTTCCTCCTCCTCCTCTCCACCATGGCCTACTTCTCCATCCCCTTCAGGCTGCATGGTCACCACCGTCTTCTCGTAAATGGGGTTCTGGAACGTGTCAAAGTGTTGGCCGAACCCACCGCTGGAGTAGCTCTTGCGGCACATGGCGACAGCTATCGCCAAGATGATTACCAACAGCAGCAGTACACCAGCACCTCCTCCAATCACATAGATGGCCATGTCCTCCTCCAAATCGAGGGTCTTCAGGAGCTGCTGTAAGAGCCCACTGCTGTCCTCCTGGTCTGTGCCTGTTCCATTCATGGTAAAGTTGAGGTCAGCTTCTACGTCCCAATCCTCTAGTGAGTTGTTAAGATGAGGTACTTGCTCCCATATCTTACCCTCCTCAATGGGTTTCCTCTCAAGCACCTCATTTTCTTCCACTTTGATTTTTTCCACCACGGCTTTGTCCATCTCCACACTCTCCTCCTTGGTTATTTCCTTGGCATCTTCAGCTAGTTCATCATCTTCTGCTACAGGCTGAAAAGTGAAGGTAGAATAGGAATCCTACATAATCAAATACTTTACTACCCATTACCCACACACATGTAGGTAAAATTACAGTAAAATATATATATATAGCTCAGTAAAATCTTTGTTTCTACGGACAGGACTGTTCCAACATAAAAAGAGTAAATGTATCAAATTTCTAATACTGTATGGTACAGTTTATAACTAAATAAGCACATATACACACACTTTTACTGTATTAAATTATGTCAATTAGTAATTCTTACAGTAGCACTCAAAGCAGAGAAATACTTATACCTAGGTAATACTCCAGGCCCTAACCAACTGCATTAACAATGCTCACTCTGGTATGGGTTTGAATCCTGGGTCTATCAATAGTATTCCTTCATTAATATATATTATTACTGTAATATTAATATTTTACACATAATTAATATTATACACATACAAGTGCACAAGGAAGCATAATTTTAAACAGCAGCAAGCACTGAGCTTTGTCAAGTAAATACATTATTAAAGAACTGAGGATGCAAGGCAAGATGTTTATCACTATGGAAAATACAGGACGTGCAACAATAGACATTATAGAACATCAAGAAACTTACAACAATCAAAGAGTTACAAAACAACATTGCCATATACACAATTTTCTATGGAATTCTACGTACTTTTCAGATGCTGTACCACAAAGGGCAATGGCAACCAAATATATATATGTGTAGAAATACCTAAATTTTAAGGAGATACTTGTAGTAAACCTTTCCGATGTTTCTATGGTATTAATTGTGCAACTCCACCATCACACCTTCATTTCCTATACAGCCTGTACATGTACTGGGTGAACATCACATCATCTTGATCCAATACATTCGTTAACTCAAGCACCACACTTCCTCTGGTAAAAACACGATTGGGAAGAGCCTTTACTGTTGATGTTTTACTTCTTCATGTTGCAAAAATTGTTTCAATTTGTGAGGAGTGAAGCAAGAAAAAAAGTTGTGGGGGGATAGGAGAAACTAAGTGACTTAGTGTTATAAATTATACTCTTCTGACCTGAAGAAGCACACATCATCAATAAACCTTTCTCCTCAAATGTTGTTTCAATGTTCATTTCATCTAGATATACAGTATTGCAACTTCACCTTCATAAGCATTGAAGTATTGTTCTGGCTTATGGATAGAAGATCCTCCATGAGAGTCTAGAGAGAAGTGATTACAGTTTTTTGTTTACTATTCTGCATATGTCTGTCAACAGAGAGTCCAGAACATTGTACTGAACAGACCTGTATTGTGCAATGTGCAAAATCATTCCATATTTGCCAACATGTATATAAAAACAGTACAAAAATATCAGTACAGCTAAAACTGGCATCGAAACAATTAACGTCTAAAAAAAATGTGTACTTACTTAAGATGAAAGAGAAACATCCTGGACACTAATATACAGTATTGTACATCCTGTTTTGACAAAAAAATTCATCATTAATTATTATCTCACCTGTAGCTGCCATACAGAGAATATATATACATGTTCTGAAAGATATATGAATGAGACAAAGTTAGTCAGTTATTGTAGTCTCAATGCACTACCAAGATGCTTAAGGAAACATTAATAGGCAGCCAAAAATATTCCAGACACATTAACAGTCTTGTATCTGATTGATAACTTTTTCTCTTTGTATAATGCAGAAAAAAAGACTGATGGTTAAAGTACCTAAAAGTGGAAGGCCTTTGTGTTATAAAAAAAAAAAAAAAAGGCAAAATGATATATTACCACACTTCTTTATCAATCGTATGAAATTTTAAAAGTCCGTGAAATGTTACGCAGCTCATAGGTACTTAATTCCTGATTACTTCTCCTTACAGAAACTGAACAGAAGACTGGATGAGAATCGAGGAACTACATATGCTTAGCATCCTTATCTCTGCATACAGTGATCCCCCAAAGGGCTAAAAAAAAAAAAAAAAAAAAAAAAAAAAAAACTGTAATTACTGAAGTAGAGAGCAAAACATATACCTGTAATTAAGATTTTTATGTTGTATAAAACTGAGTATTAATTTGTTATCTGTGCCTGTACCGTCATATGTAATTTTACTATCTTGGTGGTCAAACTTGCCTTTGCTATTAACAGAAAATACAAGTTTTTTAGCATCCCAGTAGCATTTCAAGCCCACAATGTCATGTGCATTAAAAATAAAAAAACACACACACACATACGGGAAGCTACCAACACTAATACATTTTTAATTAATTGCTGTTTTAATGTTGGTAATATTGATAAGAACAGTCCCGTTTTATAGGGATTCGCTGAGAGCACAGCGAGTAATGCAGCAAGATGTCTAAAGTACCAGGGCCATGCAAAACTACATCAGCTTCATTCAAGTTCATGTTTCTATGTTAGTGGTACAGTATAACAATATGCTATCTTCAACAGTACTGCTTTCTTTTTCCTTGGAGTAATTCAAGGTGCAGTATTTTATTCCATGTGAATTATATCGGACTCTTTTCATTATTCTGTGGTAGCTTGGTGCTGCTGTACTAGTGATTCTCAGTTTAGTGTGGACGGTGAATCACCAGCACTGTATAGGTGGATGGTGAGGAGTCAACATGGGCTTTGTACAAAATTGTAATCCAGTTCAGTTTCTGTAACAGGATTCACTAACCTCTCGTTCAAAAGTCAATTGTTGCAATATGATACTGCTCTCCTGTGGACATGGATAAAAAAAAAAGAAAAAAAAAAGCCTATTTCTATATCTTTGAAAATCTTTTGCTATACATATGTTATTCTTAAGCATGTTTTACTTATCAATGTATTCATAGAGCAGTATATCATAATAATATAAAACAAATGAAGTTATACCTGCACAAGTACAAGTATCTTACCATATCTGCTACTGTAGTTGGTATTACTGCATTGGTTTCCTTTATGAAAATACTGATGATCAACAGAACATTGTATTTTAAGCATGGTTAGTTAACTCATAAAGGACTCTGGTAATATTATTGAGGTTGTGTAGTCATGTTTAGCTGATGGAGCTCAAGAAATAAATACTGTACAGTAAAATAAATACACTATAATTTCATGTACAGGTACTGTACTGTATTGCCTATACTGTATCCTGGTTGATACATAAAGAAGGCTCATACTACCATAAATACTTGTTAAATAGTATACTGCTATATGAATATATTGTAAGTATAAAAATGTATTGATATACATGTAATTTATTCTTAACATAAAATTGGCACTGAAGTATAAATGAATTTCTTGTTTCCGGCCATGTCCACAGGAGAGCAAAACCAACACCCTCAACTATGACAGAACCAGAAGTTAGCAAATCCTTGTATACAAGAGGGTTTTTTGGATGTTTTTCTAACAAGTCACTGAGAAGAAACTGAGAAAATGGTCAAGAATATACTATTGAAAAAACACCTGTTCCAGAGAACTGGACCCTGTTTCCAGGAGTTTGGCAAGTGTTGGGAGGGAGATGTTTTTGTTTAATCATAAAATTACTCTTGTAGATCAATAAATAAACAAGAAATAGGAAATTGGCACAATATTTAGCTTAGTATTAGTGAAGTAACATTTTGGTGAGTGTTCGAGGCCAGATGGATCCCAAGGGGTAAAGGGGAGGAGGAGGAGGAAGAGGAGGAGGACAATGAATTGCAGCTGACAAAAATTATGCTACATACTGCTTACAGCCTTTCCAGTTTTCACAGCATTAAAAAGATAAGTAAAGGCTGTGCAGGACAGAGTGGGAAGAGATAGTCCAGGGTTAGGCAGGATGGACAGAAAAAAAAAAAAAGAAGCCTATGATTCACTTTACATAGTTACTATTCAGAAAATGTGGGAAGGACAGAAGGGGGTATGTCTGAGCCAGTAATGGCCTACATTTCAAGTGCATTTATTTTGTACAAAGACCACTCATCATATAATGGAGACCACATCTCTTTAGTACCCATTATAATTGCAATGAGTGCTACACTCAGTCAATAAATCCCAGCTTTTTTCCTCACAATCCACAGATATTTGTCTCAGTATCAATGTCACTAAAATTGAAGGATGCAGCAGAATGTGCTAAACCCGGTCTCCAACTAAGAAAAAAACGGAAGATGTTTGTACATAAAAGTTTTTAACTAGAGATGGGATGGATTGTATTCACTGCAATCATTCTCTCGTCATACTGGACACCAATACAGGTACAGTACTCTAAAATCTAAATAAAGCTTCATGCAGTGAACGGCAGTTCATAAAATATTATACTGATATTCAGCTACTTTCTGGGACTAGAGGGTAACACTAGGTCAAAGAATCTAGAGTGGATGGTATGGGAGGGAGGGTAGGGTAAAACTGGGACATCAACTGCATGGAAAATAAAGGTATGTTAGTGAAGGAGGAAATGGAATGGAATTGACTGGTATAGATTGTGTGATAAGAAAGGCTTATGTTATGCAGAGGAAAGGATTAAGCATGAGAAAAGGACTGCCCTTAGAAATACAGTACAGTAATTACAAAGATATAGGACAAGGTGGATGTGGAACTGGCTGGTACTGATAATAAAGAGACAAAAACTAGCAATTACCCGTTATGTATTGAGAACTTATGGTACAGTCCTCAACTGAAAGCACTGTAATGACAAGTATATTGACAATTTAATGTGATGCAAAGAACAGCATTCAAATAACAAACACAGAAAAATTATGCAGCACACTGCATCTGCTAAAAATCAGTACAAAAATTAAATATATTAACAAGATATTAATTAACTCATACAAGGTGATCAAAGAAAAGTTAAGATGAAATACAAATTACCATAAAAATGGGTTTCTGATATAAGTTGTTGTTTTTGATGTTCTCCCGGGGCAGAATGGCCTCCTGCCCCACAGACCCCTGGTACACTCTGGTCGCAGTGAAAAAACAAATTAAAATAAAGGAGGGGCTGGCCCTATATGCCTGGGCTACTGAAGCACATCCCAGGGAAATGGGACCAGAGCTTACTGGACCAGGGAGTCTGGGGGCCTCCGACCGCCAGGGAGATTGGGGAGAAGGTCTTTGATACCACAGCCAGAGCTGTGGGCCCAAGTCCACGTTACCACAAGAGCTACAAGTGGGGCCGCACCTTCCATGAGACCAGCCCTGAAGGGACTATAAGGGGGAGGGAGTTTACACTGGTGCATGCAAAGGGAAATGCACCCTTGTGTGCTGGCGGTCCACACAGCCGTGAAAAAAAAAAAAAAAAAAACTCCGGTTGCAGTACACCTCACGTGGATTTTTAATCCATGAGGGCAGCTCTCGCCAAATCCACTAGAAAGTGACCAGATCCGACAACAATCTTTATTCTAGCCCTGTGGAGAATGACTAATATTCACAGAAAATAAAGTCAGCCCCCCCTGGGCAATCTGATATAAGTAACACTCAATAGTATTTTTGTTATGGAATTGAAATTGGTACAGTACCGGTAAGCTCACTGGTCCAGAGATTCTGTTTTTGTTTCATATACAGTACACACTACAGTAACCCCACTTGGTTATATCATGAGCAAGGATATGAGCCAAGGGCAAGGCAACAAAAGGTGGGTAGGTATGGCTGAGACAGGGAAGATCAAAGTAGGGCAGAGTAGAGCAAAGAGGGATGTGGTAGAGACTGTACAGGGCAGGGCAGGAGACGAGTTTCATGACAAGGTTGGGTAAATAGGGCTAAATCTATGGTACTGTAGGGTAAAGCAAGTATGGTCAATGAAGACGTGTGGCATACAGGATGGAGTTTACCATGCTGGCATGGGGCATAGATCAGGGAGAGTGACAGAGGTAGGGGCAGCTGAAAATGAGCGAGAGAAGGTCAAGGTGGCAGTAAGGGTAAAGGTAGTCGAGGAGTGCAAAGGTGATATGGAAAGAGTAAAGAGTAAGAGGAAAGAGTGAGAAAGTGAATGCAGTGATGAGGTATGAGGGAGCTGGAAACAATAGGGTCAGGGAGGAATGGGGTGGCACTCACCATCTTGTCACCATCAATGGCATCAGCAGGGGTGGTGTTAGTGCCAACCTCTGGGGCCACTACAGTCACATTCACACCCTCCTCACCCTCTACAGGGGCATCTGACATCAGTTTGCCCTGAAAGGTATCAAATCTTCAACAAGTCTCACACAGTAGTACTTGGGGTGTGCTCACGAAGGTGTGCATTGGGGAGGCCGTGAGAGAAATGCCCATGTGTGGGTGATGAGAGGCTTCACTGACTTTTGTATTGGTTACTTTTCCATCTCATAAATCAAAGTGATTACTCTATTCAAGGACATGAAACAAATGGAAATTGTATGTAAACAGGAACAGATTCACCCAAATTAAGATGAATAATCTTTATTCCAATTGGCCAAATGTTTAAACACATTTGCCTGCTCTCTTCACTGAATCTAGAGGATAGTAAACTATTACCTGGTATGGCTGAATAATAATGGGACACTGAAGATGGTTCAGCCTGCATCCTATTCCCCTTACAACTAGAGCTTCTTCAGGACATTCAGTCTGAATAAGAAACTCATGCTACAGCTGTACACTATTTAGTTTTTTCACAAATCAGACATTACCATTCACAATGGAAAGCATTTACTCACTATTCATTGCACATCCTTGAATAATGTAACCTGTTATCAAGTAAAAAAATGCAAGCCATATAGCATGGTGAGAGTAACAGCTTGCGAGCCCCTCACTCATTTTCCGCTGATAACTCAATGGCCTGGCCTGAGGTTATACATCATCCACCACATTACTGCAATATGTATCACAGTTGTTGTGGTGATTTATATGTTGCTTACCTGGAATTAAGGGAGGGATCTGATATGAATAATATATTATTTCTGTATCATAATTTTTTCTTTTAGCTACCAGAATCCTTAAGATGCACGATATAATACCATTTTCTTCTGTATGGTATACACATATCAGAAACAAGGAAAGGACACCTCAGCAGTTTTTCTTCCACTGCAGAACAGTCTTCCTTAGTCATTATGCAATTAATGCAATACAGTACAAGCAATGGATACGAATATAATATTACAATCAGGTAAGAATAATTGCCCTATTTTATTTATACCTGCAGAAATCAACAACACTTATTAAAGAAAAAAATTATTACCGTAGTACTTTGAAAATAGACAAGCTCAAGAAACATGACCCAGATGACATCACCAAATAACAAATAACCTCCTGGAAACAAACTCAAGCCACATCAACAACACTCAAAGCCATCAATCAAGAATGCTTAACAGCAAGTGTAATCTGTGCCCAAGCTTGTCAGCGGTGGGACACAGTGTGCGGCAAGCCTGGTGAGCAGTTGTTGTGTACGGTACATGGAGTGGTGAGGCAGGTGTATTGTTTCCTACGATCAAGTGTACTACCAATTCATCCCCATCACTCCTAAATCCAAAATACCACAATAAATGAAGGGCTACCTTCCAATGGCGTTCAAGTACCATGAGAATATGAATGTGAAGTACTGTACAGGTGAAAACTATTATCCAAGTAATGCTGCTCTTGTCTATTGCCAAATTTCAGCTGTCTGTAGTGCTCAAACATCCAAAGAAGGCAACTCATCAATTCTGCCACATAACATCCAAGAATTTGTCATTCAACCACCTCATTGTATCACCTTTATGGTTGTCAAATATATACAAAATGGCCATGATGAAGGCCCAATGCCTATAGTGAATCTCACTGTGTCTAATGCTTGATACAACTTTCCACAGCCATTTGCATCCCCGTGTACTGAATACTGTTTACCTTACAAAAAAGATGATGGTTAGTAACATTGTGTAGCAAATAAAATATCATAGGTACAACTGTATTCAAAACACAAAATGAATACCGGTACATTAATAGTGGCTACAGGTTGAAAAGAGTAGGTAATACTGCAGTGTTATATACTGTTACAAGACGGTAATCATAAAGATAACTCACAGTATATACTGTATATAGAAAGATATTGCAATTTCAGCTTTCTCTCTGTATTGATAATTGTAAACTAATAAAATTTTGCTTCCAACACTGAAAATTATTCATAATTTTTCATAATCTAAGACAATCATGTTTTCAGGCAAAATCATGGCAACACAAAAACACATTACGAACATATCATGCACACTGTATTCAGTCCACACAGTCATTATTTTATTCACTCACCCACCATATCCACCACACGCTTAACTGTTAAAGAGTATGTAGAGTCTCAAGCCTAATCCAAGGAGAGACATGTGGCTCCCTTTCTGCTCAAGACTGGATGGTTGCTACAAACTAGTACACTTACTGACCTTATCTGGGATGCAGGATGGGGGTTCATCCCAGGTGCCATGGGTGCAGTTAAGCTGTGATGGTCCCAGCAGAGTATATCCAACATTACAGGTGTAAAGCGCCACCGTGCCACTACCCTGCCGCTGGAATTTCACACTACCATCCTCTAGAGTGGGAGGCAATAGGCACAAGTCTGACTGAGTGGTGATGGAGAGGGAGCCCCGTTTGGCCAGCTTGCTAGGATTTCGGTACACCACAAACACAGTTTCAGCATCAGTGTCTCGCCTGAAGACATCACTGTATGCTGGGCACCATTCCATATCCCACTTGGGGTTAGTGAGGGACTCCTCAAAGACAGTGAGATGTGGGCGGATGCCTTGGGAAAACCTGAGGGTGAGGTGTTTGCGGCCACCCGTGTTTAACTGCCAGACACATGACTGTGATGGTGAGAGGGGGTGAAACATGTGCTCTACCTTTTCTGTAAGCTCATCCGGGGAGATGATGCCCTCAGAGCAGGTTGGAATGATACAAACGGTCTCTAGGCTTGTGGATGTGGTGTTGACAACACACGAATCTCCTCCAGCTGGGAAGCTCACCATAAATCCATCTTCACAGTCTGATTTCTCTGTGAAGGTCATACTAATATTGAATTCAGCAATTTTCTGACAGGCATTGGATTCCCCAGGAAAATGTGTTATGGACTCCAGCCTCAGATACAGTTCAACAACTGACCCACTTGGCAACATCTCACACTCCCGACATGTTGCTTCACTCCCGCTCTCTGACATATTCTGATTTCCTGGAGGGTCACAAAATCCACAATCCTGTGTGATGTGGTGTTGTGTCCCATCAATGTAAAGCATGATGGAGGAGAGACCCAGCAGGCGGATCTTGAGCAACTTCACCTCGAGCTGCTGGGTGTGAGGAGCTTGGTAACACCTGTTGCAAATGCGGTCCGTCATATCTTCCAGGTCGTCTGAAATACATCACATACTATTTATATGAAACTTGAAATTGATTGCAAATTACTGTATTTGATGTTGCTACATGAACACGTAAAAGACCAGCAAGGTTTAGGTAAATATTTTGGAAATGTGTGTGAAAGGTGAAATTTAAAAGTGATATTGAAAATGAGTGTCTTGAAGAGAAATGAAATTGCCAACTCTGAGGTGAGGTTGAATGGACAACAGAGGAAACAGTTTGTTCATTTAAGTATCAAACAATTGTGATGAGTAAGCAAGGCAATTTAGTCAGTGAGGTACTGTACCTAAGAGTGTATAGCAGGGTAGGGGGATCATAAATAAACTGAAAAATGTGATATAAAATAAAATGGTTAGTATGAAAGAAAAGAAGTCACAAAATCACTACATGATGGTGTTGTAATCCCCATCATGAAGTAAGGGAGTGTGTAATATAGCCTACTCAGTGTCAGAGGAGCACAATACTCTAAGAGTTATTTAATCATACGTTATGAATTCATTTCAAATCCCTGGTCTATGACCCTGAGGGCTGAAGACTAGAACATATCGTTGGGTCAGGGTGCTCAGGGTACGAAGGCCATATAAAATGTATGAGCTTCATACCCTAAGCATTGGGACCCAACGATATGTTCTTGTCTACGGCACTGTGTCAAAGTTGTTACCACTGAGCCATGGCAGGTGCTGAAGGGAGGGGCACAAGTAAAAAAATAAGAGTAATAGAGCATGTACAGTAATGAGGATGGAAAGACTGATAAATGAGGGAGTCCATGAATGAGACACTGAGGGGAAACTTCTTGAAGTTTGGCCAAAGCTTATGCAATGGATGGAGAGTGAGAGGTTAAATAAGGTATATAAGAGTGAGATGGGAGGAAAGGAGATGGTGTGACAGACAGGGAATTAAGTGGAGGGATGGAATCAAGAGATACTGTACATGGTTGAGAGTGGCCAACTCATTAGGATTAAGGTGTCTGGCAGTAAAAAATATATTTAGTTACCGGTATACAATTTTTTACTCTTTCATTTTATAAAGCACTGCAAAATCTACTAGCATCAGTGTACTGTACATTCCTTTTATCTGCATTCACAAAATAAGAAATGTTTTCACCAAGTTCTTCATTACAGTGGGTAGACTAACAGTGTGTACATTGGGTAGAATAATCAAACCAACTAATTCCACTACAGGTACAGTCATGGTCTAAAGTCCTGCAACCTGGTGAATAAAAGCAAGCCGTTTGAATGAATCTTATGAACCAAAATTGCATAGGCCAACAGCTATAGTTTCGGATAATTTTTCGAAGCCATCTCATTGGAAGGTGTTGCAGGACGGTTGACCAAGACTGTACCAATACATTTAAAGAGCATTTACAATCACTAACAGACCCACCAAACTCACTGGTATAATATGTCTCGGAAGCTGTGGGCACAACACACTGTGCATTGGATACTGTGGCCAGACAGAACAGCCCCAGCAGTCCCCCCCCTGTGACCCACCAGATGTATGCCATAGCTGTCGTCATCCTCAACACCCAGCACACCCTCCTCACACTTGACACACTACATCACATCTGTCGAGGGAAACACTAGGTTAGGCTAGGTGGAAAGCAAGAAGATTGGGTGGACATATTTTATCAAGAAAATGTCTGAAAGATATGCCAAAGAAAAAGTGTTTTGCAATGGATAGACATTTTTTAATAAAGAAAATGTCAGACACAATATTTCTGACAGAACTGCAAAAAGGAGATGAATCGCACAATGGTCCATACAGTAGAACAATCCCAAGCTGCACCAAGATTAGTGTATGATTGTATCAATAATGCCAATGACACTGATAATTAAGATGTGTCCCGTTACATATTTTGTTTGTTTGTTTTATCACTATCACTATAATATAAAATACATAATTATAATTGGTTCTAGTCCTCACAGATCCATTGAGCACATCTCAGTCATGTTCCTTTTACAGTCTAACACTATAATGACGAGATAGCTTTCTAGACTTTCACCACACACATACACATACACACACACCCTACTCACCTCACATACACGTCCATACACATACATAAATACACACACTGGCACAATGGCACACACCCTATTCACCTCACAACGAGAACAAATTAAATAACCACAGAGCTAGAAGTTACACGTCCATACACACATACTTACACACACATACACTGGCACACATCCTTAACCAGAGCTTTACACGTCCACAAACACACACACAGCACAGCACATCACACGAGACTCGATACAAACGGACATGACTCACAAAACCTTAATTAAATGGACAACAACAACAAAGAGGTCCTTGTCTGTGTGTGTTGTGGCTGACCGGGGTAGCGTCTTATTTTCTCCTCATTTTACAGCTTCTAGACTCGTCCTATCCTTATTTCCAGTTGTCAGGGCTTAGTATAGACCTACATCCGTCTCCCCTCCAAGTTTGAACCAAAAGGAAAGGGTTATATTACCTGTACGGAGCTGTAAAGTGAGTGACAGTGTCTTTAAAATGATTCATGCCATTGATTACTCAGGGGCTCGCTAGAGTCGGGTTGTATAATGGAGGTAATTTTGTCTATCTTATTTATATTTTGAGGATATTTTTTTGTTTCTTGCACAAAAAATACATTTATATTTTTATTTAGTTACCTATTCTATATCATTACCATGTAAAAATGAGTGGTTCGGTAAAAAATGTCAATAATCATGATTACTGACATCGTATATAACGTGGTGATGAAAGGGAGTGGTGATCATTATAACCCATTGTAAACTGTAATATAATAAAATAAATGAACTTGAAAGGTTTTATTACCCCCAAATAATTTCTTTAAAAATATGTTGTTGTGATAACACCAGAAACTTCCAAGCTGGGGACTCTGCTAAGTTTCAAACAGATCACATAGTTTTCCCTAGACATGGGGAATTTGGGGTACTGATGGGGAAATTATATAGATTGTTCAAGAGTAAATGGAGAAATGTCTACCAGACGAAGGGCCGTATGCATTGCAAGAACATCAGTGGTGTTGACGATGGTGTAGTATCGGTACGTTGGCTCTGTTGTTTTTCTATAGAGCCATCGTACCGGCCTGTTCCCTGCTCTCATTATATTTAAGTACATGGTAAACAACGTAAATGCACCACTGGTATGATCAGGGTCCATAGAATACACTAGCTGTATTCTATGGACCCTGGGTATGATCATCAAGTGACGGTAACATTTTAATCATTGTTGTATCTTCGTTGAGTTGGATTTTCCTTCGCATTGTGGAAAGAAAAAATGGGTGATATGTAAATAGTATGTTCATTCATCTTGTTCTTGGACCTGCAGGTCGAGACCTCTCAGCTACCGCGCATCCCTATCTTATTTACATTAGCGTGCTGATGCCAGCGCGCTGGGTACACAGAGCTATACACATAGAGCGCGCAACCCCCCCCCCCTGGCGTGTCACCACCGGAAGTGGGTTGGCGGCCATGACAAATAGCCCTTCCCCTCAACCACAGAGCTAAAAACATAGAGCGCTTAACCCTGTGTTATTAGATAGGGGAGGAGTGTCACAACAGGCGAGCGCTCTATTGTATAGATACTTGCCCATTGAACTCCCGTACGTACTTGTATAGTATGTTTCTATCCACAGTTATTGACATTTCCCTGATTTGTAAAGCATTGTATCTTGTTATTTAATTATGCAGGTTTTGTTAATTCAATTAGCAAGGCTCAGATAATGTCCATAGGGAAAATTATGCAAAGAAATTAAACTTAAACTGATTTATTAAACAAGACAAATATATATAACTGTAATCTGTCTCCCTCTCCCTCCACTTACCTTACATACATACATACATATTACTCTAGTGTGACATTCATACATACATACATATTACTCTAGTGTGACATACATATATATTACTCTAGTGTGACATACATACATACAGTCGTGGTCAATAATAATCATCCACATATAGGTAACTTTAACAATGTAATGTTTTCATGTTCACATACTATTTTATTGTTTTAAGTAGTGTGTAGCTGTTTGTATTAAATTAAACGATGGCACTATACCTATTATATGGATGATTATTTTTGACCACGGCTGTACATACATACATACATATTACTCTAGTGTGACATACATACATACATATTATTCTAGTGTGACATATACATGCATACATATTACTCTAGTATGACATACATACATACACACATTCTAGTGTGACATGCATATATACACACATATTACTCTAGTGTGACATACATACATTCATACTGAACAATGTGAACATAAAATACTGATCATAATAGAGATTAAGTACGTTGTATTTATATATTATAAGAAGGTGACTGTGGATGAGAGCCAACGATAGTTTTGTTTATCTAACTCATTTCACCTATTAACCGAAATGTATTTATATTTAATCAGCCATTCACTGATATATCGGTTAAAGAAATACTTATTCATATATTGTGAGTCACTATAATGTAGTTAATATACCATATCATCAATAAAAGACCGAATAAATGAAATAATATCTTACCCTGGCATAAGCTAACAGACTGGCGGGTTGAGGGCACAGAGCTAAAAACATAGAGCTCGCCACCCCCCCCCCCTGGCGTGTCGCCACCGGAAGTGGGTTGGCGGCCATGATACCTGCCCTTCCCCTCAACCCGCCAGCCTGTTATAAATATATTATGCCAGGGTAAGATATTATTTCATTTATTCGGTCTTTTATTGATGATATGGTATATTAACTACATTATAGTGACTCACAATATATGAATAAGTATTTCTTTAACCGATATATCAGTGAATGGCTGATTAAATATAAATACATTTCGGTTAATAGGTGAAATGAGTTAGATAAACAAAACTATCGTTGGCACTCATCCACAGTCACCTTCTTATAATATATAATTATATACAACGTATAGCTCTGTTAATTGATTTAACAAAACATGCATAATTAAATAACAAGATACAATGCTTTACAAATCAGTGCCACGGAAATGTCAATAACTGTGGATAGAAACATACTATACAAGTACGTACGGGAGTTCAAACATGGAGGTATAATATAGAGGAGGCGGCATGAGCCGCTCGTCCTGTGCACCCAAAGTGAAGCCAGGGGCGGAGCCTATTACCCTACCCCCCATTGACTCAAAACATTGCCCCGGCCGCTATAAACCCACTATAATTATGCTCTTATTTTCTCATATTAACTATAATTAGAGCCAGAAAGAGACTTGAATTTGTTCTATATATGATAACTGCATAAAATTATCCAATTCTGTATATTATCAAAAGTACTTAAACCCATTAAATACCGCTGTTTCCTAGAGCATTACCTCTTCTCGCAAACTTTTCCTAGGAGTATGAATGAAAGAATGAATGAATTAATGAATGAATAGTTTATTTTATGCAAAAAGTATAGTAAAAGAGAAGGTCATAGCTTACACACCAACCCACAGACAGTATTATAAGGGTACAGAGAAATAAGAACAAGTACAGTTGCCCACACATGAATCTGGTACGCCTCGCTACTTGCGAGATACCTACAACGTGAAAGAAAGTGAGCAAAAGTTATAGTTTGTGACAAGCAGATAGTAATAATATTTTACTGTCTGCCTGTCAACAAACTACATCGTTTTTCACTTAAATTTCCTTTCGTTGTAGCCACCTCACAAGTAACGAGCCATACCAGTTTCATGTGTGGGCAACTGTACAAATGCAAATAAAATTAATTATATAAAGAGTTCTAGTATGAGACTCTGGAAGGCCTTATGTCACTCTTTAAGTACAGTATATAAATAAGATTATATACAGTAAGATGTGTATAGTGAAGTGAAGATGTGTAAAGTGTAGTGAAGATGTGTGGTGTGCTGTGAAATGTGATGTGCAGTGAAAATGTAGCCTACATAATGTAGTGAAGATGTGTATTATGTAGTGAAGATATGTATAGGGTAGTGAAGATTTACATAGTGAAGTGAAGATGTGTGTTGTGTATAGTGTAGTGAAGATGTGTGATGTGTAGTGAAGGTGTGGTGTGTTATGGAGATGTGTGTGTAGTGAAGATGTGTATAGTGTACTGAAGATGTGTATAGGGTAGTGAAGATGTGTATATGTTACTGCAGATATGTGATGTGTAGTGAAGATGTGTATATTATGGTGAAGAGATGTGTAGTGTAACACCCAGAACTGTCATGTAATAGAGTTCACACTCAGGTGTAGTGTCTTGTATCAAACACATTTTACCACTTATAAGCCACATGAAATCTTACCATGATGGCTGGATGTTACTGCATAAAGTGTGTCATTACTTACTCAGTTCCAGTTCACTCTGATTCACACATAAACATTATTTTAATAATCAGTCCCAGGCCGTAATTTTACAATTATAAAAACTCTTTTGGCACATTGGCTTAACTTAGACTACGGTACTATAACTTAGACCTAAGTTCTCAACAACCAAATAGTCTACGTAGTAAACACAATTATAAATTTAATATCTTTAAAACATTATGAAATATGCTAATATATTCATAATACAATCTCTCAACACTCGAGTTATCCTACAGGCCAACCTTAACTTGGGCACAAGTAGGTCACCCCATGGAGCCAGTTTATCTTTTATAACCCTGTCAATGCCATATATAGTGAGGTTATAAATTAACAGTTAATATCACAACACTATAATAGCCTTGGCTTTGCAGTTTTCGTGTGTACAGTATTAATATTCTACTTGACATGGGTACGTGTCACGGTGTGCGTGGCAGGTCATTAATTTCACTTCGTTAATTTGTCCATTTCTGTCGTATATTTTTCTGTATGACTTTCTTAACATACCTATGAAATGTAGTAGAAAGACTCCTGTCTCTCTGGGTACACCCATATGCTGAACACGCCGGCATTATTATAAAAAATGGCAAAGAATGTTGGTGAAGTTGATGGTCCGACATGATCAGCTGAGGTTTGTTTTGAGTCAATGGGGGGGTAGGGAGGACAGCCGACCAATAGCGAGTTGGCCTCACCTTTGTGACGTCATGCCGCCTCCTTTATATTATACCTCCATGAGTTCAAAGCGCAGAGCTATCTTGCCTATCTATACACATAGAGCGATCGCCTATGGTGACACTCCTCCCCTATCTAATAACACAGGGTTAAAATAAGCGCTCTATGTGTAAAGCTCTGTGGCTGGGTACCGCGGCCATCTTACCATGCCATATACTCGGGACCTTATAATGGTGGATATACGTAGCGCACCACAAATTTTTCTCTGTAGCAGTTATTATTTTATTTCTTCCACATTTTTCTTACTCTTTACATATTATTAATGAATGTATAAGCTTCATGCTATAATTTATGAACAAATCAATGCGAGATATCGATATATTCCTATTGTAAATAACAAGAAACGAGAGTATCAACGCATATTACACTCAGTCATCAATAAATATTATTGTTATTTTCATTAGTTTTCTATTGAACGATTTTATTTGGTTGGCCAAAACCAAAATTGACTTCATCCTTCTGAGGTGGCCTTAGACACGTGGGTTATTATCCGGCTATACGGCCATTAACAACGGGATTAGCTATTGCTTTAATGGTCGTTTGACCCACTCAACACTGTATCTGCTCCTTACCCACGTGGCTTTTATTGTTGTGATGTAGTCAGAAAATTGGAGGTTAGTGAGTCCATCAAATATTGCCAGGAAACATCACCTATATTGAAGGAGCTTGTTTCATGGCATAGTCAGGAGGAATCAGAAGCCACCACCAGGTCTCATACACGATCACAGGGTCCTTAAATACACCAGTCTCAACTCAGCCTGGGGTTAATTCGAGTTCCTAATGGCCTGGGTTGGTGTATGCAAAAGTGTAAAGTCAGTCAGTTTCAATAGAGGATTGGAAGATAGATAGATAGAACGGGAAGGGGTAAAAAATCATGCAATCACCTCTCTCATGCAAGAAAGACCTCATGATGCCCTCCACCCGTCCCCCTTCACCACCACCATCACAACAACAACCCCCCCACCCCCATCCTCCCCTGCATGCCCCTAACACAACACCCAACCAGGTTCTCAGAAACGGTGAAAGATCTCCTTCTTTCTACCCAAAGGCTGTTTATACTGAAAAGGACTGAGAGATGGACTGGGGGGCGGGAGAGTGGACAGAAGGAGACTATAGACTGCTTATTAGTTGTAGGAGGAGGGAGGGGATATAAATAAAATGATGTATTATTCTGTACCACCTCTCCGTTTCACCCCCAATCCTTCTGTCCCCTCCTTCGCCTCTCTTTTTATGGGAAATCTGAATCTGATTCCTCCATACTATGCCAGGAAACAGAACCCCTCCATATGAAATTATACAGGGGATGTGTTTCGTAGCCGAGTTTGGAGGCCTACATTGACTCCAAATTGACCACAAAAGTTTACCTCCCCTAATAAGATGGTATTATTGATTGACTGAGGATGAGAGAAGCACGCCCTAGGCCCAAAAGACCCTGTAGGTATGGCATAGGAATTAAGAGGGAGAAGGTGACACACAGAGAGAGGGAACAACAAGCACGAAGGAAACAAAAAGATAGGAAGGGAGGCAGTAGAGAAACGTGTGCCCTGTAACCTCTTGTGACTTGTTCGACACCAGTATCATATTGGTCTCGCGTTCCTTAGAAAGTTTTCCTAGAGTGGCGGTGTGTGTGTGTGTGTGTGTGTGTGTGTGCTGTTACTGACGGCGGTGTGTGTGTGTGTGTGTGTTTGTGTGTTACATCATACAAGCCTCAGGAGGACTCTAAAACTAATTGATTTCTCTCTCCTCAAGACTTTTCCTAGTGTGTGTGTGTGTGTGTGTGTGAGGTAACCACGTGTGTGTGTGTGTGTGTGAGGTAACCACGTGTGTGTGTGTGTGTGTTCCAGGTAAACATGAGTGTGTGTTGTGGGACAAATAAGTATATATGTGTGTGTGTGTATGTGTTGGTGATTTTAGTTTAAGATTTTGGTTGGTAATTATTATGATTATGTTTTTATTTTCCTTGGTGTTTATGGGTCTGTCTGTGGTGCTGGGATGGTGTTTGTGGTGAGGTTGATAGTGCCAGAGGAAGTGAAAGAGATGATGATGGCTGTACTGTAGGTAAGGAAACACCACTGAATATAAAAAACTCCAATATAAATGATAATAATAATAATAATAATAATAATAATAATAATAATAATAATAATAATAATAATGATAATAATAATGATAATGATAATAATAATAATAATAATAATAATTCTAATAATAATAATAATAATAATAATAATTCTAATAATAATAATAATAATAATAATAATAATAAAAATACTAGTACTGTTAATAATAATAATAATAATAATAATAATAATAATTGAAAGGTTCTAATTCCTCCTGACTATGCCACAAAACAAGCTCCTTCCATATAGGTGGTGTTTCGTGGCAATATTTGAAGGACTCGTATACCTCCATACAGTGTTGCTATAAATCTGGAGTAACTGATTCCTCCAAACTATTCCAAGCAACAGGCCACCATTATTTTTGTTCGTCTGGTCCTGTTTCCTGACATATTTTTGGAGGAATGAAAGGCACTCACTCTAAGGTGCCAAAAGTGTATTTCCTTAATAAATACTTCTTTTTCTTTACTACAGTCATATTTGGTTGTAATACTAAATACTGAATAAATTGAATAAATAATAAAATGTCTTGTTAAACACGTTACAATTATCTTATTATCAATCTTTATCATCCACACGAGGCCTTGATTCTTCTTCTGTGCTCAACCTCCCTTCCCCCTTCTTCCCTCCCTTTCCATGACCCCTCCTCATGAATTCCCCTGCTCCCCCCCCCTCCCTTCCCCCCATTTTCCGCATGCAGACTTGTTTCCCTCCGTGACCACCAGATGTCCGGGGAGTGTATAAAACCGAAGGGCACGTCCAGATACAGGTTACTATTGGTTGTTTCAGGAGGCTTCACATCTCTCACACTCAACATCAACAATCAAGGTGAAACACTTCAAATGATTTTATCTCTCTCTCTAACTCTAACTCTCTCTCTCTCTCTCTCTCTCTCTCTCTCTCTCTCTCTCTCTCTCTCTCTCTCTCTCTCTCTCTCTCTCTCTCTGTCATATATATTGTAAATCCATTTGAAGATCGTCAAACTGTCTCGTCATGAATTTTTTCTATCAATATAATATTTAAAATTTAATGCCATGATAATTTTACTTGGGAAATGGCTAGACAATTTGTTCTGTCCATACCGGCACTGATTTTTTTATATACTAATTCATAAAAACAAAACAAAAACCAGATGGCTCGCATGTTGCTGGTGGTGGCTATGGCGGCGGCCTGTATGGCACTGGTGTCGGCAAGTTGTATCAAGCAATGCAACCATCCTGATGGAACCTTTGGAAAGTACCTGTGTTGTGACGGTAAGTATAAAAGGTCTCCATACTGTGTTGTGATGGTAAGAATAAAAGGTTCCCATACTGTGTTGTGATGGTAAGTATAAAAGGTTACCATACTGTGTTGTGACGGTAAGTATAAAAGGTCTCCATACTGTGTTGTGATGGTAAGAATAAAAGGTTCCCATACTGTGTTGTGATGGTAAGTATAAAAGGTCCCCCTCTATACTGTGTTGTGATGGTAAGAATAAAAGGTCCCCCTCTATACTGTGTTGTGATGGTAAGAATAAAAGGTTCCCATACTGTGTTGTGATGGTAAGAATAAAAGGTTCCCATACTGTGTTGTGATGGTAAGAATAAAAGGTCCCCATACTGTGTTGTGATGGTAAGAATAAAAGGTCCCCCTCTATACTGTGTTGTGATGGTAAGAATAAAAGGTATCCATACAGCTGTGTTATCTTGGTACTATTAATTATCAGGATGTAAACCTCTTCGTGGGTCAGTGGTAGCGAGTGGGATAACTGACTATCCTTTGAATAACTGTTCGATTCCTGAAAAGAGTATACCATTGCAATCAATTAATATTATTATGCAAGTTATAGTTTACGTTGTTAATTTTGTTCGTGTTGTTGTTGTTGTGTTATGAGCAATCCTGTTTCAAATAATATAATCTTACTTCAATCAACACTTCAGCACTTCAAAATATGGTTTAAATTCAATACTTCAGCACTTCAGTATTTCGTCTAAATTAATCACCCCATTTCCACAGAACACCCAGGGACATGCCCCTTCAACTGCAGTAATGGCAAGGTTAGACCATTATCTTGTTTTATTCAGGGTTACTCATGGTTTTGTTAGACCATTATCTTGTTTTATTCAGGGTTACTCATGGTTTTGTTAGACCATTATCTTGTTTTATTCAGGGTTACTCATGGTTTTGTTAGACCATTATCTTGTTTTATTCAGGGTTACTCATGGTTTTGTTAGACCATTATCTTGTTTTATTCAGGGTTACTCATGGTTTTGTTAGACCATTATCTTGTTTTATTCAGGGTTACTCATGGTTTTGTTAGACCATTATCTTGCTTTATTCAGGGTTACTCATGGTTTTGCTAGACCATTATCTTGCTTTATGCAGGGTTACTCATGGTTTTGTTAGACCATTATCTTGTTTTATTCAGGGTTACTCATGGTTTTGTTGGTATGACGGAAATCACATGGACACTATCAGAAAATTACCTCAGATGAAACAGATTACCAAGCTGAATTTCACCATGCTTTAATTAAGGACCCTGTGATCGTTTTTGAGACTTGGTGGCTTCTCATTCCTCCTGACTATGCCACGAAACAAGCTCCTTCTATATAGGTGGTGTTTCGTGGCAGTATTTGAAGGACTCACTAACCACCAGTTTTCTGACTACATCACGGGGTCCCGTAATCAGTACTGTACATTAAAATATTACTATTGAGAACCCAAACTACGCAATGAACAAATAAGAATTCCTAAAATTATAATATGGTACAAGTTTACATGTTAATAAAAGGTGCTAAATGAAAATCCTATACCAAATCAAGACAATACCATATAACACAGAATTACCTATACAGAGCTATACATGATGGTGTCTCAAATCTATATTATTTTAGATCATATATAAAAAATCAAAACTTAGTGAAACTCTATATATTAATTCCATATTGTTTTAGATCATATTAAAAAAAAATAAACATAACTTCCAGATTCACCGAATGAAATTCTTGCTATAATATAATGGAAATCTGTTCAGAAACGATATATTTCTCGTTTTATAACTGATATGTGCAGTGTGTGTGTGTGTGTGTGTGTGTGTGTGTGTGTGTGTGTGTGTGTGTGTGTTGTAGATGGCCTGTTGCTCGTATTATAACTGATGTGTGTGTGTGTGTATTGTAGATGGCCTGTTGCTCGTATTATAACTGATGTGTGTGTGTGTGTGTGTGTGTGTGTGTGTGTGTGTGTGTTGTAGATGGCCTGTTGCTCGTATTATAACTGATGTGTGTGTGTGTGTGTGTGTGTGTGTGTGTTGAAGATGACTTGTCACTACATAACCACTGTACCATACTCCTTTTCATTCATTCTTCCACAGAGATGCCACTTCGACCCCGAGTGCAGACTGGACCAGAAGTGTTGCTTTGACCCTTGTGCACATACTACAGTTTGCAAACGGGTCAATCACTGATACATCAAACAGGATGTAGACAGTCTTGCATACACACTAAAGTAAAACAAACAAACAAACAAATGAAAGTAGTAATGAGGAGCATAAATAAAGTGACACACACACACACACACACAAAGTAAAACAAACAAACAAACAAATGAAAATAGTAACGAGGGGCATAAATCAAGTGACACACACACACACACACACACACACACACACACACACCGAAATTACATGCTCCCAGGTGTATGTTATGTGGACGTGTGTGTGTGTGTCAATGTCTATGTAGCATTTCTGTTATTGTTACTAAATAAAATGTCTGATGTTGGCTATCTGTGTTTGTCTTCATATACTCGCTACAGATTTGTGTATGTGTGTGTGTGTGTGTGTGTGTGTGTGTGATGAAGATAGATAGATGGCTTGTTGCTGTATACATAAACAAGGGAAACATTATCATCATACATGTACACCCAAGCTCGTAATTTCGGTACCACGTACATACATACTTAGATATTTATGCCATTTGAGCTTGTAACACTTATTGGGTGAGGAATCAGAGTAGGTGGAACATAGTAGAGGGACATGATACAATCTTTCACCTATAATCATGACACCTTCCCCACCCAGTGTTACCAGCTCAGATGACATATAAACATTTGGGGACGTGGTCGCGAATTTACGAGCT
>JAWQEG010002145.1:0-69031 GCA_033782935.1 Petrolisthes cinctipes | reverse complement strand
CCGGAGGGGCAATAAAACTCTTTAAATGGGAGAGTATACTGTGTTTTGGTACCGGTAGCGTACGTACAGTTGGACACATGAATGAGTTGTACAGCCGGGTGAAAGATACTTGTCCATTTGAGTAACCAGTGTCTATTATCAGGTACTTGCTTTTTATTACCATCCTCAATACTGACTTCTGCCCCTCCTATTTACCAACCTAACCTAACCTAACCCAACCCAACCCACCTAACCTAGCCTAACCTAACCAGTGTCTATTATCAGGTACTTGCTTTTTATTATCATCCTCAATACTGACTTCTGCCCCTGATGATGTCTCCTATTTGGCACTAAGGAACTTGATATTGGGAGAAATTGACCATCTTTCACCTGGGCTGTACCACCCATTCATGTATCCAACTGTACAAGTCCAAACTCTAATATGTTTTTGTGAATACTAGCCCTGGCAAGTTGGCAACCATATCACTGTCAACAGGCAAAGGAAATAAACAGTAATTTATGAATGAGAAAGCAACATTACATATATTCATTGTTGGTTCCTGGGAAATTATTCACGACGGCAGTGATGGTTGCTGTCTGCATAAATATACTGTTACTGGGATCTATCAGCTTAATATATCAAACTTGCCAATTGCTAGTAGACCAAAACAGGTTTATGGAAATTGTGGGTGGTATAGCCTAGTGGGGTTTCTTTGTGGTGGAGTGTTGTGGGGTTGAGTGAGGGAAGTGGGGTTAATGGGAGTAGGCTAGAGTGGGCTGAGTGGGGTAGGCTAGAGTGGGGCTGAGTGGCGCAGAGTGGTAAGGGGCTGAGTGGAGTGCTGGTACTGTACTTACAAAGCATGCAGCAATATTTCACTTGCATGTGTCTAATGCTTTCTACCCCACCACACCTCTCTCTCTCTCTCTCTCTCTCTCTCTCCACTTGTCTTGCTTACAGTCTAGACCCCCCCCCCTCTCTCTCTCTCTCTCTCTCTCTCTCTCTCTCTCTCTCCTCTCTCTCCTCTCTCTCTCTCTCTCTCTTAGTATGCAGGAGGGCGCTTGATAAACTCTTTAATGCCCAACTCGTATGTAGGTGATGGTGACCTCGACTGTATGTATTATTTCCAACACTTTCACGGTACAGGCTACAATCAATTAGTCAGTCAGTCAGTCAATTAGTCAGTAAGTAAGTCAGTCAGTCAATTAGTCAGTCAGTCAGTCATTCAATCCAATTTTGCACTACACACATGATTTTTTAACAATGATTTTACCAGTGTGTGAATGATTACAGGATTTCTAATGATTTTGTTTCTCTCTCTCTCTCTCTCTCTCTCTCTCTCTCTCTCTCTCTCTCTCTCTCTCTCTCTCTCTCTCTCTCTCTCTCTCTCTCTCTCTCTCTCTCTCTCTCTCTCTCTCTCTCCTCTCCTCTCTCTCTCTCTCTCTCTCTCTCTCTCTCTCTCTCTCTCACACACACACACAAACCGGAGAAGCCTCGCTAAAAATATTCACTTCAGCGTCCTAAATCACAGATAAATAACGAGTGAATCTAACAAATGACAACACGAGTCCAAAACCAAACCTGTATCTATCCAATTTGTTACACACATTTCCTGACATAATACCGTACTGCTGTGTATGTGTGTCAAGAGGGGTTTGTTTAGTTCAGTCTGGGGGGGGGGGGTGCGGGAATAGGGGGACAGGCTTCGGTGTGGGTAGAAAGCCTGTCCCCTATTCCCGCACCTCCCTAACCATACCCCCCTAACCCCCCCCCAAGCCTGTCCCCCTACTCCCGCACCCCCCTAAACCCCCCAAGCCTGTCCCCCTACTCCCGCACCTCCTTAAACCCCCCCCCAAGCTTGCCCCCCTATTCCCGCACCCCCTTAATATACAGGAATACAGACTCGAGTGCAAAATCCTCTAACTATAAAAATAAAGGCATGTGGAGCCAAGTACAGTTACGAAATACAATACAAACTAAAGATAAAGGAATCTTCCCAGGCCCCTGACATACATGGAAGCCGAGGCCTAAAGTGAAAAGAATGTTGTCATAAAGCATCGGGGGAAAATGAGGACAGGAAGCACCAACTTGTCGTCCTCCTCCTCCTCCTCCTCCTAAACCTCCTCCTTCTCTTCTTCCTCCTTCTCCTTCTCCTCTTCCCCATCATCCTTCTCCTCCTCCTCCTCCTATTCCTCCTCCTTCTCCTTCAATCATCTTCCTCCCCCTTCTCCTCCTCTTCTTGGTATCGAAAGTAAACAAAACCGAACGAGAGCCTGGGAGGAGAAATTCACTTGTATGAGAGATTGTTGGCTTCCCCTCCCTGTATGTCTGTTGTTGGGAAGAAAAGAGTGAATGTGTAGGGTTAAGCAAGATGAAGTAAGTCAGTCTGTCTTAATCTTGGGGTTAAGTTGTGTTGGGTAAGGTCGCTCGCTTCTCAAGGAATACAATACAACCCCACAAAAAAATATTGATCACTACTAAAGAAACAGATAGATGATAAAGAAATAGATAAAGAAATAGATAGATGATAAAGAAATAGATAAAGAAATAGATAAATAATAAAGAAATATATAAAGAAATAGATAGATGATAAAGAAAAAAATAAAGAAATAGATATGTGATAAAAGCGTATTATTATTAGTTTTAAAGTGTACCGGTATATAAATAGATTCTTGAGGGTTTATTTACCAGGACAGAGTATTATTATTATATACCAGGATAGAGTACTATTATTATTATTATAAGTCACCACAAGTTCAATAACCAATGTAAGGGATATAAGCACCCATGGCTAAGTACCTTTCCATGTGAATATACTCTACGTCCAAATAATATGGTTAATTAATTAATTAAGGGGAGACACGCATGTTCGTTAATAGGAAGGTTGCTGAGCCTTCCTAACTATATCAGAAACAGACGCCCTCAATGAGAGAGAGAGAGAGAGAGAGAGAGAGAGAGAGAGAGAGAGAGACTGTCGAAGGCATTGGTAAACATTCATATAGAGGCTCTGTTTGTTTCGTGGCATACTTTGGAGGAATCAGGCAGAGACCTTCCAATTTACCAGGAAGAAAATCTCTCCTTTAATCAAAATAAATATATTCCGTGCAATAAACTTCAACATAAAATCCCATTCCACGTACGTACAGCCTAAGCTAGCCACCAGTAGCCTAACTTTTTTTTTCTGTGTGTGTGTGTGTGTGTGTGTGTGTGTGTGTTTTTTTTTTCTATTCTACTCCGAGTAATATAATCGATTTTCCCGCCACTTTTCCGGTCACCAAGGTCCCGGATGTCACGGGTTATGACGTCACAGGACTTGTCAGCGAAGTGGACACAATACATTTACAGTCAATACTTTCTGCACACAACAATACATTTACAGTCCATTCTTTCTGGACACACACACACACACAGTGATTTATGAGGGGGGGGGGGGGAAACACACTCTTTTTACATTACACACTCTTGTTACATTACACACTCTTTTTACATTACACACTCTTGTTACATTACACACTCTTGTTACATTACACACTTTTGTTACATTACACACTCGTTACATTACACACTCTTGTTACATTACACACTCTTGTTACATTACACACTCTTGTTACATTACACACTTTTGTTACATTACACACTCGTTACATTACACTCTCTTGTTACATTACTGCTTGGGTTCATCTTCAGGGGGGGGTAATTAACTTTTGTTACATTGGAGTGCCTTGATTCCTCCAAAGTATGCCAGGAAACAACAGGACCAGATGAACCAAAAAAAAAATAATGGTGTCCTGCTGTTGCCTGAAAGAGTTTGGAGGAATCATTTGCTCCAGATTTACCTCCTAAAGTGTATTAACACCTGCTTAATGAAAGAGGCTAATAAAACACATCCCAAAACATTATATATATAGTCCAAGTAAAAACCTTCCCTTTCTCACTCAAAATCACTTAAACAAATCAATTACGTAAAAAAAAATTATAATTATAGTCCAGTAAAATCATCTCTTTCTCACTCAAAATCACTTCAACAAATCAATAACATAAAAAAAAAATTATATGATCCAGTAAAAAACATCCCTTTCTCACTCAAAATCACTTCAACAAATCAATAACATAAAAAAATTATATGATCCAGTAAAATCATCTCTTTCTCACTCAAAATCACTTCAACAAATCAATAACATACAAAACAGAACACAGTGCATGTAAGTGTTGTCATAAACATTAATATATATACAGCAAATAACCAAAACCTCATCATCAGCAAAACACGGTACAAGACCAGACGGACAAAAGAGGAAAAGTCCGTCAAAGATAAGTAGCTAAAACCCTGTTATGGTCACAATAAAAAAAAAAAATAATAAATAAAAAAAAAATACATAAATATATAGAAAAGGGTCAGCCACCTCTCTCTCTCCTCTCTCTCTCTCTCTCTCTCTCTCTCTCTCTCTCTCTCTCTCTGAAAATGTTGAATATATATTTATTAATCGTATATACGAGTAGTTTCATGTCAACTTTTATAGCTATATCTTATGTATATTAGCCTATTACTAAGAACCTTCCATTATTCACACCGTTTTCCATTTAATTTGATATATGTTTAGTCCATTTTATTTATTTATTTTTCATTTATCATTTTATTTTACGGTAGGTCACATATAAATTCATGACATAGTACTTAATCTATTTTATCTTTATATATATTACGGTAAGTAGAATGAATACTGACTGACCATGTAAATACAGTAGCTATCAAAATCTCAGTTAAGATAACTAAAACATTAAGTAACCATATAATAATATTTTCAAATGTTGGGTCACCGAGAGAGGATTCCAAAGAGCGAATACTAGGTCAGGTCAGGTCAGGTCAGGTTAGGTCACAACAAGCGCTGACCACCACTGGACCAACCCACGTGCTACATCATACATTCACAAAAAAGATGATGAGGAAGAATTGTTACAAGCTTTTACTGCAATTGTCCAGCCAACAGCTCAGGGCCGACCACATACATAGCACCATTAGTAACTGAAGAGAATACACCTTTAGTCGCGGTCATTACCCTCGCCTACTTTAGCCTAGCCTACTGCTGCATGGAGGAGGTGTGTGTGTGTGTGTGTGTGTGTCATTGTTGTAGGTGTGTGTCGTTGTTGTTGTTATGGGGTGGGAGGTATAATTTATTCTTGTCGTCAAAATAGAGGGTTACTTCATTCCTCCAAGTTACAAATGTCAACAAAAATAGCCTGTTTCAGTAGCCAAGGCCTATACAAGTACGAGGATTTGTTTTGTAGTCTATAGTCTGGAGGAATTGTGTCCCTTTGTAGTCTATAGTCTAAAGGAGAAACATTGTGAGTGGTGCCATTTTAAAATATTCATTATGCAAATTGCCAGTTAATGGAGGCAAATTATTATGAATTGTGTGTTTATTTCCAGTACAGTGTCCCCAGCAAAAGCCACCAATCTCTTGCTTGTCTATCCACGAATGAGATAATGTCCGCAAATAAGACCAAAGCCTAATACAGGTTTATGAATCCTAACTATTATAATTATCCTATTATATGTATCCTACATTGGACTAGGAATAAACCTACAGGTAGTTAACCAATCACAAAATATTTTATCAAGGAAGTGGGGCTAAGAAAAAATTGATAAATATAAAAGTAAGAAGTGACAAACAAGAGGGAGGAAGGAAAGAGGAATATAAGTGGATTATGAAGGTAGGCTTTGCCATCACTACGTCCCTCCAAGGCTTCCTTTACTATCCAGACCAGATATCCAGAATCAGATGGATCGACTGGAGACACCATGGGGAAACACTTACCTACCTATTAATTATCAGTTTATCACCTTTGCCCTCGCTTCTAGAGGTGGCTGGTTGGTTGGCTGGTTGGTGCTGTGGGATGAGGGACTACGCATGCACGGAACTGATGGCCGTGGGACTTTGCATCAAGGTAAATATACGGTAGCTAACTATATTTACCTGGGACTTCTTTGTATATTGTTGTGGTGTCGAGAATATAGCAGCCATTGTTGTTTGTTTTTTTTAGCCACTTTCTTCCCAGTGGAGAAAATATAGATAGTAGATAGTATAGGGCCTAAATCAAATTAGGCTAGACAACGTAAAAAACAACTTGTGGTGAATAATAATAATAGTACAGCTTACTTACGGTATGGTATATATTGGGTATGTTGAAAAAGGAAAAATTAAATTGTATTCCAACCAACTTTATTTACATATTCAGTGTATATATAGTGTTCGGTCGTCTCTGGGGAATTATGGCAAAAAAAAAAAAAAAAAAAAAAATTCAAATATATACATCCAGAGTAACAAGCCAAAAAATATTATTACAGGTACCTGAGTTAATAGAGAGGCAATCAAAATATCGTATAATTTTAAAAGCGACGGTATAAGGTACACTGTAATTTGGACCATAAGAGAGAGCACAGTAATTTTCTTTAATAAGAGCAATAAACTTTTTCCCTTTGTCATAACATCGCGGTTTTTTGTTTTTTTACTTGTGTTATCAACGAATGGTTTTACTGAGGATTAATTGCAGTAGTTTTTAAGGGGGTGCGGGAGCAGGGAACAGGCTTGGGGGGTGCGGGAATAGGGGGACAACCAACCACTGTATATCAAAGGGTCACTAAGCAAACAAGACACTCACGACCTCAGGTGAAACAGAGCGAAAATAGGTCACGATTTGGGACACATATTTCTTAGTTCAAGGTACGTGGTCATGTAAAAGGTTATAATGGCGTTCATTGTCAGAGAGAGAGAGAGAGAGAGAGAGAGAGAGAGTAATGTGTGTATGACTCTATGTGTGAAACAGATCATATGTGTGTAAATGAATCAATCAAAGTCTGTGTGAGAGAGAGAGAGAGAGAGAGAGAGAGAGAGAGAGAGAGAGAGAGAGAGAGAAAATCCAAAGCGTTAGTTCTACGAAAAATATAAATGCCTTAACTCTCTCTCTCTGTGTGTGTGTGTGTGTGTGTACTCTTCTGGGTTAAGTAAATCGAGTGTCAGTACCGGTACTATACACATTCCCTTCCCTGACTGCACACACACACACACACACACACACAATACAATATGAAAAATACCACCACACTTTCAAACGCCATGACTGGAGATGAAAGAGGGAACGATACGCAGTCTTTTATTTATTTTTTGTTCCTCTACTGTTCGGATTCCTTTCGTGCTCTGAATATGCTGTGTCTCCATTGTTTGTTTACTGTATCAGAGAAGGAGGGAAGAGAAGAGAGGAGGGGAAGAGGAGAGAGGAGGGAAGAGGAGAGAGGAGGGAAGAGGAGAGAGGAGGGAAGAGAAGAGATGAGAGAGGAGGGAAGAGAAAAGAGGAGAGAGGAGGGAAGAGGAGAGAGGAGGGAAGAGAAGGGAAGAGAAGGGGAAACTTTGCATTAATACAGTTCGTTTTCTTCTGTTGTGTTCATTTGGTTGTATATTTCAGTACAGTAGTGTCTCTAAACTTCGACTCTTTTTTTCTTTTTTTCTTTTGTACAGTCGTGGTGGTGTAAGATGTTCCGTCATTTCTCTGGTAAATATGAGGTTGGTGTAATTTGTCGTGAATTACATTAACATTTACTGAAAAAAAAAAAAAAAAAAATATGAGTGCTGGTACATACAGTATATATATATTTTTCCGGGTAAAAAAAAAATACATAGTTAATAAATAAAATTATGAACACGGCTCTATTACCGAAAGTGTTATATATATTGCACAAGTTATTAGTTATTACTCTAAAGGTCGATTGGGTTTTGTTTAGAGTACCCGATTTTAAGAGGGTAATAATAATACACTCTTGGTACAGTCACGAGGAATACCCCCTTGTAGTAGGCTACCCGCATTGGACTTGGTATACAGCTCTTCTATCGTATCTCAGTCACCTCATTATATAGCAGATGTTTGCCACGAATTGGATCTCTCTCTCTCTCTCTCTCTCTCCCTCTCGTTAAATAGTTCGGCCGAGAGAGAGAGAGAGAGAGAGGGAGGGAGATGCAGGAATAGTTATAGTTCTCTCTCTCTCTCTCTCTCTCTCTCTCTCTCTCTCTCTCTCTCTCTAAGGGTTAATAAAAGAAATGCCAAGATATTCAATTCTCAGGTGAGGGAAAGAAACCTGTTTAAATGGGGAATGGAAAGTGACCATTGTATTGTCTTAATCCATCTTTTAAGTATTCGTCTACTGTTAAGCGTCTGTTTATGTACACTCGCAATCCTAAATATGTATCCATGCTTGCTTCGAATAGCCTGATCGAGTATTAAGCGAGTTCAAGCAATTATAAAACAGGATAAGCGTTGTAATTGGTTCACTAGTATGTCAAATGATTCGAAACTTCAACAAGACCTGGATACAAATTTTGGATTGCGAGTGTACCGTAAGAATCAATCAATCTGTGTGTGTGTGTGTGTGCGTGTGTAGCTACTTATCAGTTCATACTTGTCTCTTTATTTATTTATTTATTTATTCATTCACGAAACGTATCATCATCATCATCATCCTAGCAGCTTATTAAGACTTAGGAAAATATAATGATATCTGAATGAATCTAATGTGGGTGATTTCGACAGCTCATCCGATTCGCCCATAAAAAAAAAATTGCTTGCTGCCTTTTTATCGCCTGCAGACAGTTTAATAGTAGTAATATTAAACTTCATCTGGACAACAGGTTATATTATAGAAAATTGAGAATCGCACAAATATTTTTTTTTTATTTACAAGCTGGTTTTGTCATTCGCACGAACGTAAATAAGTAAAAACATATCACGTGAATAAGTTACTCATGCACACATAAAAGCAAACCGTAAATACACGAACGCAAACGGTAAACACACACGAATGCAAACGGTAAACACACACGAATGCAATCAAGTAAACACATACGAATGCAAGCAAGTAAACACATACGAATGCAAGCAAGTAAACACATACGAATGCAAGCAAGTAAACACACACGAATGCAAGCAAGTAAACACACACGAATGCAATCAAGTAAACACATACGAATGCAAGCAAGTAAACACATACGAATGCAAGCAAGTAAACACACACGAATGCAAACAGGTAAACACACACGAACGTAAACAAGTAAAAACACACAAGAACGCAACCAGGTAAACACACAAGAACGCAAACAAGTAAAACACACAAACGAACGCAACTAAGTATCAACATATCACGCGAATATTCAAGCACATAAAACCAATGCTAAAAAAAGAAACTAATAATAATAATAATAATAATAATAATAATAATAATAATATTAATAATCTCAGGACTGTTGTGATCGGCCTATTCTAAACAGCCAGCGTTAAGATAGTTCCTAATATCCCCTTATAAAGCAGCTAGCCTATATAATATACAGTCCTGATTGTGACGTGTATAAATAAGGTGTGGTCATCTATATAGTGGGGCAGAAGAGAAGCTATATACGGTACCAACATCACCACCACGAAGCTCCACTGTCTCATCTAGTGGGACAGAAGAGAAGCTACGGTACCAACATCACTACCACGAAGCTCCACTGTCTCATCTAGTGGGACAGAAGAGAAGCTACGGTACCAACATCACCACCACGAAGCTCCACTGTCTCATCTAGTGGGACAGAAGAGAAGCTACGGTACCAACATCATCACCACGAAGCTCCACTGTCTCATCTAGTGGGACAGAAGAGAAGCTACGGTACCAACATCACCACCACGAAGCTCCACTGTCTCATCTAGTGGGACAGAAGAGAAGCTACGGTACCAACATCATCACCACGAAGCTCCACTGTCTCATCTATAGTGCGACACCCAATAATCTCGGGGCCTCGCAAGAGTCACGGGCTACTGACACCCTACAGTCCCAAGGTTGAGGTATATATAAAAAAAATCGATAATTCTTCTTACTAACAATATTGGCTTTTAAATTCGCTTGCAAATCGACAGGTCAGTTTTAATTGCATCATAATAAACGGCTGATGACTTTTATTGAATGTATCCTTTTCATTCAATTAACTACAGAGATTTCACTATTAATCAAAGGTTTGAGAGAGAGAGAGAGAGAGAGAGAGAGAGAGAGAGAGAGAGAGAGAGAGAGAGAGAGAGAGAGAGAGAGAGAGAGAGAGAGAGAGAGAGAGAGAGAGCCTGTCTAGCCTAATTATTATTATTGATACAGGAGGTGGGTAAATAATAATAATAAAAATATACAACAAGATGTACACTGACGTCGACACTGGACACTAAGCCGACACAAACTGCACTTGGTGAAAGGCTACCTAGAGAGTTAATTAAGGGGACCCTGTGATGTAGTCAGAAAATTAACAAGATACCATTATATTAATTCATTGGTCCTGTTTCCTGACTTGCTTTGGAACAATCAAGGCATTCTAATGTACAGTTGGACACAGGAATTGGTGGTACAGCCCAGGTGATAGATACTTGTCCCATTTGAGTAACCAGTGTCTATTATCAGGTACTTGCTTTTTATTACCATCCTCAATACTGACTTCTGCCCCTGATGATGTCTCCTATTTGGCACTAAGGAACTTGATATTGGGAGAAATGGACCTTCTTTCACTTGGGCTGTACCACCCATTCATGTGTCCAACTGTACCAGAAGTGTGTTACGAAGTATTGGGTGAGAGTGTACACAGGGTTATGGAAGTGGAATTAATTAAGATAGGGTCGAATCATGTTGGATAGCTTTAGCGGCGGTGTATGACCCAAGCTGTTTGTTTCACTGCCATTACCTTTTTTCTAACATGCAGTAATAATTCACAAGTGGTAAGAGATCCTTTTACGAGTATAGTGTAGTCTAGGCTAGCCTATGTGTGTAATATTAGTCTACTTTCACCCAAATCTTATTACCTTAAATTAACTTTTAGTCACGTCACCCGTAACGGAAACACTGAGATTAATTTACCAGTAGATTAAAGGGGTAGTATAGTGTTGGTAAATCTGGAGCAACTGAATCCTCCACAAACTATTCCAGGCAACAACAGGCCACCATTAGTTTTGCTCTTCTGGTCCTGCTGTTTCCTAGCATACTATGGAGGAATCAAGGCACTCCAATGTACCAAAAAAGAATTACATGCACCTTAAGAGTTAATGACTATAAGGAAATGTAGGGGGCAAAACATGAATGGGTCACACACAGCCGACAGACCTAAAACTTGATTATAATAGTACTGTGTTATAGACATAATTACATCCCCCCCAAGTGGAAAAGGGGAAAAAATATATATATATACCGGAACATAAAGTGAAGGTAGGTATCTGCTCTTTCTCTCTCGTTGTTGTTATTACAGTTATTTATACAAAGGGGAAATAGAGTTACTACACAGAGGGAAAAAACTTGCAAATTATTTTTACAAAAAACACTTCCGTTCCACTCAAATTAACTCTAACACACTCTCTCTCTCTCTCTCTCTCTCTCTCTCTCTCTCTCTCTCTCTCTCTCTCTCTCTCTCTCTCTTACACACACACAAACACACACTCATAAACTCTGTCTGTTTGTCTGTCTGTCTGTCTGCCTCTCTCACACACACTCATAATATCTCTCTCTCTCTCTCTCTCTCTCTCTCTCTCTCTCTCTCTCACACACATTATACGTTCACCCTCGAGACACACAATCACCCAGTCAATAAAAACACGACCCACTGTAAAAATATATATAAATGAAAATGAACAAGAGGACACGAAAAGACATATATATCCTACTGTTTACTGTATATCTATTAATCAAGTGGAAAAAAGAAAAAAAATCGCTAACTGTTTCTAATGAAGCCGCAATAAAATAAAAATTGAAAAAACGGTGGAGTATAAAAGTCGGAAAAACATAATATTATAAACTTTATGGTTGATCATTGACTCATTAGCCTCGACTTAAGGGGGTGTGGGAATAGGGGGACAGGCTTGGGGGGGGGGGGTTAGGGGGTGCGGGGGGGTTTTGGGGTGTGTGGGAGTAGGGGGACAGGTTTGGAGGGTGCGGGAGTAGGGAGACAGGTTTGGGGGGGGGGGGGGTAGAAAGCCTGTCCCCTATTCCCGCACCCCCTAAACCCCCACCCCAAGCCTGTCCCCCTATTCCCGCACCCCCCAAAACCCCCGCACCCCCTTAAGGTATACTGTCGAGTCCTATACCAGTTTGATGTTAGGCTGTCTAGGATCTTTCTTTTTTTTTTCCACAAGCCACGAGCTATTAAGGATAGTGAAAGTTGTTGACAAATGACGACGGGATGGAGAAATGATGATAAAGGACGGATAATTGACAATGGAAGGAGGATAGGAAAGAAGGGAGGTGAGGGAGATGAGAAGGAAGGGAGATAGATAATAAAGTGAGGTGAAGGGAGAAAGGGAGGTGAAGGAAGATAGGAAGGGATATAAGAAGAAAGGGAGATAAGAAGAAAAGGAGGTGAAGGAAGATAGGAAGAAAGGGAGGTGAAGGTAAAAAGAAAGGAAAGAAGGAAGATGAAGGATGGAGAGGGAAAAATGAAGGAAGCCGAGGGAAGGAAGATAGGAACCTAGAAAAGAAGGAAAGGAAGGAAGGAAGGCAGGTAGGTAGGACGGTGAGTGAAGGAAGGATGCTGAATAAAAAAATAAAAAAAAAAAGGAAGGAAGGAAGGAAAGAAAGTGAGGAAGGGATTGAAAACAACAATGGAAAAACAAGTGGTAGATTGTGTGATAAACTCTGTAAAGATTCTTGAAGCCAGCAAATAGCCTAACCTAACCTAGCCTAGCCTAACCTACCCCCTTGTGAGGCGTGTCTGAATGAGCCATCTATCACTCTGTATGTCTTGACCCATTGAGTGCCAGGGTGTTGTGGCTTGTGATAGTCGTCGTGTCTTTCAAAATAAAGAAACTATTGTATTAGTATTGATCGTGTAATTTTTATGGTACAAACAATTTTATTATACCACGGTTACTACTACTACTACTACTACTACTACTACTACTACTACTACCACTACTACTACTACTACTACCACTACTACTACTACTACTACTACTACTACTACGAAAATTTCGAGATTAAATAAAAGATTAAAGCAAACTATTTATTAAACTTTGTCCTTGTAGCCTAATCAATCTCTCCCCTTTAACCTGTAGCTTGTATTTCAACTAACTAACTGTACTTTATTTTACACTCTTCTGACTAAGGAGAAACAACAAGCAGCCAAGGGGTTAATAAAAGGTCTTCCCTGCAGGAGACAGCGAAGAGAAGGCAAGCAAGTCCGCAGGAGGTACAGACAAATGCAAAAGTCAGTGTTTCCAGTTTGGGTTAATATTTTATTCTCGGTGTGCAGCTGTCTACTATCATCAATTTAATGCCAGATAACACACCACTGCAGTATATACAATTAGGAGATCTGTGTGTGTGTCACTTATTCAGAGTAGGCTAGACTAGACTAGACTAGGCTATACAGTTTTATTTTTTGACTCGTTTAGAGAATGCAATTAGGGGACCTTTTTTTTTTTTTTTTTTTTTAACCATGAGCTTAATATACAGTAATACCGTATGTACAGTAAATACTTTCACATCTTCGCAACTTTCCAAAGACAACAACACATGTAGGCTAAATCAAGAAACTGGTATGGGCCTAAGGCATCCTTTCCTTTACGAAGAATCAAAATGTAATAAGTAAAAAACGCTACAAGTAGTAGAAGGAATGATCGAAAAGATGCATAAATACACACTTATACAATCATGAAAAAAAAAAAATGTCGGGTATATATATAAAATCTGAAGGAAAACATGACGTATATTTCAAGCTGGCTATGTCATGTAATCTTGGTGCAGCTGTTGGTACGGTATAATACTTTCAAGAACAACAACAACAGCTGACTGGATGTAGGTTGTCAAAGGGAGAGAAGGGAAAGAAAGGTACGGGGAGAGCTAATGGGTGAGAAGGGGAGCAAGGAGGAGGAGGAGGAGTAGGGAAAGGGAAGAGAAGGAAGTAGGGAGGAAGAAGGAAAGGGGTGGGCTAAGGAGTGAGAAGGGAGAAAGGAGGAGGAGAAGGTGGGAAAGGAGAAAGAAGGAAGCAGGGAGGTGTAAGGAAAGGGGGCTATGTGTAGATGTGAGGGGCGAGGGAAGAGAAGAGACTAAAGAAGGAGGAGGAAGGGAAGAGACTAAACAAGGATGAGGAAAGGAAGAGACTAAAGAAGAAACTGTAAGGGAAGAGACTAAAGAAGAAGGAGGAAGGGAAGAGACTAAAGAAGAAAGAAGGAATGGGAGAAGACTAAGGGAGAAAACTTGGAGGTAAAGAAAGGTTAGGCTACCGTACAGGACATAGCTATAGCCTGACCAACCAATCAACCAGCTGATGTGACTCACCCACCCACCTCTCCAACCACACCCATAAAAGGCCACCAGTTGACCACTAACCTTTTAAATGGCAGACTCATTATTGTTTCTGGGAGACACCGTGTTAAGATACTCGTCATTCATTCACACCATTTGCAAACTTATTAAAGTGGAATGATACATACCTGTACCACGATTAGGAGCGTATCATTACTATGGTAGTGTGTGTGTGTGGGTGGGGGTCATTTGCCGGCCACCTATTTTCATTATTATTATGGTAGTGTGTGTGTGTGTGTGTGTGTGTGTGTGTGTACAAGATGACTCGACGCCTCTGTGAAGGTAGGCTATGTTGTATATTACAAGACGAAAATCGAAAGTGAATGCACGAGGAACAAGGTCATGATGTCAAAGAGGAGAGCGTAGGAAACACTCAACTGTCTAGCCTAGCCTACGGTAGCCTACCTCTGACACGGTAGGTTTAGTCGCTTACCGATATATTCTGAACCGTTTACCCTCCGATCCCAAACAAAAGATGAAAGACATGCCATCCTCACCCACCCACAAGGGACCCTCAATTATGTTTTCGTAAGAGTTAGGCTAAACGCCTACAGATAAAATCTTCATTATTATGGGAAGTGGAGCTTGCTATCAACATATTTGTTGGGGAAAAACTGGTCTACCGATAATGGATGCATAGGAATTAATATATGAAAACCACATAGGCCTACTGCAGGCTACAAGCTATGGTACAGACTGCTTTGGAAGTCCATTTATAAAATAAAACATTATTTACTATACCTGGCATCCAGTAAAGATGAAGGGATAGGAGTACACATTACGCAAGAGAAGAGTTCCCTATAGCCTATGCTATAAAGGCTATTTACCGTAGCAACGTAGCTGATACAAGTAACCTATTCAGGAAGAAGGACACTTTTTGGTGTAGTCCTTAACCTACGCGATTTCCGATGTGCAAACCATGACAAGACAATGACCAAAAGTGAAGAGAGGAAACTCTTCACTGAGAACTGCAAGTAATAACAAAACTGGACTTTGTGTATATTGTGTAAAGAGGGTAGAATGGCCTGAAGCAGTAACGGTATGTGTGCTGCCAAGCTTGAAGGTCATTGCCATATTCCGGTGGTGAATGAGTAAGGGAAATATTATTCACTTAACCCATTAAGTATCGTACAGGCATTATTTTGTGGCTTTTTATGTCGTCTGAAGTGTTTTATAAATTGATTGAAAAATTTAATGCTCAAACGTTTTTTTAATGATTTTAACATTAAAAAATTAATCTGAAATTAACCTCAAAAACTACTGCTGTGTAAGGGATAATCGACGCTTCTGTTCATGAAGACTTAATGTTAGCTTATGCTCTTCCTATTGATGCTGCAACTACGGTAGTAATTATCCCTGACATACTTTTAGGTGGGTATTTCACACTGGCTGAATATTCAATCCACTGCTTGATAAGGGATATAAGGAAGATACCGTATGTCTTGAATAAACACGGTAAATGACCGGAGGATAATTAAGATTTAAAATGGCAATTTACTTGGCTATAGGCAATGCGGTAACTGATCACACATAACTGAATACAATTTTATATAGCCTAACAGAATGAAACAAGGGTGTTGTAATAATTAATTAACGCGGGTAGGCACAACTTGGAGGAACACACCCTGTTTAAAAACCCGTTAATCATTACGACAATGAACTACAAAATGGTGTGACCCACTAATGGACCAAAATTATAGTGAGACAGATTGGAAAATCATTGAGGTGGCGTGTCTGAAAGGGGTAGGCTAGTACAGTGGTGGTAAATCTGGAGCAATTGATCCTTCTACATTGACCCAAGCAACAACAGGCCACCATTATGTTTGTTACTCTAGTCCCGTTTCATGGCGTATATTCTTTTCAGGAATCAAGACGTTCCAATGTACCAAAAGTATATGATCCCCTTACCGAGGTATATAATGCGAGCTACCACCACCACCACCTGTGTCAAGGAGAGAGGGAGAGAGACATACATACAGCTCGAGCTAGCCTATAGGAGATTGGAGGTGAAAGGAAGGAAGGAAGGGAGGGAGGGAGGGAGGGTGAGAGGAATGACGTTGGGTGAAAAAGAAACAAGTCATGATAGCCTAATGATACCTCGAGATTCTTAATCCTTCCATCTTGCTTTGTGTCTTGTATCGCAGCGAGCTCTCTGGGTGAAGCGAGACGTTAACGATAAAATTGTTATACAGTTGGCCTATATAGCCTACATTCTGAAAGGGAACTTCTCCACTCAGCGGCCAGTGTAGTGACAGCATCAGTCGCCATCACTCTGGTAATAACTTGTCTGTGTAGGACTGTAGGCTTTATCAAGGTCCAGGGGTTATATGGCCCTCAGATCCTACAAAGACTTCACGAATGAGAGGTTTATACAAAGTAAACGTAAAAGATGTTCTAACTCAAGAGAGAATATCCCCACCCTCCCTCCTACTACTTTTAGCTGGTAATTTCTGTTGTGCATAATAATTTGTAACAGGGTAATGAGATCTGCACCAAGTGGCATACTACTATATGGCACTTATTGTATCATAATACTTTATAATATAAGCCTACGGTAGCTACTGAATACCTAGGATATTATATAGGCTACCAATGCAGGAATGGCAAAAGTATAAATGCCGTTTTCTTTTGTTCTTTTTAACGGGGAATTATCTTAAAAATTTCAAACTAGCAATCATACCATACCAGTATCGTAGTTTCATAAGTAATTATACTGTGTTCAGCGGAGTGAAGTGAGTGGAGTAAATATAATACCGTACAAACTATGCTCTCTAGATTCACGCAGCTGCCATTATCAGCTTGAAAGTTCATAACGAAGAAAATTAAATAATTGCTACACAATATTTTATATCCCTCAGTCCAGGGAACCAATTCTTTAATTACCAAAGATGTTACCGGAATACCAACACATTATAATGTTCCTCTTATGTAAATGAGGTCAGGAATGCGGTATAGGCTAATTCTAGATGCAAAATTTGAAAATAGAAAGTGTAAGTCCAAATCCAATACCATAATCCATAACTAAAAGCAACGGACGATAGAGCTTTGAAAATATCCCACTCTCCATACCTATTTCCTATTGGCATGGCAGATCTTTCCCCCTGCATTATTATCATGGTAATAAATACGGTACTGTATATAAAAAGGTACAGTGAAGCGTACCCTAATGGGAATAAACTTTAATTCCGTTGTTCTTATGCATGCTGGCACAATGACGAAATACAGTGCCGTGTAGTGAGCATAAAACTATATGTGTTACAGTATACAGTAGGTGGCATCATATAAAAACAATCAACTTCGAAACGAAAACTAATAACATAAAAAAAAAAAAAAATTGTGTTCTACAGCAGGTAGCATCATATAAAAACAATCAACTTCGAAACGAAAACTTAATAACATAAAAAAAAAAACTATTTGTGTTCTACAGCAGGTGGCATCATCATATAAAAACAATCAACCTCGAAACAAAAATTAATAGTAATAATAATAATATATAGAACCCCAACTCACCTTGGCATTCCTACTCCCTAAAAACAGGCATTACGGGAACGTGAGCCATTGCTGTAAAAAGGAAAAAAATAATGCAATATACCAAAGTAACACTCACCGTCTCACTCCCTCGGGTAGGTAGGTTAGTGAAGGAAGGGCGGGGCGAGGCGTAGTAGCTAAGGGGGTCAGCGAGTGTGGCTCAGGTGAAAGGTCAAACGTTTGCCACCTCATGCGGGGATTGGTGGGTTGGTTGGTAGGGTGCTTGTTGTTCGTGGTATTATAGTGACTTTCTGGTGGTGGTGGTGGTTACTAACAATGTAATAGACTTGCTTTCTTTTCGCTTACTTTTCTGCTTTTCTTGTGGTAATTATGGTAACGTAGTACCTTTGCTTACAGATTTAAAATGGAAAAGAAACAAGTAAAGAATCACCCCCCAACCCCCGCAGTCAAATGTCAAGAACCATTATCTCGTTACCGCACTAAAGTTTGGATATAATAATGATCAATAGTCAATAACATGCTTATGCTCACTTTCTATTGTCCTAACATTCAGAATAGCTAGGTCTTTCAAAGTGTGGATAAGCACCAAAATTTTCCTCACGAGTTAATATATATTTTCCACAAATCGCACTCTCTCGGTTACCGTACAGTTTAATATGATTAGCCTACTTGTACAGTCACGAGCACTAATAAATATACAGCTTTGGTTGAAGCTTCGAACAGTCCAAATTCACCAACGAAGTAATTCTAATTAAGATTTCATTGTGCATTATTTTAACTGTCTCTTGGTGTTCGAAGCACACCTGAATACTTATGATTGCTCGTGACTGTACAACAGCATTATTTTCTAGCTAATTGGACACTTATTAACCGACTCATTAACCGACTTATTTCGAGTAAACACTGGATATATGCACCACTGTTTCTAGGTGCTACGTCATCACATCACACACAATTAACGCCATACCATGTGGTAATTTTCCTTTTCCAGGGGCCGGAGTCTATGACATAACACTATAACTACAGCCAGGTCAGGTCAGATTGGGCAGGAGTATTGATGGGTACAAAGTTAACGCCCTCTCCTAAATTTCTGGTTATCATGGCAAGCTCAAGTTGATAATAATTGCATGGGCCCGGGAAAATCACAGAGGGATGGGGAGGGAGGGGGATGACATTAATCAAACATGGCGCCGGGATAATTGCAGGGCTGGTTCGACGGTACCAAATTAACCCATTGACAACAAACGATATTGCCAACTAATGGCTTGCCTCACACTTACTCTAGGATCATGACAGCCAAAATATCACTTAGCAATGTACGGGTTTGCTGACACAGTTCGGCAATTAGTAAATTTGTGTAATAATTACCCGGGGGTCTTTGACAGTTCCAACACTTCTGCAATAACACGTGTGTCAATGTCAATACCCGTCTACCAGTTCGGCACGCTATTTTTCGGAGACTTTTGTTTTTATAATTATATTTTAACCATTTCTTTTACATTACATATCATACTATTATACATTACCTGAAATCATACAGTCAATTTTTGACAATGATTATATATATAATAGTAAACACCAGGAATGTTGAATTATCTCTTTAGTTCTTATGGTGTATGCTTCCTTCCTTACTATATTATAGTAATATACCCGTTTAATTCACATGCTGTATATTAAAATACGTTAATTCTTTTATGGCAAATGCTGAATAAACATATATCAATTTCACATATCTGACATAAATGAACTCAACCTGTTAGGTCAGACAGTCCAAGACAATAAAATGGTGACGGTGTCCCTTTGCTGTATCCACTCACTGCTATAGCCTACAGTATGACCTGGGTGTTGAATAATAGTAACCTTATGAATTCATTTCATATAAAATTAAAGAAAATACTTGTAATTTTGCTGTTTTTTCATGCGACACCTCTGCACGAATAGACATACCAGCCTGCCAGCAGTACTGTATGGCTCTATACCACAGAGCTAAAAACATAGAGCTCGCCACCCCCCCCCCCCCTGGCGTGTCGCCACCGGAAGTGGGTTGGCGGCCATGACAGATAGCCCATCCCCTCAACAACCCGCCAGCCTGCTGGTAGCTTATGCCAGGGTAAGATATTATTTCATTTATTCGGTCTTTTATTGATGATATGGTATATTAACTACATTATAGTGACTCACAATATATGAATAAGTATTTCTTTAACCGATATATCAGTGAATGGCTGATTAAATATAAATACATTTCGGTTAATAGGTGAAATGAGTTAGATAAACAAAACTATCGTTGGCTCTCATCCACAGTCACCTTCTTATAATATATATATACAACGTACTTAATCTCTATTATGATCAGTATTTTATGTTCACATTGTTCAGTATGTATGTATGTCACACTAGAGTAATATGTGTGTATATATGCATGTCACACTAGAATGTGTGTATGTATGTATGTATGTCATACTAGAGTAATATGTATGCATGTATATATCACACTAGAATAATATGTATGTATGTATGTCACACTAGAGTAATATGTATGTATGAATGTACAGCCGTGGTCAAAAATAATCATCCATATAGGAGTAACTCACGTAAGATTTTGACAGCTTCCCTCTGTTCCTTAGCTGATAAACATTCCAATAAATAGGTATAGTACCATCATTTAATTTAATACAAACAGCTACACACTACTTAAAACAATAAAATAGTATGTGAACATGAAAACATTACACAGTAAATTGCTAAAGTTACCTATATGTGGATGATTATTATTGACCACGACTGTATATATGTATGTCACACTAGAGTAATATGTATGTATGTATGTAAGGTAAGTGGAGGGAGAGTGAGACAGATTACAGTTATATATATTTGTCTTCTTTAATAAACCAGTTTAAGTTTAATTTCTTTGCATAATTTTCCCTATGGACATTATCTGAGCCTTGTTAATTGATTTAACAAAACCTGCATAATTAAATAACAAGATGCAATGCTTTACAAATCAGGGAAATGTCAATAACTGTGGATAGAAACAAACTATACAAGTATGTACGGGAGTTCAAAGCGCGCGCCAATGGGCTATTCAAAATGGCCGCCGACTTGTGACACTCCTCCCCTATCTAATAACACAGGGTTAAGCGCTCTATGTTTTTAGCTCTGTGCTCTATACCCTCTTACCAGACTGTATTCAAACCTGCTGGACATCACTGAGATATGTGTCCCATTGTCGTAGCTCCTTTCCTTGTATTTCCTTCTCCCTCGTCCTACAGTGTCTTCAGAGGCTAGGGTAGTCTTCTCTCATCCCCAAATCATATTTTACCATACAAATTAGACGGGTTCTTATGCATGATGAAATATCTACGAATTATAATCACTAAAGGTAAATTCTCTATGATATAAGAGTCATATAACCAATTTACCCAACTGCATATTGGCAGCTGCCAGGGTATATTCTCTGGGAGACAGTACATTCATTTTCTGATCATAATTGACCAACAAGCAGAAAACCAGTCTACACATCTGGTACGACCTTGTCTGGTGTTGTTTTTGCTCAGAAAGGAACACAAAGGCAGTTCTCCCTGATAGTAATTCTTGCCATTTGATTAACTGATACTTTCTCACATAAACAGTAAATGCGTGCAACCTACTTCTTCAAATTTATGGAAGAATTTAAAGACCAGATGAATAATTGATGTACAGAAGTAGGACCTCCCCTAACTGTCAGCTACAGAAAGACAGACAACAGTAAATTTGAACATACCTGAAGAACTTGACATATTTCTTGATTTTCCTTGTACTGTACACAATTTACAATTAATGATAGAATGCACAAGTACACTTATATTTCTCCAAAGAGCCATGCTGCATCAATCCAGTTTATTTAACAGATTCTGGGGAGGCAATATATTTACCCTCTGTCTTACCAGTGTCAGCATACGGTGTACAAGCCCTCACTACTAGTATTATACAGTACTGAAGATTCACCCCCTTCATAATTATCGAAACATTTTTATATATTTCTAGGCTTGTCAATTAATTCCACATCTGACACTTCCACAAATATATTTCACACCTCACACTATCATACATTTCCAAATATTGTACTAGTAATATTAAGTAAATCTAACATCGATAAAACTTGGCATAAATTATACAAAATCAAAATAAACTTTGGACTGACTATGCAGTTTGTTTGTTCTAATTTGGACAACCTGATTAGCACTGTAAATCCAACAGAAAATATCCTAATGCATCAATGATCAGTAAATATTCTTTCCCCACGCCTAACAATCCCAGTCAGCTTAAGTGCCTTACCTCTAGTTCAAGGCTGGCTGGCTCTGTAAGTGCCATGCATAATGTAAATGAACAACCAGTGGTAAAAATCAGTATTCATGGCCTTTCATCTTCTGGGCTACATTTTACTCAGTTAACACTGTCATATGGAATGCTGCACTGTACTTTCAACCAGGAGTATGATGATTACAATTTTCCAATTAAACCTCAAACGACCTTAAACGACTTTTTCTACCATTTCACCACACATCAAGTAAATTTTAAACGAGGACCAGATACCATAGCAGCAAACTTCTATGACCAATTGTACTCTCTCTCATATACATAACACTAGAACCTGCGATATATCTTAGTTTTATTTTGATAAACATCTTTCTCGCAGGCTTCCATATCAAACTAAAGGAGCACTTGAATGTGGTGGCTACCTTCCCAAATGCCAAATAAAGTATATGGAAGCAATCAATACACATTGTAATTGTATACTGGCAGTCTCTCTTCACTTATATTTTAACATGTGAAAATGTACCACTTTAATTTTTCCATGGTAAATATAAATGCTTCAGTATAAAAGTAAATATATAAAGACGAGTGAATGACTGAAGGTGGGATTGTGAGACTAGTTAATAAGAGCCTCCAGCTGCACAAGACGAGCATTGACCTCTGAGTGCAGCCGCATGGGTATCATCCCTGCGAAGGTGACGATGGCACGTGCTTGTTCCTGAAGATGCTGTACAGAAGAAAAGATGACAAGTCACCATTTTATTGCAGTCATACTAATTTTTTCCATCCAAATCTATTTCCTGAGTGTTTTAACTGACTTCTCCTTTGCAAATGAGTTATAATATTAATGCACATCTAATGATTACTCTATAGTTGTTTTATGTTTTGTTCTCATCAAATCATATTTAGAGATTGTAAATTTCAAATCCACAAGTTCTTTTGCTTGTAGACAACCTTTATCTATACTAACATTGTCTAGATAGTCAATCTATCTATCTAACACTATCTAGATAGTGTTGAGAGAAATGTACTCCCAGAAATCCTACACAATATTAAAAAATTACTTTTTAATTAATGCAACCTTACCTTGGCAGCAGCAGGGGCAGGTGGTGCAGGTGAGGAGAAAGGTGGCCGTGGTGATTGTGGCGTCGTAGGAGGTGGTGGGGCACGGTAGAGGCGATGTGTGGTGTTCATGGCAGCCAACAAGACATGGGGCAAGACACTCCTCACCTCACCACCCAAAGCACTCACACCAGCCGCCCTAGATTCCACCTCATCACGCCTCAGTGCTATGATACTCAGAGTCTTCAGCACCTGGCACACAAACGAATGGTTGACACATTACAATATTTCAATGAAGACGCAGTAAATTATTAATGTTTCTAAGTACTTTAAAGTGTTACCAATTGAATGAACAGTTATGGTTTTCAGTATGAAAAACCATCACCAGTGATTCTCATCTCCCTAAAATAATCAACATTCATAGTATCAATACCAATGCAGGAAGAGTATCAAGATCCACCACACAAAATATTATCCATGGTAAATTAAATATTCATAATGTCTGGCTATCTGTTGATGTAAAAAATTTTACATTTAGTGAAATTGCTTACTTTACATTATACTGAACAAAATTTGTATAAGTATTTGCCAAAATAAATTGTAAATTTACCTTCCTGGAAACAACTTTTATATGGAATACTCAGGATTGCTTAATTTCTGACCTAATAGCAAATACAACCACATAATTCCAAAGCTCAAGAGAATGGTACTGTTCTATGTTCACTCTTTGTGTAGTTACACATTAGTTTCACAGTAGAGTATATTAATTTCATCACTTTCCTCTGCTACATAAACTACCTGCATAATAAGAATCCTAACTACCTTTTAACTAAAAGGATACTGTATACATTTCTGATTATCGTAATATGACCATAGACTGTAATCAGCATACCGTACTCAAGACCATAATAACTGATGTCCATTTAACTTGTCTACTAACAATCCCTACCCAATAATTATGTATGTCTTACCTCAAGACCATCAATAAATCGTTCCTTGTGGTAGTAGTCAAAGAACGTAGCAAGGTCCAGCAGTAGGTGTAGGGTGGCCACGAGTGAAGGTGAGGCATTGTGACCGTGAGTTCTGAAGCGCTGGGCCACAGATGAAGCAAGTGTGACTACTCTGCTACGCTGACCACCACTACCGGCCCCTTCACCAAGGTGCACGACTTGACTCAGCAGTTGGTTCAGTAGAGACACAACCTTCTCGTGATTCTGAAAATACAGAGCAACACAAATGCTGAAATACAAGGACCAAGGTATAGAGGGTTAGGGTAATGATAATGATGCAGCTTGGTCAGTCTAAAGCCCCGTACACACTATGCTTCATGATGCGCGATGTGTTGAATGGATGTGTTGAAAAACTACTTTTTCAACACGAGCCCGCATCACCAACGAGATGATGGGCCGGCCCGATTTAATATGTCAGCTCAGTGATGCATCATCCTTCAAAGAGGGAGGACGTCTGCCCCGCTTCGCTCCGCTCCAATGTCGAACATCATAATTATATTATTATTATTATTATTATTATTACTATTATTATTATTGGCTGTATTCTAGATCATGACATTGTGTGGTGTATACGTAGTACCGTTACTATGACTGTGTTGTGTGTCAATGGAGTCATCGTACAAACAACACACCATCGTATAAACCATCAATGTTCTTGCTTAATTAAATGACAATATCGATATCACTCCACTACTGAGAATTAATGTACTCAGACTCGTTACTTAAGATTTCCTTGCATGCTTGTCTGAACGATGCTTAATTAATATGCATGCGACCGAAGTTTATAAAATTATATGCTTCTTGAATACATAATCATTATTGTTATTAGGCAACGATGGAAGACAGGCAAGGGACTGACTACTTATTGCTGTAGCACACAACTGAGCGGTGTTGCAGTACAATTTGGACGCTAGTAATTTTTTTCAACACCATTACTGCATCACGTGGCTGATACATGAAGCATAGTGTGTACGGGGCTTAAGAGTCAGCCGAGTGTTGAAAGAAATATAACAGTCTGCCTAGGAGTATGAGCATAATAATAATGATGTAACAAAAAGAGTAAGAACATAACAGTAAGAGTATATCAAAAATAACAGTACACAATCAGTGGTAATAATGCAGAATTACATTACTATATATATTACCATGGTGAGGTCTGCAAGTGACCCAAGGACTTGAAACCTATTCAGAATTACTGGTTTGCAGTTTAATCATGATTGAAGGTGGAATGGTGCATTTATTAATTTTTTTTTTCTAGGGGGGTGAACAAGGAGTATGTACACCAGAGGATATCACTTACTTTGGCCAGGTCGTACAGTTTGACAGCATCCTCATGGAGCCCTTTCTTCTCTGAGTCTTGGGCCACCATCTGGGTCACTTCACTCACATCAACCTGAGATACAGTTGGCATTTGTTTGTAAAAGCTCTGGATTGCAATTACATGTATATTTATTATTCTCTCCATTTTAATGGATAGTATATATTTGGTACATTGGAATGCCTTGATTCCTCCAAATTAATACAGGAAACAGAACCAATGAATAAATTTAATGGCACAGTATCCTGTTGCATGAAATAGTTTGGAGGAATCATTTGCACCAGATTTACCAACAAAACACTATATCATATACTCTCTTAAGGCTTTCACTCAAATGTAGCTCATTTTCTACTATATTTCTTTTCAGTTTCTGAAGTTTTGCAGTGAATGAAAAATTCAGATGACTTCCTAACAAGCACATTTTTCATACAAATAACATTTCATTTTTGTAACCCAACTGACTTTAGACTAAACTTTCATTATATTCAACTACATCACATAACCTTGAACCACCTCAAGCCATTGCATTATATGGAAATCTTAATGACCTCAACAGGATTCTGAGCATGGATGTTTCCCCCGAGAATCCAAACTGTTTTCATTATGTCACAACCTTCATATCTAATTCCCAAGTGACATCATATACTGTACCTGCAAAGCAACATGTAATATTGTGGACGAGTACATGAGGTATCATAGCCCTGGTGAAAATGTACCAGTTCCCTTACAGCTGGTATTAAACCTTAAGTATAGTATATGGTTTAACCTAACAACTAAGGGCCCAGTGGGGCTGACTTTATTCTCTGTGAATATTAGTTATCCCCCACAGGGCTAGAATAAAGATTGTTGTAGGATCTGGTCACTTTCTAGTGGATTTGACGAGATCTGCCCACATGGATTAAAAATCCACGTGAGGTGTACTGCAACCGGAGGCCTTTTTTTTTTTTTTTTTTTTTTTTTTTTTTTCCACTGCCGTGTGGACCGCCAGCACACGGGGGTGCATTTCCCTTTGCATGCAGCAGTGTAAACTCCCTCCCTCTTATGGTCCCTTCAGGGCTGGTCTCATGGAAGGTACGGCCCCACTTGTAGCTCTTGTGGTAACATGGACTTGGGCCCACAGCACTGGCTGTGGGATCAAAGCCTTCCCCCCAATCTCCCTGGCGGTCGGAGGCCCCCAGACTCCCTGGTCCAGTAAGCTCTGGTCCCATTTCCTTGGGATGTGCTTCGGTAGCCCAGGCATATAGGGCCAGCCCCTCCTTTATTTTAATTTGTTTTTTCACTGCGACCAGAGTGTACCAGGGGTCTGTGGGGCAGGAGGCCATTCTGCCCCGGGAGAACATCAACAACAACAACCAAACAACTAAATGTTTGATGTAATTTGTCTTGTTTGCATTACATTTAACTAAAGATCTATAGTATAAGATAAAGAAAACTGAGTACAGTATTAACATATTGGAGTTATTCCTACTGTAACTAATCTAAACCATCACTCTACCTACCTTGAACCTGTCTATGATACCTGGTGTTCGTCGACCATCTGGCTCCAGGCGGCCCAACAATAGGTCAAACTCTCGGGATTGTAGCACCAGTTGGCTAATACACCCAGCAAACACACTCTCACCATTTTTCCCCTTGAGAGATCTGAAAATATATGAGACACCTTTGTAACAAGAAAAATAAGATGATGAAATAAACTACCTACTGTATGTACAGTCGGCAAAAAAAGTTTCGTTACCACCCCTACGTTAATTTTAACATCGATAAGCGCGGCAGGGTTGGTACTCCGCCGTCTGAGCAGCTGTGCCTCGTGGGCCTTGGCAATGATAACTTAACACAAGGCATTCCCTTTCTTTTTATATCAAAAGTTTAACTGATTTTAAATTAAATTTTGAGTGTTCAAGAACTATTACTATTTAACTATTCATTAAACATAAAGAAATACGTTTGAGTATTTTAGAACAAGAATAACCTTGAAATACCCAGAAAAAGTACGTCATTCCTACATGCCTGCCCATTAGACACTGAGGGGTCCGGGAGGGTGACGGAGGTATATATGACACTCGCGCCACACCTGACTCACCAGTCAGGCCTACCAACATTACATCACACTGTTAAAAGGATGGTAACGAAACTTTTTTTGCCGACTGTACATTTGTAAGATTACATATTCAGATCACAGTTTCTGGTACAGTACTGTACATCCCAGTCAACTATATTTAGTTTTTTACAAGCTGATGGATAATGCATCTGGCTAATGGTATAATGGCAAACAGTGATTGATCAAAGCACCTCGTAAACTGTGACTGATTAAAGCACCTCGCCCTGGAACGAGAAGTTACACATCAGCCAATCATTGAGCTTAGTCACATTTCATCATAAGCACGATAATGATATGGTCCTGACTTTCCTCATTATAGACACTGAGGATATTTACTTTCAGTAAAAGAAGCTCATAGGTTCTATGTGGACAACAGCTCATGCAGCTGATCAAGGGGCAAGACATGAAAGATAGGAGACCTTCTAATACTCATTACCATTAACACGTGTGTGCAACATGGCCAAGTGTTTATCTCAAATAATATTGTTTTCAAACTATATACCTGAGGAAGAAGCAGTAGTGAAGAGCCTCACAGGGGTCAGTGGCTTCAAACTTGCGAGTATACAGGAGGATGAGACGAGTGAGGTTCAGTCTCCGCACTCCCTCGGGATCTCCTTCCTCTCGTGACACTGTAAAACAACACTCAGTCAAAATAACACTATAAAAGTACTTTAGTTTTATACATACTGTACATACTCAGTAATTATCAACACTATGTTCCATTTGATTACACAAAGGGTCAGAAATCAGATAAACAAGTGAGTAAAATCCTAGAGTGGCTGAGTCTACGTCGTGGGACGAAAATATAAAAATTATACTGTACTTAGTAAATACAAATGAGTAGATAAGGAGAAAAGAAAAAGAAAACAAATTGTCACACTATACATACACATTGGTGCATGAACCTGTGCTGGGAGTGCCAGGAGGTTCATCTCATGTAGTGCCAGAGCCACATGGACAGCATGGCAACGCAGCGCCTCCTTCCGGCTCAGGAACTCTACTGCAGCTTCAAACTGTCCCGTCAAGAGCAGGATCTAGTGAAGGAGGAAAAGAAGGTAATGCAAACTCACTGCAACTGGAAGCCCCATGTTGCCAATACAGTCAAATCTGCCACCTACTGACTGTACATACTGAGAAGGCCATGGTTAAAATAATCAATGAAAATTAAATGCTGTCTCTGATAATATACGTGAACACACATACATGCACACATCTCTACAAAAAAATACCGCATGTTAATTCAAGCGAAATTAACCCTGGTCTCTTAATCACCTGACCTCTATACATCTGGTGGTCCAGCTCCCAATCTCTGGATTTTGGCCCATATGAACTTATGTGTGTATTTATGTATGTGTGTGTGTGTGTACTCATGTGTATGCAAGTGTATCCATATATGCACGCTTACAGTATTACTGTACTATTATTTTTATGTCTGTATGTAATTGTATCTTCACCTCAAGATGTAATTGTAATGAGATGTACGGTAATGATTAAGATCTACACAGTATGTAGAAAATCAGCAAGGAATGAAAATAATCTTATATCTGGAAACTCTAAGAAACTAATTTCCTTCAAAATTCAGCAGCAATAATCTGGTCGGCTCATATTATGGGAAATGTCACACTCACCGATGTGTACAGAAGTGGTTGGTTCCAAGCATTGAAGTGGGATTCCCCTGTAAAATAAGGTACATTAATAATACAGTACAGAAGCAGTACTATGTTCATCATACTCATTGTAGTTACCTAAATACTTTTATAATTATTCTTTCACTATTCTGTAACAACCACTCACAACAGCAGCCTGTCTACTGGACAATAATTCTGTTTCCATCATACCATAGCAATACAAGATTTTTTTATAAACTAATTATTTACGTCAATATACTCACAACAACAGTGTGAGAATTTTCTATTCCTATTCCTTATTCTCAAAAAAAATTTGCCAAACTCATTGTCCAAGTCACTTTCACAGTAAAACAAACAAAGATTCATCCTATAAATGAGTACACTGAGGTTTATATGTTATGGCAGATAGAGTATTGTGTTCATATAGCCAACATGATATTATACATATTGACATTTGTAGTTAAAGCTTACCATACTGTTCATAGAGGAGGTGCTGGAGTTGTGTGAGGGAGAGTGTGTCTTGCTGTACGCTGCTCACTGATGAGGTAGAGGCACTGGCTGATGCTTCACAATCAACCTACAGACACACACATAAAATTTCATGAATAGATATAGGTGTACACAAACGCATGCATGTATAGCACTTACACATGTATGGACACACAGAAAAAGGCAGATATAAACTAAAGTTGATTACTGATGACGGATGTTACAGCTGACAGGCAGAATTTATTTCTATTTAAACCATATTGACAAAATAATGTTATGCAAACCATGACAAACTATAATAACTTCTTGCACTAGATACTGCAATTATCTATAACAACAATGTACTGTACTAGAATCTACTTAAAAATTATTCTTTAGATATAATACTGGCTGGAATTGGATATGTGCATTTTTCTGCCATATGGATCAAATCTCACTAACAACCAACTTAAACTATAAAGTGTGTTTGGACTGACCATGCACAGCTTCAGCCAGAGGTAGTCGTCAGTGGTGGTGGCAATGTCAGGGTGGTCATCATGGGGATCACAGTGGCCCAGGATGCAGTACACGGCCCTCTGGTGGCACGAAACGAAATCATGTAATTCATAGTATAGTAAGTTATTCACTAACTGGCTCCAGGATGAAGTACATGGCTTGCTGGTGGTAAACTGATGAACTCTAAAAATATAACATAAACAAGTTGGCCCAATGTGCAGTACAAAGATAACTAGTGGCACAAGACTTGGAACATACAATAATGTGGAATATATTACAACTTAAAGGAGGTCATGAAGAAGAACACAGTTAATTCAAAACTCATATTATGTACCGGAAAACTTTCATCAAACAATTCACACAAAATTTTAAGGTTGGCCCCGAGTGGAGTAGACACAGCCAAGTACTCTTTGGTATCGTTGAGCACTCTCTGAGTGATGTCTCATTGTCAAAGAACATAAGAGGTAGTAGTTTATTCAGTAAATCAGATGCTCAAGATAATCAAACTGACCTTGAAAGGGTCTGGGGAGGTCTTGACTGATCGTTTGTATGCCATTCTAAGTTTCTTCTCAGTATCGGGTGGGAGGCGGCCTGAATCACTCTTGTCATACTGCTCCAGTGCTGCTAACACCTCCACCACATTTGTTGAGCTGACAACATCAAAATCAACATCAAGTTCTCTTTAATTATTAAAATCTGACATCTATAACTGTGGAAAAACTAGTACAAAATATGCTAATATTGTTTGTCAGAAACAAATAAGAAACAATAGAGGCCCATATACTTAGTCATACTGAAAGACTACAGTAATATGTAAAATAAAATAGTATAAATCTCATGTTACAACACTTGGTCCCCATGTCTTGTGAATCATGTATTATATTTAATATTACAGAGCAATATATATACCTGTACCACAAACCCAATCCTTATTATTATGTTTATGAACTTAAGATTCATATCCCAAAGAACTTTGAATGTGAACCACAAAGAGAAGTAAATAAGAAACATTATCACAAAGAAGTAAAACGCATATAAGAATCTAAGCAAGACTGAGGGAAATATATAATTAGACTGAAAATGACAATCAAATCAATGGACATTCGCACCTGTTATCTGCAGCCGCCTGACAAGCTGCTTTACTTCCTCCAGCCCTCATGCAGTAGAATATGAGGGGCCAAACTGGGGCTCCACTGGCCTGTCCATCCTCCAGGGTCTGGGTGAGTTGGGTTGGCAGCACCACATCAAGGTATGCCCTCACCAGAGGCACCAGACCTGGCACTCCACCCAGCTGTGCCCTCTCCAGGTTGTTGTACACCATACGTCTCATGTGGCTGCTGTAGCTGTGGTGGCATACAAAACATGTTTATACAATCTATTGTACTGTAACATACTGGATACCTCATCGTCCTCATGATTACTGTACTGTAGTTCTGGGATGGTACAAAAATTATACATTCACAGTACTTTAATATACTTCATATTTTATATCATAACTATAGTGGGGGGAAAATAGATGTATATGCACAGTAGTGTACAAAAAGACTTTTTGTAACTGGAATCTCACTCAGGGTGAGGGCAAAAAAGTAAGTTCACAAGATATAAAAAATTACAGAGGTCAATGTAATCACATACTTTTCATAAAACAAACAGCTCTTGTGGGAACTCTAAATGGACTTATTCTCCACTGTCATGTATGGATGATGAAATGTAGACACACTCTGCACCTGCACCACAGGACAAGGTATTATAATGACCTTTAAAATATGAGTATATCAAAGTACCTTATGTAGGGATGAAGTGATTCATTTGACCGAGGGTGTTGAAATAATTCAAATATCAAAATACAAGTGTGGTTAAATGTTCACCATTATTCAGTGCTAAATGTTAAAATCTTACCTCTTCTGCAGGTAAGTGCGCGCCTGTGTGACAAGAGCAGCTTGGACTCTGGAGGCGGCACGAGCTTGAGCAGCATCTCCCCCGACACTGACAGGCACCTCACTCAGACACCCAACCAGAGCCCAGATGTCACTCACACTCTGTATAACCATAGAATTATCAGTAAATTCACTCATTCCTGGATGGTATAAATAAAGAAACAGACTGATGATAGAGGGTCAATTCAACCTATGAAAAAGGTAACAACTTTCGCATTTTCTTTATCTAAAACCAGACTAGTTTTTTCATGAGAAGTACTGCTGATGTTGTAAGGCAATTCCATAACTGTTAATACAGAAAATAACCAGTAATTAATTAACTATGTCATAGAAAATCCAGTATACCTGAATAACAAATAGTCTGATGATTTAAAATGATACAGATAACCCAATGCTGTCTAAGAGTGAATTATTTACCATCCAAGGAAATTAAGAAGATATTACAGTTCAGGACAGTTTAACTATCCAAATCAATGGCTTTGTAATTTTAGTACTGCTACAGTAGTACAACAGCATCTTTGTAATATTTTGCAGCAGATTGGCATACCAACTCTATGTATATATGCAGCTGAGGGATTCTGATATTATTTTCAACAAGTACAGTATACCTTTTCACTAGTTAAAAATCTATTGTTGAACTATAACTATAATTTGTATTATTAAAAAACAATAACAACTAATGAAGTGTCACATGTGTGAACTTTTAGATGAGAGAGGTTATCCCATGTTTGTGACTAATGTATCTGACATTAGTTTATGTACTACATTGTGTGAGTTGTATGGCAATATTTCTTTGTTTTATGGATTAAACTGATAATATTTTTCAGATGTAGGGTACTTTCCTGTGTCATGAAAATCAATACTAATTTGTGTTAGTTGGAAAAATTATACAGATCATCACACCGCCTCTACCTATGGAATAAAATTAACAAGAGTGATATATGAATGCTCTCTAGACCAGTGTTATGTAACTTATGTTCACAGCACGTGGAGATCTTTGAGAGGAAATAACAAGGAAAAGTATGTTGCATTCCAAATAAGGCTGATAAGTGGAGATGGCTTATGTTGCCTCAGGAAGTGTTACTCAACCAACTATTACGTCATTTGAAAGTATTTGATATTAGTATACACATAATGTCTTAGTCTTAAGTAAATGTTTAAAGTAAACTGAAACAGTTTACTAAATCTGACCAACACAAGTTAAAAAAAATTAAAGTTGTCATTCTGTGTTTAAAAGACAATTGATATCTTGACTTTTTATCATTAAATATTACTGTACTGCACTGAGTCAAGGTATATATAAAATTTCACATTAATTTATGTTATTTAGCCAATGGTATAATCACAGCTTCTTATCATATCTTGTGATGATGCATTAGCACAGTGACCTAGCCCTCACCTTTGAATAGGTCAGAATAAACCTTGTGGTTTTCAATGGTTTCAAAACACAGTTCCTTCATCTTTCAATTCATTCCAATTTTCCCGACAGGCTATCCCCTCTTTTTGAATGACACACAACTTTCTGGTTCCACTTCTCATAAATATTCCTGGTCTCTCCGGAGAGATCATATCATCTCTCTAGTTAAGTCTACACAAAGAAGTGAGGTGTGCTGAGCATATTCCTGAGATAACTTACCCTCATAAACTACTTTTGTTTTACAGGAGTCTTATTTGCCCCAATTTTGAGTATACAGTACAGCTCTTATCCAAGACAGTGTATAAATTACTTACATGACTAGGCAATTATAACACAAAATAATTATCTAATACATAATAAGTAGTGGAATCTACTCAAAATATGTGCCAGTAAAAGTCTGATCTCTGCTGGAAGGGAACCACAGGAATCTTCTCAGTTTATGAATATAAAAATTGCACTATAACTACCTGCACAAGACTTACAGTAATGGCCCTACAAAAACATATCTCCTGTAACACTAACCTGATCACCCATGGACTCTGCAGCAGTGGTGAGAGCCTGGGCCAAGTTGGGTCTGATGCCTCCCTGAAGTACCTCCTGGTTGTACAGCTTTACTACCCTCACGTATGCTGTCTCCTCGCTGCTCAGGCTGCTCCCTGTACCTCGACCTCCACTCACCACACTCTCCTGAGGGAAAGTAAACAAATGGTGATATCGATTATATGGTATGTGTGAAAAGTGGATACAATATTGTAATACAGAAATGTCCCACCAAGTCAGTATGGTGCTTAATATAACATGTGGCCACTTGGAAATTCAACACAGTGTATGGTACAGTACCGAAAATAAGGGGCAAGCAGTTTCCCTGAATCCAAAATAAAGAAATGTCCGAGAGGTCCTGAGTAAAGATAAAAAAAATGAAAATTCTACAATACACCAGCATATACTTGTATAATGGAATATTTTAAGATCCTCAGCATAAGTAAAGAATAATTTATGGTTTTCTAGGACAGATATAATCATAAAGGATAACCTAAGGATCCCTAACAATGTAATATAGGAAAAATATAGGACCCTAGCAAAGATTATATATTTTGTAGTATGACACAATGACACACATAACAAATACTTCATCAACTCAAAACAGATACATGATTGATGCCACAAATTATGAAAAGGCTAAACAAAAAATGCAATATTAAGTTCAAGAGAAAGAAATTCAAGTAAAAATGAAGAAAGCAAATAGGAAAAGAATGAAGGATATTGATAGATGGAAGTTGGCCCATTCCACTGTTATAACAATGAAACACAACACCCTAAGCTCTCATTACCACAAACATACCATGAAAATGCCAGTCCACTTACTGAATCTTGGAACTATTATGGTCAAGTGTATTATCAAACATTTCCTCTGTGACAAGTTGTATGTACCTTTTCCTGATCAGAGAAAAAGGGGAAGTGGCAGTGATATTTCATGCATTTCATGACCACTTCATGGGGACAACTCTTTCAAGCACATGCACTGTTAATTAGTGAAATCATACCCTTGAAGGAACAAGGAAATGTGGTGGCCAGAGTGAGTGATGAGAAAATGTAACAGGAAATATCAGGCATGAGGAAGAAAATGTACTCCTAATGAGAAACATCAACCCACCATAATGAATACAATGTACTTGTATAGGAAATTGCTAAACCTTTTTCCTGGTTCATTTACATGCAAGAGACTGTGGGTTTATGAATACCGGTACCTGTGAGTGAAACAACTGTACACCTATAAAAAAAATATTTCATATCAGGAATGTGTCAAGAAACTATTATCAGATTCCCACTTTAATCATTACTGATGGAGATATTATTAATAGTTAAGACATGTTAGATGCATGGCTGTGTACGACTTTAAAATCTGTACTCCCAGGTATTATCAAGGCAAAGTGTTACTGATATAGAAGCAAGCAGATTCAGGCAGCAAAACACTAACCACAACAAACAGATACAGTATAGCTTTACATTACAAATTACTTAACTTATTTTATAACTAACTCTCTAGATCTGTATATCATCAATTACTGTGTTTATCTACATTTTCTAAGTAATCACCAACTTTTTTCTGTCAATCCATTTTTTTTGGTACAGTTCACCCTGTACATTATCAAATACTGTACTAAATTGACTGACTTTCTTGACATGACCTGTGTACATTTCAATTTTGTTAATATTCACTAATCACTAACTCTTTTCCCACATTCAAAGTGTTAATACCTCACCTGCTGCTGGACGGTGATGTTAAGGAGGTCCGTCCCTGAATGTGTGAAGGCAGAGAGCAGGTCTTGTTTCCTCTGTTCCCACTCAGCCTGCTGCTGCTTCCAGTACAGCTTGTCCACTTCCTCGCTCGTCTGCAAACAACAATACTCGTACTATACCGTCACTATGAACCTGCTAGTTTTTACGTGGCATAAATGAATTCCTTTCCTCCATCGACTTAAAGCATAGTGAGTGTACCATGTAAAAAACATCAACAATAAAGCCCTAGAAAATTCATGCTATAATGGTATGGAAAGCTACTATAAAAACTGGCACTGAAACACAAATACAGTAAATTGCTGATAAAAATGAATGAATGTTGTATCCCCCACTTGATTTTACATGCAGTCTCTCATTATTATACAGATTAAGGTACCTATTGTAATAGAAAGAAACAGAGAATTGCAAGAAAAGATGATGAGAGACTAACAAAACAGAGAGAGAATTATGCTAACAAATGAGATACATAAGACTAACTGTGAAGCAAAAGTATATATTTAAAACAAAGGTATTGAAGTGTAATAAAACTAGTTAAATACTAATTACATGTACAGAAAAATAACAATAAATGAAAAATATTAATAAAAAATATATAAGTTAAATAAAATAATGCAGGAAGTGAAAATAATATTACATGACAAGACAAAACAACACAAGGAAAAACCACCATAAAAAGTTACTCATTATCAAGGTGTCCATTAATGCGTCAATGCCACAGATAACAACGAGGAAAGTGTGGTGAAAACTTCTAGACTAGACGCAGGAGGAAAGAGAATGACACACTGACTGGCAAAATGAACACTTTCACATCATCAGAACACAAAATTACAGCACAAACATCTTCACAACCATGATTACTATGCACACAAGTTTTCACTGTCCTCATAAGCATATAGGCTACATACATATAGTACAGTACTATATGCTGATAGGGTCCAGAACTTATAATTCTACATGAAAAATAGATAGCCCACCCACCCTTCTCTTGGAATCCTCAATGGCTGTGATGATGGCATTCTCCCGCTCGTTCCTCAGAAAGGCAGCAATATCAGTGTCCGGTGCAGCGTGTAGGGGCTGGAGTGTACGTGCAGCTGTCAGACTCTCCAGACGAGAGCTAATGTGTGGGAGGTCCACGCCTCGTGACCCCAACAGGATGGCTCTGTGGAAAGGGATATTAAATTAGTTCAGTGGCATAACCCTCCAACCCTAGAAATGGAATAAAAAAATTTCAGAATCTATGTCTTTTAAGTTGGTTTCTCCAGGAGACCATTATATGCCTTTTAAATCTCAGTTATGCGGTATTATTGTTATGTATGGAAATTAATATAAATATTTACATGGGCTCTATTCATAGGTCATACAGTACTACAGTACAACATTCAGTAGGTCACACTATAATGCAAGAATTATCTTTATACATCTTTAGTACAGATTTTTACAAGGAATTTTTATATATACAGAGAATACAGTGGAAAAATATGTACAGTACAGTAATTGCTGGACAAAAAGGAGGGAAACGGTTGGGTAATTCATTAATTTTTTTATTACAAACTAAGTGTAACTTGCAACTTTCTTAGAAAAATTAACAAATGAAGATAAGTTCACTAATTTCCACACACCAAGTAGAGCAATATAAACACTGTATTCTTTTCCTATATTGCTTCACCGCACTTTATCGTGTTTGTCGTGTGTGTACTAGATGAACTTACTCGAGTGTAGGAAAATCCAGCCGGAAAGGGATATACACAGCTTAAAGTAACCCAGTTCTAGTGTGGATAAGTCTCAAAGAATGAAGAAGATAATAACAAAATAATAGAAAAATTACCACCTGTATACAGTACCAATTACCACCTGTATACTACTTACCATCTGCATACTAGATACCACCTGCATACTAATTGTTTTACTGAGTCACTAATAATATGGGAGAGTATACTGTACCATATGTCAATGGAACCAGAATTATATTTTTCATTCTTAACATTACACATATCACAAAATTCAGATTTAAAAGGAAGGTACATACATAGAAAAACTAGGACATTTTTACAAGCACTGGAAAATACTGTACAGGGAAAACTTAAGTTGGGGCCACAGCTGTTATCAATCTCTTCTTTTAGTGTCGCACCTCAGAGCTTCCAGACCTGTGATTGGCTGAGGGCCCCTCCTTCACCAAACCATATGGACTCAGATTGGCTGGGGTCCGGTGCTACACTGCCCACGTCCACTGAGCTGATTAGCCGACTTACCCGGCCAACTTATCTGGTTACCAGACTACATCCCATTGGCTACCAGCCGAGGATATGTTGGTACCCCACCCTCACTTCCCTGGCTCAACCAAAGCAGGTTTTTTATTTGTACATATATCCTTCTGCCATTTACATTCTTCCCTGTGCAGGGATAAAAAATTACACTGTCTTCTTCACCCAGCCACCTAGCTCATTGGTTACTGGAGGGGTTCATTTTACACTCCTTTAGTCCTATCAGTGCAGTTGTAGTACAGCCATCCATCCCCCACCTCTCATACAATTTTCTACACTCTTGTGTATGGAAATAAATAAAAGGATAACCAAGACACAAACTAAGGTGAAACTTTAGGGAGGTTTGTATTATGCTACACACCCCACTGTCTTGGTCTTCAAAAATATATTATTATGTAGTAAAAGGTCTGACTCAGATCTGATTATTTTTCTAGGAGGGGACAGTCCATAAGCAATGTTTGTCTCACCTGCCCATACCCATCTCAACCTCAGACAGTGACAAGGTTTTATATCGCTGACAGTGTACATTTGCAAAATATACAACTGCACCAATTCATAATACAGTGTTGTGGTGTTGATGCTTATTGTAAAGAGATACTACGTCTGCCTTACATTATTAATAATACTTATTTATCTTAACTGTATATACATTCTTCAGCTGCTCCAATTAAAGGGGGCTTATATTTTTTACCTCAGTATATTAGATGGTCTATATTTTAACACACTTTGAAGGAATCAGTAGCCTCTAATTTGCAGACCAATATCATAAACAAAATTCAACTCTTACCAACATCATGATTGAGAAAAACAAAAAATTAATAAAATGAGATTCTCCCTGACCCCTCACACATCAGAGCTAATCATATCCAAACTGGACTCGAAGCCTCCAATTTACGAACGGGTATCCTGGCCACACACAAAAAGAGGGTACACTCTCAGAAAAACTTGGAAATAACAGGGAAAAGGAGCCAGATAGTGAGCGGGAAGAAGGAAAACAGGATAGCCAGAGACGGAAAAGCTGTCTGGGTGATTTTCCTACTACGCTTTGAGGTATCTTTGTGGTAATTTATGAGGCTTCATTGTCAAGTGCAGAGGCTAAAGAGATGGACGAGTGAAGGAGGAAATTTCAAAGGTGGGAAGTTACGTCCGAGTGTGAGGGAGGAATGAGCGAACATGAAGGCTGGGAGGAAAAAAAACAAAAAAAATCCGGGGACAAACCGAGTGAAACATATGATTATTATTATTGTTATAAAGCAGATGGTACGGAAGAAACATGGACGAGAGGAGGAGGAGGAGGAGGAAAACTAGCAAAAATATGCAGAGTCTAGGCAGAAAAATGGGAGACAATACAATGAGAATATAGTGAGGAGGAAAATAGGAGAAATAATGATGGTGTTGTTAGTGAATTAAGGGCACTCACCCTCTCTTACTTACTATTTGTACACTCTTTTAGCAAGGTCTCCGTGTGTGTGTATGCTTTGTTTTTTTCGTATTTATTGGGGATTGTGTGCTTTATTTTTTCGTATTTATTTATTGGGGTCTGTGTTTTTTTTACGGAACTTATTGGGGATTGTGTGTGGTTTTTTTTTTAAGGTACTGGGAATTGTGTGTGTGTGTGTGTTTTTTTTTTTTTAAGGTTCTTATTGGGGATTGTGTGTGTGTGTGTGTGTTTTTTTTAAGGTTCTTATTGGGGATTGTGTGTATGTGTGTTTTTTTTTTTAAGGTTCTTATTGGGGATTGTGTGTGTGTTTTTTTTAAGGTACTTACTGGGAATTGTGTGTGTGTGTGTGGTTTTTTTTTTTTTTTTTTTAAGGTTCTTATTGGGGAATGTGTTTATTTTTCTTTTCTTTCTCGTTTTTCCCTTTCCAGCGAACACACAATGAGATGAATAAACAATTAATTGTAATCAGTTCGTAAAATCATGTTCTACTCTTAATTAAAAATATAGATAAAAAGGCGCCGAAAAGGCAAAACTGACATGTATGAATAAAGAAATGAATTGACATGATAAGCGTGGTTCAACAGTTCCATCATAATTTCACACACAATCGCTCACGAACCTTCTTTGATTCTGAGTTGACATCAAATTAATTTCTGTATCTGACGAAACATATTCCACCCTTCACTCAACTCATCCCGTTTAATTCTTGTTGTATCTTATGTATGTTTGTTATTTTGTTTGCCGCGGTTTGCTATTCCGTGTAGGCTACTGTTGTTTGTTATTCCATTCGCCCTGTTTACTGTTTCTTTTATCGTTGTATGCTATTCCATTCGCCCTGTTTGCTGTTTCTTTTATCGTTGTATGCTATTCCATTCGCCCTGTTTGCTGTTTCTTTTATCGTTGTATGTTATTCCATTTATCCCTTCTTCTCGGTAACCATTTCGTAGGGTATAAATGTACAGCATAACCGGATCTTCGGTGTTTACCATCGTTAATTGTTTTGTTTATATCGCGTTTCGCTTAAGGGGAATAGTAGGTTACAGTGTCGGTAAAACATCTGAAGGGAACTGATTCCCCCAAACTATTCCAAGCAACAGACCAACACAATAGTTTTGTTAATCTTGTCCTGTTTCCTGGCATATTTTGGAGGAATTAGAACACTCCAATGTACCAAAAGTTTACTATATCCGCTCAACCTTTCCTAGCTTTGTTTACATTAGGCGTAAATAATAACACCGTCACTTCCATGTATGCTGTTTAATGTTTAAACTCCTCCTATAGTTTGTTGTCCTACTTAGATCTGTTTCTCAGTAAACCAACATCGAACCACAATATTTCTTCCTATAAAGCGAGGCTCCTTACAATGTAATAACACTTGCCCGCCAAACTGACAAGACCGTCCATCATTTCCCCGCCAAACTGACAAGACCCTCCATCATTTTCCCGCCAAACTGACAAGACCCTCCATCATTTTCCCGCCAAACTGACTAGACCCTCCATCCTTGTCCCGCCAAACTGACAAAACCCTCTATCATTTTCCCGCCAAACTTACTCTATCAAAAGACTATCAGTCAGGTGTGGCTCTGTAATAATACTAATCGAACACCGTACGTAGCTCTTGGTATTTACCGGCCTTTATTCATTATATTGTTATTCGCCAGATGTGTCAGAATGGTTCGCGGGAGGAATGAATGAATGCACAGATAGTTTCTTGATCGTGTGTTAAGTTCTGCATGTGGTGAATGAATGAAAGTGAGCCAGTTTCTTGATCGTGTGTTAAGTTCTACATGTTGTGAATGAATGAAAGTGAGCCAACTGAGAGAATCATATGACTCATTATTAAAGTGAAAAGGAGAGATCGAGGTTCGTATTAATATAAATAACTTCTTCGAGGAAAAGGCTTTTCGTCGTTCGTTTTGCAAAATAATAGGAAACAGAGAGAGAGAGAGAGAGAGAGAGAGAGAGAGAGAGAGAGAGAGAGAGAGAGAGAGAGAGAGAGAGAGAGAGACGTGTGTGTGTGTGTGTGTGTGTGAAGGCAGACAAAAGTGATATGAAACACAACAGGAAAGAGTATTAGCAATTTAGCCCACTTGAGGGAGGGAAGAACAGGGAGAAGGAAAGAACGAGGAGGATGAAGAAATTGAATAGGAGGAGGAAAGTTGAAGAATACAGAGCGGAAATCGAGTACACAACCTTTAAATAGTTCATGAGGAAGGTAGGAAATGGTTTGACAAAAAGTTGTGATATGACCAAAATAATAATGGAAACCAAATCCGGGAAAATAGGGACATGTAAATCATACGCTGAAACAAAATTATAAACACCCTATTGTTGTTATTATTTGTTGTTCTTGTTTATTATTATTGATATTGTTGTTTATTATTTATTATTACTGACCATTTAGTTATGTTATTCAAATTCAGACCTATGTATAGTATTGACAATATGAGCCAGATAATCACTGGAAGGACCACACACACACACACACACACACACACACACACGCCGCCCAGGAAGGAAACACTTAAAGAGACCCTGTGTTGTAGTCAGAAAATTGGAGGTAAATGAGTCCTTCAAATATTGCCACGAAACACCACCTATATGGAAGGATCTTGTTTTGTGGCATGGTGAGGAGGAATCAGATGCCTCCAATTTTCATACACGATCACAGGGGCCTTAAGGGGGAAGTTTTGTTTTGGTAATTTTGGAGCAACTGAATCTTCCAAACTATTCCAAGCAACAGAACACCATCATTTTTGCTCTTCTGGTCCTGTTTCCTGGCATACTTTGGAGGAATCAAGGCACTCCAATGTACCAGAAAAGAATTACTGTACCACTTAAGGGGGTATATAGCACATTGTTTTGGGTGGTAAATCTGGAGCAAATTACTTATTCCTCCAAACGATTCCAGACAACAGGATACCATTATTTTTCTTCATCTGGGTCTGTTTCCCGGCCGGCACACTTTGGAGGAATCGAGGCGTTGCAATCTATTAAAAGTATACCATCCCCTTAAGGTGGTAATTCTTTTTTGTTACATTGGAGTGCCTCGATTCCTCCAAAGTATGCTAGGAAACAGGACCAGAAGCGAAAAAATAATGGTGTTCTGTTACTTTGAATAGTTTGGAGGATTCAGTTGCTCCAGAATTACCAACACAAAATTCCCCCTTAAAGGTGAAAGAAAATAGTCATGCAGGGAAAGTCAGAACAGTGCTGTATTAACTCAAACACACACTTGAAAGAACTCTTTATTCATTAGTAACTCCGAGTACAGGGGCCACAGCCACATATGAATGAGTCTCTATGTAAAAGGAAGATCTTGTTGCAACTCCACTTCTCCGTCATGGGTGGGTAGAAATTCTAGCTCACGACAGTATGTATGTACAGTCGGCAGCAGAAGTCATGTCGCCTCACCTGCTTCACCGAGACGCACAGTGTTCATGGACTCGGAAAAATACGCATGTTTTCTACACCTAATAATCTCGAGTCTATGAATACCGCGTGCCTCAGTCAAGCAAATGAGGCGACAGGACTTTTGCCGCCGACTGTACAGTCACGATCCAAAATATGTATCCAGGCTTGCTTCGAATAGCCTGATCGAGTATTAAACGAGCTAAAGCAAATATGAAATAGGATAAGAGTGTAATTGGTTCACTAGTAGTATGTCAAATGATTCGAAACAAGACCTGGATACACATTTTGGATTGCTAGTGTACAGTCACGATCAAAGGTCCTGTCTTCTATGGTGAGTGTAAGTGAACCATTTGAGTGAACTTTATGAACCAATATAATAAAGACCAAGAGTTTAAAGTTTCACATCATTTTTCGTGACTACAATCCAGATACAACTGTCTATGGTGGAGCAGAAGTAAAACAAACCAACATCATGAAATTTCACTGCCTCGTTTAGTCTCCAGGTTGAGGTATAATAATAATAATAATAATAATAATAATAATCACCCAAGAGGGAGAATTCACACACACACACACTCTCTCTCTCTCTCTCTCTCTCTCTCTCTCTCTCTCTCTCTCTCTCTCTCTCTCTCTCTCTCTCTCTCTCTCTCTCTCTACACACACCTACTCATTTCTTCCCTACTTGATTCCCACACCTATCTATCATCAGCATCACTCCACTTACGTACTGTATATATTTCTTGATACAAACACTCCCCTCCTTCTCAGACCCGATGCCACCCCATGCACTGTGTTTGGTTCAACCTTCACCACTCCTCTTTAATTAACTTTCCCTTTAGTTAGTGCTTCAGTTTTGCTCCTTTTCTCTTCATCTCCATTATTCGCTTTCTTCACCCTTTCACTCCACTCAATTATTTCTTCACTCCACTCAGTCATTCCTTCACTCTACTCCACTCAACCACTCCTTCACTCCACTCAGTCACTCCTTCACTCCACTCAGTCATTCCTTCACTCCACTCAACCAATCCTTCACTCCACTCAACCATTCCTTCACTCCACTCAACCACTTAAACACCCCCCCCAACTCCATTCAATTAACCCTTCACTACACTTCCTTTCTGTACCACAAGGAGAAGACTGTCTTAAATGCTGCTCTGTATGTATGTATGTATGTACAGTCGGCAGCATAAGTTGGCTTCATTTCCACCTGCGTCAGTATGAGCCTATATATAGTGACGTTCTATCACTATTTAATTAAGGGGAGAATCTCTTGTTGGTAAATTGGAAGGCTACTGATTCCTCCTAACTATACCAGAAAACAACAGACTTCCTCAATGGTACTAATATATAGGGGATCTGATATAGGGAGGCTGTTTCGTGGCATAACTTGGTGGAATCATAGACCTTCCAATTCACCAAACACAAGAGAATCTCCCCTGAAATACAGAGATGACAGACATACTTATCATAGGGTAAATGGCATATGTTGTTTCTTTGCCTATCACTCTGTCTAGATACAAGCCTTTTCCTCCTTCCCCCTCCATCTTTCTCTCAGGGTATTCCTCTTACGACACATAATATATAAAGGTCAGAGTGACTGGGGAAAAACTATTGCAAGACTATTGGGCGAGACTGTACACTGGGTCACAAATGTATCGGTGCACAGGGGCTCGGGTAACACACACACACACACATACACGGGAGTCAGTCGGTGGTGGTGGTGGTGTGGGTCACGTAAACACACCCAAAACTCACACACTGGCAGGCATCTGATACCTATATACACTATACAGGCCGTGGATACAATTACATACACACACACAAACACACCATAACAACACAGACACAATTTACATACACACACGATAACAAAACACACACACACACACACAACTCAAAGCAAAACACACACACACAACCCAAAGCAAAACACACACACACACACACACACACACACACAAAACCCATAACAAAACACACACACAAACTACCCATAACAAAACACACACACACACACAACTCAAAACAAAACACACACACACACACACACACACACCCATAACAACACAATATGACTTCGCACCTCATGACCCTCTCTATAGAAGCCTCAACTATAGTCAACATGACGCACTTTGACTTCACCACTCGTTTCTCGACCCCTGGCTTCCTAATCTACAACATTATCTTCCCCACTTCAGCGTCCCACCTCCAACTTATTGCATTATCTGATGAGGTGCCTGGGTACATGCAGAGGTGTGTGTGTGCATGTGTGTGTGTGTGTGTGGCGGGGGGGTGTATGTGGGTGATTGTGTGTGTGTGTGGGTGAGGTGTCTTTTGTTAGTGTGTGTGTGGGGGGGGGGGATATGTGTGTGTGTGTGTGTGTGTGTGTGTGTGTGTGTGTGTGTGTGTGTGTGTGTGTGTGTGTGTGTGTGTGTGTGTGTGTGTGTGTGTGGTGTGTGTGTGTGTGTGTGATAATAAACGAACATGCACTAAGGGATATGGGCTAATATGCAGTCGTCTGATCGCACTGAGAACAGACTCATCCACTCTTGGTACAGCCACGAGCATAATAATAAGTATCCAGGTCTGCTTTGAATAGCCTGATGGAGTATTTAAGGGGGTGCGGGAATAGGGGGACAGGCTTGGGATGGGGGGGGTTGGGGGTTGCGGGAATAGGGGACAGGCTTGGGGGGGGGGGGGAGTAGAAAGCCTGTCCCCTATTCCCGAACTCCCCTAACCCTCCCCAAGCCTGTCCCCCTACTCCCACACCCCACAACCCCGCCCCCCACAAGCATGTCCCCTACTCCCGCACCCTCCTAACCCCCCCCCCCCCCTAAGCCTGTCCCCCTATTCCCGCACCCCATTAACGAGTTCCAACAAGTACGAGATAGGATAAGCATTGTAATTAGTTCACTGGTATGTTAAATGATTCCAAAACTTCAACAACACCACCAGGGCCCTACAAGGTTGCAGTCCTCGCTCTTATACAGCCGGGTACCTACTTACTGCTATAGGTGAACAGGGACTATATAGTATACTAGAGGGAGAGGGAGAGGGGGGTGTAAGAGCGCCACTGTATATTGGGGAAGGAAGGGGTCACTGTATACTAGAGGAAGAAGAGGTCACTGTGTACTGGATTGTGTACTGGAAGAAGGAACAAATGGGTAGGAAGGGGTTACATGCATGGGTAGGGAGGAATGGGAAGGACAGGATACATGGATAGGAAGATACATGGGTAGGAAGGAATGGGAAGGACAGGATGCATAGGTAGGAAGGGATACATGGGTAGGAAGGGGTTACATGTATGGGTAGGGAGAGGTTACATGGGTAGGTAGGGATGGGTAGGAAGGTGTTACATGGGTAGGTAGGGATGGGTAGGAAGGGATACATGCATGGGTAGGAAAGGGACACATAGAATCACCATCGTTCACTTGATCTGCTGACTGACAAGTAATGGAGGCAAGTGAAATGTTTACATGTGCGTGTTATCTCTTTGAGGTGCTTGGGTACATCGACTCAAAGTCCGGAAAAAGGTGTGTGTGTGTGTGTGTGTGTGTGTAAAGTGAAAAAAGCCCCATATCTACATTTATACATGCATATATATACATAAACAAATACAGTCAGAATACGAAGAACTACAGATGCCTCCAAATTGCACAAGGAAAACAGACTGACAACCTCAATAATTATATCGCTAAACAATTCACCATCATTACCCACTGTTATGCTGAGGCCGTTTACAGCGTTCCAACAATTTCTTTTAATCATTTTATACCCTGCTATACATCTATGTCATTTATCACTTACTTTCCTATTCACCTTTGCTACTATATAAATAAAATCTTCTTCCTCGACACTTGGTAACACACACACACACACACACACAACCAGAGCCAGGCTGACCCCATTCCCTGTTGGGGTGATAAGAGTTAAGATAGTATGATAGGTTAATTGGTTGATTGGCTGGCTGGCTGGCTGGTTGGCGGGGTGATAGGGTGCTGAGTGAAGGAGGAATACAATGGACATTCAAACATCAACACACCTAATGGATCTTTCAAAGCTCCTTGATGATATGATAATAATTCTACTGGGATGAGGGAAAGTGAGAAGGAGAAGGAGAAGGAGGAGGAGGAGGAGAAGAAGTTAGAAGGATAGGAAGGTATATAAGTGAGAAAGGAGGAGAAGAAGAGATAGAGGAGGAGGGGAAGAAAAGATAGATAAGTGATAGAGGAGGAGAAGGAGAAGAAGGAAGGTATATAAGTGAGAGGAGGAGAAGAAGGAAGGTATATAAGTGAGAGGAGGAGAAGAAGGAAGGTATATAAGTGAGAGGAGGAGAGGAAGGAAGGTATATAAGTGAGAGGAGGAGAGGAAGAAGGGAAAGATAAGTGATAGAGGAGGGGAAGGGACGAGGATGAAAAGGTGAGGGAGGAAAAGAGGTGTTACAGGGTCGATTTCGGACAAGTTACGAGACATACAGATACCTCACATGATAACGGAGATAACGACTGAGGAGGAGGAGGAGGAGGAGGAGGAAGAAGTAGAAAAACATAATTAATGATTACAATGAAAGATGAACTGAAGAAGAAAGCTGTGATGATAAATTTAGGATGAAAGTGTATAAGTAAAGGAAGATATGATGATAATGATGACAATGACGAAGAAGAGGAAAAGTGTAAATAGAAGACAATGATGAGAGAGAGAGAGAGAGAGAGAGAGAGAGAGAGAGAGAGGGAGGAAAAGGGTAAATAGAAGACAATGATGAGAGAGAGAGAGGAAAAGGGTAAATAGAAGACAATGATGAGAGAGAGAGAGGAAAAGGGTAAATAGAAGACAATGATGAGAGAGAGAGAGGAAAAGGGTAAATAGAAGACAATGATGAGAGAGAGAGAGAGAGAGAGAGAGAGAGAGAGAGAGAGAGAGAGAGAGAGAGAGAGAGAGGAGAGAGAGAGTCACAGGGTACACCACATTTTATATAACCTGAACATAGAGAGCGGGGATGGTGGTGGTGGGGGGAGGAAGGGGAGGTAAGGTGAGGTATCATTTGGGGTGGGGTAGGGTGGGGGTGGGGGGGGGCATACTAGACGGCTACCCCTTCCTCCAAACTATGCCAGGAAACAGATCCTCTCCACTGTGCTGCTTGTTGATATAAGGGGGACATTTTGTGTTGGTAAATCTGGCGCAACTATGAATCCTCCTAACTATTCCAAACAACAACAGAACACCACCATTATATTTGTTCATCATCTGGTCCTGTTTCCTGGCTGGCATACTTTGGAGGAATTAAGGCACTCCAATGTAACAAAAGTTAATTATCCCATCAATTTGGAGGAATCAGTAGCCTTTTATTTATTTTTTTCTCTCCCTATAATAATAATGAGGTCATCATGATTTGGGTGAAGGACTATACAGTGGATGGATGGATGGATGCGTCTGTGTGTTTCCTTCTCATTGCGTCACAAAACAACAACAGAACACCACCATTATTTTTGTTCATCTGGTCCTGTTTCCTGGCTGGCATACTTTAGAGGAATCAAGGCACTCCAATGTAACAAAAGTGATTACCCCATCAATTTGGGTGGGGAAATGAGCAATACCAGGTGATTCGAAGCTTTCCTCTCTTCACACTCTGGTCAGAAATTATGTATCACGAGTGTACACCTATAGAAGCCGAGTTCGAATGAAGGGTATGTGTGTGTGTGTGTGTGTGTGTGGTGCCTGCCGTTCGCCTCTGGTCAGAAATCACGTATCACGAGTGTAGTACATCCTTTCCTATATTATGAGTGAGTCAGGTACTTACACAACAATGAGAAAGAATGTCCAGTATTACATATTTGACCTTCTTGTGTAAGTATTGTATAGTTCTAGGAATGTCGAGGCTTCAATACGTAAGCAACTCAATATATTCCTGCTGCGATCTAGCTGTTCCTCATGTCTATCAAACTAAAACCTTGAGTTGTCGAAGAAATATTGTTGGAGAATGTTGTGTAACTTAATTTAATTAATGTACACGAGAGGAGATTTCACACTGGTTTTCTTCTCGTCATAATATATACTAGCATTATACTCTTTCCTCATGTCTATCAAACCCAGACCTTGAATTGTTGAAGAGAGATTGACCGAGAATGTATTGAATTGTTGATAAAGATGGAAAAAGTAAGTGTTTTGAGGCCTCATTATTTTGTCTATATATAGCTTCAGGATACTAAATGGTTCAGAAATATTTGTTTGTGTGGAAATGGAATGCTACTGTCGATGATCCTAACTATGCCAGACAACACAACAGACTGTTTCAGGTAAAATGTTACAGTGGATGGATCGGTTTTGTTGCTGTGTTGAGAGGGCTACGTATATAGATTCCAATTCGAACACAACACAACACAACACACTCTAACATAAACAAAACTGTGGGATTATAGTTATTCAAAGGGAGATGAAGGATTGCATACCAGCAGCCCCACCATACCAACCCCCTTATACACACACATTACTCACCACCACATTGAGCTTCCCTATCAACAGCTGTATTAACGAAATGTTTTAATAACCAACAAGGCTTTAGTGGCTTACTGTACGTGTTGCCTAATGTAAAGATTAACAACAGCTTTCAAAATTTGCGATAGTAAACACAAACACACACATACACACGTAGACATACAGACAACACACACACACACGTAGACAAACAGTCAACACACACACACGTACACACGCACGCACACACACACAGGTAGACAAACAAACACACACACGTAGACAAACAGACAACACACACACACGTAGACAAACAGACAACACACACATACACGGGACGGTATCATTTCTTCAAACATGCATCGAGGTCAGTGGGATAGGTCAGGTCTGTTGACGATGAAAGCATTCGTCTCTGTTGACATCATCCATTCTTAATAAATCCTGGGGTGGACCAACTCATTCTATTGTGTTCATCGTTTTTTTTATTTTTTTATTTGAGTCTACCAAGGTTTAAAGTCACGGTGAGTCATAATAAGTACTGTATCTAGGTCTTGTTGAAGTTTCGAATCATCTGACGTACCGTACTGTACAAGTGAACCAATTACAACATTTATCCTGTTAATCTCATACTTGCTCCACTGTGCTGTTTGTTAATATAAGGGAGAAGTTTTGTGTTGGTAAATCTGGAGCAACTGAATCCTCCAAACTATTCCAAGCAACAGAACACTATTATTATTATTGCTCTTCTGGTCCTGTTTCCTAGCATACTTTGGAGGAATCAAGGCACTCCAATGTATGTACCAAAAAAGAATTATCACCTTAAGGACCCTGTGATCGTGTATGAAAATTGGAGGCTTCTGATTCCCACTGACTATGCCACAAAACAAGCTCCTTCCGTATAGGTGGTGGTTGAAGGACGTAGGGAGCCTAATTTTAGACTGGCCACAGGACGGAGCAATAAAATATGTACCAGCTTTTGTCGTTTCAACCACACTTGCTTCAGTTTACCGATTCCCCAAAACTACCCGAAGAAACGAAACAAATCATAGACAGTGACTTGTTTTGCTGTCAAGTTATTGTTATATTATATTCCTCATGTAATTCTTATCCACTTAATAAACTTGTAAGATACTGTGAGACAAAATTAGTTGCCTGGACACGTTCGCAAGGTGGCTGTGTTATTCATCCCTGCGTTGGTGGTATGTGTGTTAATGTTTCTTTTATTTATACGTGTGTGTGTGTGTTGGATTGGGTTGGTGAAGGAAAATCAGGTGTGAGTATGTTGTGGACTTTACATAGATACCTGCATGTTTAGATCCTCAGTAATCAGCTTTCCTTGCCTATAACACCTCAGCACTTATTAGCTTCTTCGCTCTCACACACATACACAGTGGCTTAAGCGGGATTCTCACTATAGTCAAACCAGAATATACTGAGCCTTCGGGTAGGGTCGAGGATTAAGAGCAGCGTTGCCAAATCACCACCAAAACATACCCACATGGTGCGAGAACGACCAGGTGACTGACATGAGTACACGTGCCCTTGACCCGCCATTAACCCTTTGTCACAGGAGATGTGGCAGCATGTACAAAATAGCATGTCACATGTTGTATAGAGTTGTTGTCAATATATTTACAATGAACCTAACTCGTCATTATAAATACTTCTTTTTAACATTGTATTATATATCGAATACTTAGAACTACTACAAATTGGCTTATGCATTAAAATTTTAACGATATGGGTTTGTTTTGGTGATGATTTGGCAATGCCGCTCTTAATCCGGACCCCACCCTAGGGCTCAGTATATTCTGGTTTGACTATAGCCCGTTTGGACGGTGGACGTTCACGGTGATGACGTCACGAACGTCCTTGTTTGTGCCCGAACAGTGTGAAAGCGGAGCACGTCTCGACCTCCAGGAGACGGCCGACGTCTAACGTTGAAGATGAACTGAATTCATCTTTTTGGGTAGCGACGTTGGCTGTGTTGACCGTTTATAATGTTGCTGGCTCCACAACATATGAAAATAATATGAATTAAAGTTATTTGTTCGCAAAATGATATGATTTTATGTAAATAAAATAACAATCATAATATATTTGTGTATAGTTCGTCAATTTATGTACGATTAATAAGAATGTACATTGGATCTGGAGGCTTGGCAACACCGCACTCTGATGTCGTGACTCGTGTACTGTCCACAGTCTCCCTCCAGGCTCCAGGCAGCATAGTGCATACAACAGGAGCAGCAGACAGTGGATTAACAACATTCCTCTTCATTATTATCATCAATAACGTCTGCTATATCAGATTCTGGGACCTAATACCCAAATAGAATATTTCTGCATTTAATGGAATCTAAATGGATGTTAAAATTATACGAATCACACAAAAACACAGTTGGAAAGTCCATTATTTATCTGTCTGTGAGGTCATAGGCAAAGGGGGCATATATCACTTAAAAAATTATGATATCACATAGCTTACAGAGAGTCAAATTTGCATATATATATATATATATATATATATATATATATATATATATATATATATTTCATATGAAGGTTAGGTCTTAGGTCTATTGAAGGTTCGTTTGGTTATTTTTGTTTCATGTCGCCTTGTTGGGTGTCCCCCCTCTCCAGAAAGAAGCAAAACTGCTGCAAACACAAGTAAATCCTCGTCCATATCCGGTAAAGTTGACGTTGTGAAGAAACGGCGCCCAACTCCTCCGTGCCTGTCTGGACGTCGTGTTCGTGACGTCATCAACGTGAACGTCCACCGTCCAAACGGGCTAGTGAGAATCCCGCTTTAGACAAACCCAAGACATCACTGGCTGTTGCCTTTGTTGATTTCAGGAAACCTTTTGACTTTGTTGATCACTTTACAGTTATCAACAAAGCCATAGCACTTGGATTACCCCTCTACCTGGTATCATGGCTGTGTGATTTCCTGGTTAGACGTCAATTATAGTGAGGTACAGGTGTGCTGTCTTAAGGCCACAACCCCTCAGTTGTGGTGTTCCCCAGGGGACTAAGATGGGATCTCTGTGCTTTTTAATCCTGATCAATGACGCCCTAACCGATACCCCTGCCAGGTGGAAGTATGTGGATGACAGCACGGTGGGGATAACAGTGGATAACACCTCACCGGACTACACACCACTGCAAGGTATCCTGGACTTGCTGCAGACATGGACTACGGTCAACAAGGTCACCATCAACCATGATAAGACCGTAGTTATGCATTTCAACAACGCCACCACCCAAGTACAACCACCATCAATGACTGTGGGTGACCATCCTCTCCAGTTAGTTCAGTCCACCAAACTCCTGTGTATCACCATCGACCACAAACTCAACTGGAAGGAACATGAAAATAACACGGTCAAGTCAGCCTCGTACCGTCTCTACATGTTAAGACAAAGGAGGTTGTATACAACCTCCTTGGTTAAGACGACTGAGGTCACTTGGGACACCCATATTGGAGCTCAGTACCATCTATAGCTCCTTCATACTACCCAAGCTTACCTATGTGTCACCAGCCTGGTCATCCTCTATTAACACCACCCAGAAACATCAACTGGAGAGAGTGCAGAAAAGGGCGTGTAAAATAATACCGGGTGGTGAGTACACAGGGTACAAAAATGCTCTCTCCACCCTCAACATGTTATCCCTCAGTCAGCTCCACCATCAGACACTACTATCATTCGGCCAGGGACTACTACAACATCCACGTCACCGACACTTCCTTCCACCTACAATACCTCGTCCACCTCGTGCACTCCGTCACACCAACAAACTACAGCATATAAGAGCCCGCACTAATATATATAAGAACAGTGCCATCCCCACCATCGTACACCTACTCAACAACACTTAGTTTATACAATATACTGCCTTGTATCCTTGTATATATTTTATGTTTATTTCTATTCCTCTTATTTAAATATTTACATCTATCCATGACTGTATATTCTCAGCTCCAGGCTGCCACTCTCACTAAGAAAACCGTTTATTATTATTATTATTATTTTCATTACAGAGAGAGAGAGAGAGAGAGAGAGAGATGTATATCCTTTCTCACGCACAGAGAGAGAGAGAGAGATAGAGATGTATATCCTTTCTCACGCACAGAGAGAGAGAGAGAAAGAGAGAGAGAGAGAGAGATATCTTTTCTCATACACACGCACACACACTCATTCATTCACACACAAATATAAAAGAAAAAAACAAAATGTTATGGTTAACTGTACTATGACAATAACGTACTGGGGAATACCACCACCACTAAGCGGGAAGGAAGTGATGAAACTGAATGGTTGGTAGTGTGTTATGGAAACCCGAGTAATTTTCACTAAGTGTTCCTAATTGTATGACTTTAAATATACTATCTTTGTTTTAGTCATGATTATTTAAAAGTACGGTGATTCCCAGAGTTCCGGTGTGTGTGTGTGTGTGTCATTTACTTAGCTGTTTGTCACTCTTTCCCTACATTTCCATCATACTCTTCCGTACAGCCAAATATCCTACAGATCACATTACGTATCTTTGTACAATATGGGTGAAACATTATGTATAGCACCTCAGAACGAATTAAGGAAAACAGTACAGATATCTGGAGCAACTAAAATTCCTCCAAACTTTTCCAAGCAACAGGCCACCAGTATTTTTGTTAATCTGGTTCTGTATCCTGACATACTTTGGAGGAATCAAGGCGCTCTAATGTACACTCGCAATCCAAAATATGTATCCAGGCTTGCTTCGAATAGCCTGATCGAGTATTAAGTGAGCTCAAGCAAATATAAAACAGGATAAACGTTGTAATTGGTTCACTAGTATGCCAAATGATTCGAAACTTCAACAAGACCTGGATACATATTTTGGATTGCGAGTGTACCAAAAGTATAAATATATTACACCCTGATGACCTGAACAAATCTGGACTGAGAACGAATGATGAAGGACGCAGGACTGAGGAAATAAAGATGTCTGTACAATCGCTCACCATTTACAATCCTTATTAGCCCACCTGAGTCGAAGCCCGAGATCTGAAGAAGGCAGTTTCTGGACGACAGCCCACCCAAATCGTCACAAGGCTACAACACACATTTCGAACCAATGTAGGCTTTGGGTGGGCTGTCGTCCAGAAACCGCCTGCTCTAGATCTTGCTTGGGCTTCGATTCAGGTTATGGGCTAAAGTCACGAGCCGAAATAAGTATGGTATTCTGATCTTGTTGAAATTTAGAATCATCTGACATCCCAATGAACCAATTACAAAGCTTATCTTGTCTCATGGTACTTGTTGTATCTCGCTTAATTAATACTCCATCAGGCTATTCGAAGTAGACCTGGATACTTATTATGGCTCCTGACTGTACACTGACAATACAATATAACACACAGACTAGGCCACATTTAGTTATGTATGTATGTATGTTGGTCAAATTTATACCTTCACTTATTATCCCACATTCCGTTGTTTATGTTGGTAAGAGTTAGACCTTCCCAGATTATTATCCTCCATTTCGTTCCTGGGGAAAGTAATGTGTTCGAGGAAGGCCAAGCAAAAACTCTCATTATCCGCTTCCTACATGACGAACCTGACCAGGATTCATGTTAAGGGGAATTAGGAAAATGTCGTGCCTGACTGTAATGGAAGGGAAGGGAAGGGAAGGGAAGGGATGGAGGAAGGGAAGGAAAGGAATGGAGGAAAGAAATGAGAGGAAAAGGATGGAGGGAGAAAGGAAATGGAGGGAGGGAGGAATGAAAAGAAGGGAGGAAGGAAGGAAAAGGATGGAGGGAGGAAGGAAGGAAAAGGATGGAGGGAGGGAGGTAGAAAAAGGAGGGAGGGAGGGAGGTAGAAAAAGGAGGGAGGGAGGGAGGAAGGAAAAGGAAGGAGGGAGGAAGGAAAAGGAGGGAGGGAGGGAGGAAGGAAAAGGATGGAGGGAGGGAGGGAGGTAGAAAAAGGAGGGAGGGAGGGAGGAAGGAAAAGGATGGAGGGAGGAAGGAAAAGGAGGGAGGAAGGGAGGAAAAGGAGGGAGGAAGGGAGGAAAAGAAGGGAGGAAGGAAGGGAGTGCTTCATTATTAGTAATACAATTGGCTGACGAGGTTATTGTGGTCTTGTAACTCATCACTCGTCCATTCACTCACTCATATCCTTCTCTCCCTCTGTCATTCATCTATCTATCTATCTATCTATCTACTCACTATACTCGTCTATCCTTCCTCATACTCACCTTCCTACAAACTCACTCCTTCCCTCCCTTTGTCATTCACTCACATACCTATACATATTCACCCACTTTTCCCTTTCATTCACCGACTTACCAACCTACCTACTGTACCTACTCATTTCCTTCCTCTGTCATTAATTGTTATATGTAATACTCACATTTTCACACACTTTGCATCTCACTTCTCCCTGACTCATCCACCATGCATCTCTTCACACATGTTACAACTCTCACATTTCACTGACGCAGATACACACACTCTCCCACTCCTTTCCACTTTTAAAGACTCGTCCTATACTCACAACTATTAACAATAATATGATAGCTCAAGGTCTGAACTGATTTAGGGCATCTATGAAAAGAGGTTATAACTGAGGTGTCTTAAGGGACCCTGTGATGTAGTCAGAAATCTGGAGGTTAGCGAGTCCTTCAAATATTGCCACGAAACACACACACACACACACACACACACACACCTATATAGAAGGAGCTTGTTTCATGACATAGTCAAGAGGAATCAGAAGCCACCAAATCTCTCAAATACCTATTGCCTACCAAACAAATAAACAAACAAACAAACAAACAGCCTCCTTAGGATCACACTGGCATTTAAAGTTAAGTTCAAGTCGTGGTAAAAAGAAGAAAAGAGCTAACAGCCAAGCACGGTGATGACATAATTAACCTCCCAGACATCACGTCACTATACCACCCACTCTCCCTCAGCCACACCCAGACAAACCTTTTCCTTAGCATTTTATCCCTTCCTTCAGAAATATCAACAATGGTTTAAGGTGCGTGCCTTCCCAGAATATAGGTGTGCCTCCCCATTTGACATTTTACCTCACCTTTTTGTGAGTGATGCAAGACACAAATAAATCCTCTATATGTACAGTCGCGATCCAAAGTATGTATCCAGGTCTTGTTGAAGTTTCGAATCATTTGACATATATTCTAGTGAACCAAATAAAACGCTTATCCTGTTTCATATTTGCTTGAACTCGCTACATACTCGATCAGGCTATTCGAAGCAAGCCTGGATACTTATTTTGGATGGCGAGTGTACTGTGCATGGTGATGAATATAAAACAGACATCCAGGAAAACATGTGGTGGTGGTATTCAATGTGCGAGTGCAGGAATAAATATGAACGAGTTGTGGAGGTAAGGTTATTTATTATTATATATTTGTTTATGTCTGTTGTGCTGTGTTATGTCTGAGTGATGTGTGACAGTGTGGTGTTATGTCTGAGTGGTGTGTGACAGTGTGGGTGAAAGTGTGGTGTTATGTCTGATTGATGTTTGACAGTGTGGGTGAAAGTGTGGTGTTATGTCTGAGTGATGTGTGACAGTGTGGTGTTATGTCTGAGTAATATGTGACAGTGTGGGTGAAAGTGTGGTGCTATGTCTGAGTGATGTGTGACAGTGTGGTGTTATGTCTGAGTGGTGTGTGACAGTGTGGTGTTATGTCTGAGTGGTGTGTGACAGTGTGTGTTAAAGTGTGTTGTTATGTCTTAGTGGTTTGTGGTAGAGTATGTTAAAGCCTGGTGCTGTATCTGAGTGGTTTGTGGTAGTAAAAAGCGTGGTGTTATGTTTATGTGGTGTGTGACAGTGTGGGTGAAAGTGTGTTGCCATGTGTGAGTGATGTGTGACAGTGTAGTGTTAGGTCTGTGAGTTGTGGTAGTTTGTGTTAAAGCGTGGTGTTATGTTTGTGTGACAGTGTGTTGTTGTTATGTTTTATTGGGTTGTGGTAGTGATGGTGACGTATGAGTTGTTTGTGACAGTGTGGGTTAATGTATGTTGTCATGTGTGAGTGGCGTGACAGTGTGAATAAGACATGAGATCAAGTGAGTCATGTGAGAATGACAAGGAAGTTTATTGGTGATGTAAGCCATTGTAAGGGATGACAATTTCATATATATATATATATATATATATATATATATATATATATATATATATATATATATATATATATATATATATATATATATATATATATATATATATATATATACAATGTTAATAAAGGATTTATTTACCATTTATATATAATTTATTCATTTACGAGATTCCTTCAAACAATGCCAAGAAATACATGACTTTAATGTTTTTTATACTAATAATAATAATAATAATAATAATAATAATAATAAACTAAAATATATAAATAAAACAAATAAATAAATAAAACAAAAAAACTACAGTACCGTCTATCAATAATTAACTGTAGCCCCATAACCCCCCCCCCCACCCCCATCCCATATTGTTGTGACATGTCATCAAGTTAGTCAATCAGGTGTGAACGAAATCAGGCTGGAAGGAAAAGATAACACACACACAGACACAGACACTTTTATCGGAAGAGGAAAACCGACAAGTGAATTAAATATAAGAGAGATGGAGATAAGGAAAGTATGTTGGGTTTCCTTTTGTATTCCTGGGCTTGGTAATGTACATACAATAGGTTACGAGTATGAAACGTTTTAGATTTGGTTATGATGATGATGTGTCTTTATAACTGTGGTAACTTTCCTCTTCCTGCACACGAGAGAGAGAGAGAGAGAGAGAGAGAGAGAGAGAGAGAGAGAGAGAGAGAGAGAGAGAGAGAGAGAGAGAGAGAGAAGAGAGAGAGAGAGAGAGAGAGAGAGGAGAGAGAGCGAGAGAGAGAATGTGTGTGTGTGTGTGTGTGTGTGATAGAGAGAGAGAGAGAGAGAGAGAGAGAGAGAGAGAGAGAGAGAGAGAGAGAGAGAGTTAAAGTTAGTTAATGACACTGTATGTATTGGTGTCGAACTGGAACTCAACCAGAATGAAAAAAACTCAGCTAAAAAAAAAAAAAAAAAAAAAAATAATAATAATAAAAATACAAATAAACAAAAATCGCTCTCGGTCGCCACCTAACCCATTACGCTGCTGCTGGTGCTGGTATTCTAAAGGGGTAAATCAGGGTATATATAGTACCTAGGATACACGTCTTTTGGCACAACTAATAAAGCCGGCAGGAAACAGGACCTTCGAGTACAAAAATCAATAAATAATAAAAAAATATATATATATATATATATATATATATATATATATATATATATATATATATATATATATATATATATAAAAGATAAATATATAAATAAAAATAAATAAAATGAATAAATAAATAAATAATAAATAAGAAAAAATATATATAAAAAAGATAAATATATAAATAAAGAACAAATTAAATAAATAAATAAATAAATAAGAAAAATATATATAAAAAAAGATAAATAAATATATAAATAAAAAACAAATAAAATAAATAAATAAATAAATAAATAAACAAGAAAAAAAAAATATATATATAATAAGATAAATAAATATATAAATAAAAAATAAATAAATAAACAAGAAAAAAAGATATAAAAAAAGATAAATAAATATCTAATTAAAAAAAAATAATATGTTGGTTAGAATAGTTTGGAGGAATAAGTTGCTCCATATTTACCAACACTGTACTTATCCCTTAACTAAACCTCAGACTTTTTTCCTTCTCAATAGTGTCTTCATTATTATTTTTCCCCCCAGCTTTCTTCATCGTTTTCATCATCTTGTTGACCTTTCTTACTTTCTTTCTCTTTTTTCTTTGGTTTCCCGTTTCGTTATCTCTTTGACGAACTCTCTCTCTAGCTAATGTGACTGTCCTTTTCCTCTCTCTCTCTCTCTCTCTCTCTCTCTCTCTCTCTCTCTCTCTCTCTCTCTCACACACACACACACAGAAAACCATTACATAAACACCAACCAAGGAAAACGTAAGACTAATTTCACAATATTCCACGATAATGTATGTGTGTCTCTTCAGCGAAACCTATTTACCACATACATAGATAGACAGACGTAAATCATAGCACGTATAGATTGACGCTGTAGACGAACTGGGAAATGTATACCGATTCCTCTAAACCTATACTACGAAAAATCAATTCTTAATCCTATAGCTCAGTGATGGGAGGAGGGGCTGTTTAAGTGGTGGTCGTCACATTTGGAGGAATCGGGTATCTATCTATCTCGCATTTCGTTCGTCGACTAAATTTTGTTCGTATATATATACCTTAATTAATTATAGTTTTCTTTCCATGACATAGTTTTATATTTTACGTTTTATTGATTCGTGTTTTTAAAAGTTGTGGAATACGATGATGTGAACAACTAACCTAACCTAACCTAACCTATCCTTATACCTTTAGTTATGGCCTATGTCACTAAATTTCCGTGTAAGTAGTCTTCTCAATCTTGGTTACGGTATGTCAGTCTATACTATATGCAGATACGGGTCAATTACGTGTGAAATATTGGTGATATGCAGTGAAATACGTGTGATACATGGAGAAATGAGGGTGAAATACCTGTGGCACTAACCGGAGACTTTTGTTAGGTCCGTCGGTCGATATGGTTGAAATTCGGGTGAAATACGGGTGAGACACAGTGAAATACGGGTGAAAACAGTGAAATACGGGTGAAATACGGGTGAAATACGGGTGAAACACAGTGAAATATGGGTGAAATATGCGCTGCTTCCCTGCCACAAGAAATATCATGTTTATGGCAAGTGAAAAAATGCCTTATAGTTATTTTTTTAGTTATAATTTGTGTGTTTATAAAGTGTTAACAAAGAAAGACGTTATTTGGCCGTGACAGTGATAAAAGCAAACATACATACATACATACATACATACCGGTAGTGGTTTTATCATTCTATTGTTTACAGGGGAAATTGGTCCAGTCATTATATACATACATACACACACAAAGACTTAAAGGGGGGGAGGTTTTTTGTGTTGGTAATTCTGGAGCAACTTTCTGAATCGTCCAACTATTCGTAGCAACAGAACACCATTATTGTTGTGCTCTTCAGGTCCCTGTTTCCTGGCATATACTTTGGAGGAATCAAGGCACTCCAATGTACCAAAAAAATAAAAGAATTAACACCTTAACTGCCCTGCCTTCCCACATTTGGTGCATGTAGTCGGCAGGATAAGTTGGCTTTATTTCCACTTGTGTATGTATGAGGTAAAGTGATGTTGTAATACAATTTGAATGCCGAGATGACAGATAATTATACGGTTCTTCTCATATGGTAAATTACACATGTTGTCATAATAGAAACAATTAAAAGTGCTAGTTTTATCTCTCTCTCTCTCTCTCTCTCTCTCTCTCTCTCTCTCTCTCTCTCCTCTCTCTCTCTCTCTCTCTCTCTCTCTCTCTCTCTCTCTCTCTCTTTTTTTTTTTTTTTTGCCAAAGGCGGAACTCGACCGAAAAAAAAAAAGTAAAAAAATGATAAATAAAATAAACATATAAAGTGAAGCTATATAATTATACAGCTGTTGATCTTTGTAATAATTTATGGACCGGTTAGATGCATTTCATTTAGATGGCTCGGTTTTATTTATTTACTTTTACTCCAGGCTGAATGACGCTGAAGCAGAGAAAACACACACACACACACACACACACACACACACACACACACACACACACACACACACACACACACACACACACTTATGTAATTTTTAGGGTTCGGGATATATATACATTAAATTGTTATTGTTATTTTTCTATAAATTATACATACATATATTTTTTATACCCTCCAATCTTAAGACCAACTATAATATCAAAACTTTACTGTATTATATTTATTTATTTATATATTATCAATTTTTCCTGAAGACAAGAAGAACAATAGCGGCATTACAGTTATAATAATTTTGATTACGTTTTCTACAGCAGAATAAAATAGTCCCTTCATTAGCGTTACGTGACAAGATTAAAGGAGTAACTAACAATATTTAATAATCTTTCGTATAATTAATTTTCTCCAGCTGAATCCGAAAATGCTTTTATAGTTTTGTTATGCGACGCGTAGTTGTCACGTGGTGTTACACTATACAAATATACGAAACATACATAAAAATATACATACATACATACATAAAAATATACATACATTCATACATAAAAATATACATACATTCATAAAAATATACATACATACATAAAATATACATACATTCATACATAAAAATATACATACATTCATAAAAAATATACATACATACATAAAATATACATACATACATACATAAAATATACATACATACATACATATAATATACATACATAAATAATATACATATAACTCTACTTTATATAATTATTCATTGTCTCTCACGTCGGTCATTACGGGGTTAGTAAACAAAGAGAAGGAAAAGGATAATTATTCTGTATGATAAAAAATAATTAGTGGAATCCAAAGGTTAATGTTGTGGTGCGGTGGTCAAATATAAGCCATAAGATTCTTTGACATATAATAAAGGTTCCATATGGTCTCGGTAAAAACCCGGCTCCATAGTATATCATTTGACATATAATAGAGGTGTCATATGGTCTGAGTATAAAGCCGGCTCCATAGTATATCATTTGAGATAGAAAGGTGTCATATGGTCTGAGTATAAAGCCGGCTCCATAGTATATCATTAATGGCCTCATAGTGTTTCATTTACGGTATAAACTTGAAGTAACTCAGATGATTAATCTTTCCGTGCTGCATTAATTAATTGAAGGAGGTAATACACTTTTGGTAAAACCGGAGCAAATGATTCCTCCACACTTTTCGAGGGAAGAACAGGATACCATTATTTTTGTTCATCTGGACCTGTTTCCTGGTATATACTTTGGAGGAATCAAGACACTCCCAAGACACTTTTCTTTCATCGTATAGAAGAAGAAAAAAAAAAAAAAAATCGGAATCATATCTAAATATAATCATACAACACCTTTTTGTCAACTCAATCCCCGCAATTATTATTATTTGTTGCCAAATCATACATGTGTAGATACTTACTACGATGGAAGGAGTGTTGATGTGGGAGTATTTGGCAACTACCGCACTCCAATAGGTATATGAAGACGATGATTTTCCAACGCTCACTCAGTGAACGTTCACACACACAGTGAGGAGCACAGCGTTTGAACTTTCCGGAGCATCCTTACTGCAGTCTCTCCCATACACAGTCAATGCCGCCTTATTGTGCAACACCCAAAATGCATTCCCTAAATATACTATCACCCGTCTCAGGGGAACAGTCGGCTCCCCTGAACGTTGAACACTCCAATGTCGATATCCCAGTGGTTAGAGAAAGCAGAGGAAGGCGCCGAGGTCCTCATCATCATCAATGCCGATGTCCTTTCTCACCATGCGACACACACTCGTCGGGACACATCTGCAAACTCTAGCGATGACGAGAACGACATTGACGATGACGACCATGGACACTACCACCACCACCACCACCACGATGACGATGACGGTAGACTGAGGGTGCCGAAGGATGAGGATGATGAGGTGATGATGACGAAGGAAACCATGGAGGAGGAGGAGGAGGAGGTGAGGACTGGTGTGGATATGGCCGAGTGTTTTCCATTGGTGCAAGATATACCTAACGTCGATATTCCCAAACAACAACAACAACAACAACAACAAATTCACCACCACCACTATTACCATCACCACCACTACCACCCTTCTCCATCACTACAACAAATGGCCCCCACCAACTCTCCACCACCACACATCCACCAGCAAATCACCACCACCACCACCATCATCACCACCGCGACGACGACCACCAACACCGCGACGACCATACCTAGCTCGTCTCCACCACCATTCCTACCCCATCATCAGTACCAACAACACCAACACCAACAACAACACCACCACCACCACCACCAACAACAACAACAACCCACCAATAACCTAAACATCATTACCTCGCCCCCTACACTAATAGCAAGAGGTCCAGAAGCCAGCAAATTTTTGTGTTCAAGGGAACCCACGTCTCTTACTCCGCCTCCTTCACCACACGTCACCACCGGCCAGCCCCAGGACATTACCACAGTACCTCAGGGATAATGTTAAACAATTTATGTGAGTATCAGATCAAGGATTCCATAGGATTTTTTTTTCTTTTCTTTTTTAATACTATATTCTATACATACATTTTTTTCTCCGTCTTCATAATTTTGATATTGTCAATACAATGAAATTCTACCGCATTCTACCGCATATACCGCATGATTTAATAATAATAATAATAATAATAATAATAATAATAATAACAGCACCAGATAATATTCCACGCTTCCAAAAAATCATATAAATAGTAATTGTCACGCTACCATGACGGTATCTAACTAATAATTTCCGTGCTACCATCGACGCTAACTCTATAAAACATTCTTCACCAACATTATCTATTTAACAACATTGCAATAACTAACTACTATAGACACTTTACACACAAGTCATAAATAACAACTTCCTAAATATCCCACCTTATAATACAAGACACAGTATATATATTTATGGAGTTTATCGACAAGTAGCGGCATCCGTCTCTTTTTCTTCGCTACCGTGTGGACTGAAAATATATCACTATACTAGTTATAGGAATAATAAGCTTTTTTAAAATATGGACACATATAATACAGCCGCCATTTTCTAGTAAAAAAACTTATATAACCAACATGACTCAATATGGAGAGAGAGAGAGAGAGAGAGAGAGAGAGAGAGAGAGAGAGAGAGAGAGAGAGAGAGAGAGAGAGAGAGAGAGAGAGAGAGAGCTATAGGAAGTAGGACCGAGCGATAAGATGATAAATGGAGAGAAAAAATGAATGAAGGCGGGAGAAATTCTGGAGTTTAATTAACTAATAAATTGTGTGTGTGTGTGTGTGTGTGTAAAGAATGTAGTGGATGTGGGAATGTAAAGCAAAGCGACATTTATATGCCTGCAAGTTAGGGTCAGACGCACGCAACCCTGTGATTAACTCTCGCCCTTCGAGTTAAACTCTTATTAAGGTTTATGAGGCCAGACGAATACAGAGAGAGAGAGAGAGAGAGAGAGGAGAGAGAGAGAGAGAGAGAGAGAGAGAGAGAGAGAGAGAGAGAGATATTGATTGATTGATTGATATTAGGCGCCGCAGAGAGAGAGAATTGATTGATTGATATTAGGAGCCGCAGAGAGAGAGAGAGAGAGAGAGAGAGAGAGAGAGAGAGAGAGAGAGAGAGAGAGAGAGAGAGAGAGAGAGAGTTGTTTTAATAGTTGTAAGAGAGAGAGTGTGTTGTTTTAATAGTTGTGGAGAGAGAGAGAGAGAGAGAGAGAGAGAGAGAGAGAGAGAGAGAGAGAGAGAGAGAGAGAGAGAGAGAATGAGAATTAGTACTGTCCCATTCTACTGTCAGTGTGTAAATTCCTTGTGAGAAGGCTGTTTCTTAGGTTTATGAGTTTGACCTCCTCTCACGATACAACTCTCTCTCTCTCTCTCTCTCTCTCTCTCTCTCTCTCTCTCTCTCTCACTACTATTACAGCACTCTCACAACTACTAAAACAACACACACACACTCACTCACACTCTCTCTCACAACACAACACAACTCTCTCTCTCTCTCTCTCTCACTACTACTCCAACACTCACAACTACTAGAACACACACACACACACACAAAATGGCGGCCGGCAAGTGCGAACAAAATAGAATTGGACGGAGAAATAGTTGAAGGACTAAAAGAAATTGGCTCAGATTTTGATGGAGTTGCTGGTTTGAAAAAATGACACATAGAAGATCATAAAAAGAATAAATAATAAATAAGAAATAATACTAAATAATATAATAATAAAAAAATAATAATGTTGTTGATAATGACATATAGAAGATCATAAAAATAATAAATTAAAAAAATAATCATAAATAATATAATAATAAAAAATAATAAGTGGTATCGCAAAAATAATAATAAATAAATATATATAAATTATTGTGTTTTGGGTAGCGTGAGCGCAGTAGAACGAAATTTAAAAAAGGACGTTATAGAATTATGCATAAAGTTTGTGTTATTATTTCTTTGCGTGTGCGTGTTAGAACGGAATAATAGTAGGATGTTATATAATGTTGCATAAAGTTTGTATTATTATTTCTTAGCGTGTGCGTGTTAGAACGAATTTAAGTGGCGTTAATTTTACCGTCAGGGTCGCAGAAAGAAAAATGCAAACGTCATGAAACACAATAAAAACCTGTTGAATAAAGATGTATAATAAAATGTAGTAAATTAGTAAATGTAGTTAATGTAGTAAAAAAGTAATATGTAGTAAAGTAGTAAATGTAGTTAATGTAGTAAAAAGTAATTTGTAGTAAAGTAGTAAATGTAGTTAATGTAGTAAAAAGTAATATGTAGTAAAGTAGTAAATGTAGTTAATGTACTAAAAAGTAATATGTAGTAAAGTAGTAAATGTAGTTAATGTAGTAAAAAGTAATATGTAGTAAAGTAGTAAATGTAGTTAATGTACTAAAAATTAAATAAAAGAGTTAACATAATTTTTTCTTCGTTTCGTTTCAGACTACAGCAGCTTCAGGTCAGCGAGAGGAGAAAACACCCAGACATGTTAGAGTTGGTACAGAAGTTTATCACCAGTTTAGAGGACCAAGTTTACTGCTCCGTAACTACACAGGTTAGTATTATCTCCCTTCTATATTATTATTATTATTTGGGGTTAGTATATTATTAGTATTTATATATTTATCTTTTATTATCAATATTATTATTATTAGTAGTAGTAGTACTGTATTATTATTATTATTATTATTATTATTATTATTATTATTATTGTTATTTTTATTATCATCATCAGCTTACTAATGAAAAATATTATATTGTTACGAATAAATATTACAGCTAAAGTTCCGACCGACTATGAATTAATTTACGGGTCATAATTCTGGGTTAGTTCAATACCGTAATGCAAAGGAATACAAAACTTACTTGCATGAATCACCATTGGAGAGTTAGTTAGTTAGTTAGTTATCTGTTATCAAACCAAGGCTAATCACTAAAACTTATCACTGTATAGTCATTATCTTATACCAGTCAGTGTAAATAAGAGTTGTTTGTTGATTAGGAAAGGTTCTGTTTGTATCCTGGCATAGTTGTTTGTTAATTAGGAATGGTTCTGTTTGTTTATAGTTTGGAGTAATCAGTAGTAGCCTTCAGATTAGCCATTAACTGCTTCTATATATATGAAGGGATTTCGTGGCTGTAACCCTTCCCCCATCCCAGTGTTCCCAGAAGTCGAATGGGGTGGGTTAACAGCCAGGAAATTGCCACCTATAGAAGCAGTTAGGACCAATCAACAACTCGTCTAGGTTATGCACAGTGGCGTTTGGTTTGTTGCTAGCTAGCTCTCTCTCTCTCTCTCTCTCTCTCTCTCTCTCTCTCTCTCTCTCTCTCTTATCAACACCTTCCTAACCCTGGTATTTGTTATTGTTGTATTCGCAGGAGGAGTACATCAGTAAGCTAGCTACTAGACTGGCAGCCATCCTCGCCCACCTCACTACCACCCGTCGCTTCAACTCTCCCCCTCCACACCACCACAACACCTACACAAACAACACCACCAAGACGCGACTCCACCACAACAACACCACCTCGTCGACCACCTACCTACGTCAGCGTCATATCACCAGCCTTGTTAATCCTGTACCACCGCCGCCGCCGACTACATCCGCTGACTTACATCCCGTCGTCACAGTCAGTCCCTACTACTATGCCGAGTGTCGAAGTTTGCCGCCTACTTGATTCATAAACACCATTTACATAAATAAATATATAAAAGAATGGCGACGTCCTGAGTTGAGGTGCGTTGTTGGTGACGATGCATCTTTCCCCTACAAGGTCGCCCGAGGCCTTGAAAGAAATATGGGCCACGGATTTAGTCCCAAGTCACAATAGAATACATATTGTTGGTTTATTTATATGCCTGAGGGTGAACTGGAAGGCAGCCGATTCCTCCATGCAACCCATGTCTCGAAACAAATATTGAAATGCAGACAGCAGGCTATATTATAGGTGGTTGTGATATTTTGTATAAATAGCAGTTTGGAAGAATGAAAAGTCTCCGATGTGTTTTGTTTACCTGAGATGTGACGAAGGAGCAAGGTGGAAATATATATACGAGAATGATAATAAATAAATAGATAAACCAGCTAGGTAAGAAGGAAAAAAACAGAGAGATGGGGTTGTGTAAATGCCCAGGGGAATAAGGAAGAGAAGAACTGAAAACAAATGAAGCAGAGATAGATAAAACACAACAAAGGTGGGGTTGGGGTGGTGATGGGGAGTGAAACAATGTGAAGGAAAGGACAAGTTGGTACACAATGGCAAATGGATAACGTTGCGACAGACATAGACATCATGTGAGCAGAAAGAATAAATAAATAAGGAAGCGATGATAGAAGGAAGGACACAGGGAAAGAAGAAGAAGAATATATATAAGAGGAGAGAAGGAGGGCAGGGAATGAAAAAAGGATAAAGGAAAGGATGAAAGGACATTAAGAAAAGAAGGGAAGGGGGAAGACAAATGAGAAAAAAGACAAAAGAATACAAAGGAAGGGAGGATAAAAGAGTATGGAAAGGAGAAAGACAAAAGAATAGATGGGAAGGGAAGGATAAAAGAGAATGGAAAAGAGAAAAAGACAAAAGAATACAAAGAGAAGGGGAGGATAAAAGAGAATGGAAAATGATAAAAGGAAGGGACACAGAGTAGAAAGGAAGGGAAGAGAAAAAGAGGAGACGATAATATGATACGGAAAATCAAAGTGGAAAACAAGAGAACCGGAAAGAGCTACAGTGACATACATACATACATACATACATACATACATACATACACCCTAGTTTGTGCAGCCTGGAATAGAATACGTAAGTGTTCATGAATACATCGGAAACGTATGACAGGAAGAGGAAAGAAAGAACAGGAAGAGGAGCACAGATAAGGAGAGAGAGTTAATGGGACAACACGATTAGAAAGAAATAAAACACACACACACACACACACACACACACACACAAAGGGATATATAATACAATGAAGAAATGGTGATAACAAAAAAGATCGTATATATATTTTCCCAACGTTACCACAAGAGAACAAAAATAATACATCTATACAAGATTACGAAACAAAACAAAAAAATAAATAATAATAATGGTGATGAAAACAAAAATCTATCAGATCATATATAAGAACCCTCATCCTCCTCATCACTTGACCTTGGATACGTTATAAGCGATGACCAAAACAGGTGAATGACGCGACGAAGATGACAAAGTTGTTACAAGGAAAAAAGAGACCGAAAAACCCTGTGTGTGTGTGTGTGTGTGTGTGTGTGTGTGTGTGTGTACGGTCGGCAACCTTGAAAGTTATTAAACGTCTCCGCTACCACCACCACCACCACCACCACCACAACTACTACTAC